>CM060325.1:56385922-56395922 GCA_030674155.1 Stramonita haemastoma | reverse complement strand
CCCCCCCCCCCCCCCCTTCCGCCAACTCCCCCCCCCCCCCCCCACTAAAAAAGAAAAGATACAAACATTTTTAAAAGGGAAAAAGGGAGCAAGAACTTGGTTGGCTTCAAATCGGATTTTATTTAAAAGAAAACAAACCTTTCCCATGCCCCCACCCCCTACACACACACACACACACACACACACACACACACACACACACACACACACACAAGCGTGCATACGCACGCACGCGTGATTATACACCTAGCGAAGCAAAGTACTAAAACCACAAGAAGTTCATTGTGCAATAGGGTTATATTGGCATTCAACGGAAAAAAATCAGGGACTTACGTTGTTTATCTATAAAAGATGCATGAAACTGGATAATAATGATAATAACAACAACAATAATAATAATGATGATGATTGCTTGCCAAAGCAAGGTAAACCAAGAGAGTATCTCAAGAACTGGAGACCAATAACGCTTTTGAATACAGTCTATAAAATAGGATCGGCATGTGTGGCAAACAGAATTAAATCAGTACTACCCAAACTAATAAATGAAGACCAAACGGGGTTTATACAAGGTAGATACATAGGAGATAACATAAGAATTATTTACGATATAATGAAGTACTTAGAAGATAAAAATAGTCCTGGTCTGCTTGTATCAATAGATTTTGAGAAAGCATTTGATTCGCTGGGCTGGTCTTACATGCACAGAGTGCTAAGAACTGTGGGTTTTGGAGAAACAGTGTGTAAATGGATATCTGCATTTTACCAGAATATAAAAGCATTTGTCTTAGTGAATGGAAAACTATCTGGGAGTATCAAAATAGAGAGGGGCTGTAGACAAGGAGACCCCATTTCTCCTTATTTGTTTGTTTTATGTGCAGAAGTGCTGGCATGCAAAATAAGAGAAAATGACAACATTAAGGGAATTGAAATATTAGATACTGAATTTAAAATTAGCCAGTTTGCTGATGATACATCCTTTACGCTGAAAGGAGATCAGCGATCATATGAACAACTCTTTGAAACATTAAAACAATTTGAACATATTTCAGGGCTAAACGTAAACTATGATAAAACTTTTAACGTATGGCTAGGAAGCAAGAAAACGTCAAACGTTAAATACCTAAATTATTTAAAGATGGAATGGAATCCTGCTAAGTTTAAAATGCTGGGACTCTGGTTTGTGAGTGACCTTTCAATGATACCCGAAATAAATATAGCTGACAAGTTTCAAGAAATTAAAAAGTTATTTAAGATCTGGTTGCAAAGAACGATAACCCCATTAGGTCGGGTAGCAGTGCTAAAATCATTAATCCTGTCTAAACTAATATATCTATGGATATTATTACCAAATCCACCACAAAACCAAGTTATAGAACTTCAAAAAATGTGCTATGAGTTTATTTGGGACAAAAAGCCGGATAAAATAAAAAGAAAGTATTCATCACATAACATTGAACAAGGAGGTATAAGTATTCCTAATATTGAAATGTATATCCATGCGCTAAAACTTACTTGGATTAAAAAAATGTGTGCTCAGTCTCCAAAATGGGTAAAAATTTTAAAATCTGTATGCCCAGAAATAGAATTGCTGCATTCCTGGGGCCCAAAGTATTTTGAGAGATGTAAATTCAATCAGTTTTGGGGAGATGTTTTTACTGCATACTCAAGATTTTGTTCTCAGGTACAACTAAATAAAAGCTGCGAATTGTTAGCTGAACCATTATTCTTCAATGAGAAATTCAAGATTGCCCACAAAACTTTCTTTTTTAAGAAATGGGCAGACAACGGTGTATTTCTAGTAAAGCATTTAGTAGAGGAAGAAGGCGAGTTCTTAAGTCACCAGTCTTTTGTATACAAAACGGGAATCAAAATTAATTTTCTGGAATACTTTGGTTGTGTTCAATCAATCAAGTGCTACAAAAGACTGAGAAACATTGTCCTTGAAGACAATCTTAGTGATTCGCCAACAAGAGCTGTACAGCTCTTAACTAGTGCCCCAAGGGGTTCCAAGGCTTATTATTCTATTTTGTTAGAGGAAATAGAAATACTGGACTTTAAACCCTTTGTGCACTGGGAGAAAAAACTCCGCACTGCGATTGACTGGCATGCTGCCCTAAAAAAGATAAAAGGAATAAAAGAAATCAAATTGAAGTGGTTTCAGATCAAAATATGCTATAGAATATTGGTTACAAATAGTATTTTGATGAAGATGGGCATTACAGACGCTGACAGATGTAGTTTTTGCAACGAGGAAAAAGACACAATACAACACTACTTATACTTCTGCCAGTATGCACAATCCTTTTGGTTTCAACTGGGAAATATTTTGAAAGAAAAATGCGATAATTGTCACAGACTGTCTTTTAATTGTGAATTAATACTTTTTGGTACAACAGAGGATATCAAGACAGACAGAGTGACAGACTTGATCATTCTACTGGGAAAGCATTTTTTATATAGAAATAGAATAAACAAAACGAAACCAGATGTTCAGGCTTTCTTGATTGAACTAAATCACAGATACAAGATGGAAAAGTACACATATCAATTAGAAATGAACTACTTTGAATTTCAAAAGATGTGGCTTCCATATACTGGATTACTAAATCAGTGAAAAGACATTGGTGGAGTTCATCAAAACTTGCTATATCATGGGGTTTTTTTGTTGTTGTTTGTTTTTTTGTTTTGTTTTTTGCCAGGCACTGCATTTGCTTGCTTGTTTTTTTTTTCTCACTTAAAAATAGCATTAACAATTTTGAAGACAAAGTGACCGCTGCCTTTGAAAGGGACAACAGACTTGGAGTTATCGTTATTTTTTTTATTTTATTTTAACAGACATGGAGTTGTTTGTCAGCGGTATTTCTGCAATTGCACGATCACTGATACATGTGCATAACTATTCCCTTGTGTTTGTATTTATAAACTCATGTATACACTACAAAAAGAGCAGATGTTTTGTATTGCATTAGCCTGCAGTCTTGTCTGTAGAAACATTAGTTTTTGCAACTCTTGTTTTAGAAGGGTGATGTAAAACTCGTGTTTAAATATGTTATAACGTTTGTTAAGTGAGGATGATGTCAACAATGTTTACAGGTGATGCTCAATAAGCTGCTGATGGCTATGCGTATGGGTCGGTTTAGGGTGTGTGTGTGTGAGGGGGGGGGGGGGGGTGCGTGGGTGGGTATGTGCGTGTGTGTGTGTGTGTGTGTGTGTGTGTGTGTGTGTGTGAGTGCGTGTGTGTGTGTGTGTGTGTGTGTGTGTGTGTGTGTGTGTGTGTGTGTGTGTGTGTGTGTGTGTGTGTGTGTCTGTGAATAAGCATGAATATATATTTCAGATCCTGTGACATTCACATGTTAAGGTGAGCTTGATCTCATGCTTTAGCATCATGCACATTCGCGTGTGTGTCATAGAAAAGCATTTTCTTTTTTTTTATGTCAACGAGTAGAAAAAGCTTCTTTTTTTAATTTCTTTTTTTTATTTTATTGATTGAAACAAAGTATATGCATTTTTTTCCCTATTTTTGATTGAAAAAATCATTCCATGATGAAACAAGATTTCTCCTTATTTGCTTATAGTATGCATATTGTGTTGGATTGAATAAAAACATTAAAAAAAAAATTAAAAAAAAATAATGATGATGATGATGATGATGATGATGATGATGATGATGATACTGAGGCAAAGCCAAGAGCAACAATAATGGATGATGGTGATGATGATAATAAAAATAAAGGTGAACTTTTAAACAGCCCCAATAGTAGACCTGTAAAAGTGATCACACCTGTTCTCTCTCTCTCTCTCTCTCTCTCTCTCTCTCTCTCTCTCCTCTCTCTCCTCTCTCTCTCTCTCCTCTCTCTCCACTATTCTAGTCTCTCAAATTCATGTTCTAATTCTTACGTTATTTTTCTCCCCTCCTCCTCCTCCTCTTCCCTAACCTCAATGCTTGATTTTGATTTCAATGGAGCACGGTGGTATCCGTCCAAGAAACATGCCCCAAACTGCAAAGAATAAAATATTGGTGAAAAACCATCAATACGTGTTAAAAGACGCTGGTATGTGTATTATGTGAGTATGATGACTTGGGTGACTGGAACGTATGGAAAACTTGTGAATATAATACCTATTGGAGGTAGGAGAGGGGACACAAGCCGTTTCGTTTTTGCTTTGGAAAGGGGGTGGGGGTTTCGTTGTGTTTTATGGTTTGTTTGGTTGATCATGTTTTTGTTTTCGTTATATTTTTGCTTTTTTTAAAAGCTGGACTTTTGTCTTTTTGGTTGTTTGATTGGTAGTATTTTCGTTTTGGTTAGTTTGATTTTTCTTTTTCGTTCCTTGGCTAGCGCACTGAGGTTTACCAATGGTGGGATTTTGCGTAAGCGACCGTTTTTACCCACCAGTAAGGTAGCTGCATTCCAAGTCCGGGGATTTATTGGAAAAAAAACCCACACAGCTGGACTGCTTTTATTTATGATCACTGTACGTGTTTTTTGCAATGCACATGAAAGATGCTTTTCACGTTCTGCAGTGTTTTGTCTGTATTATAACTTATTAACACACTAAAAATGTAAGGGTACTCATCAACACTAGCAATACAGACATAAACGAATTTTTTTTAACAAGTGTAAAGTGAATTTTACACAATCGGAATGACCACGCGGAACTTTTGTCTACACGTCGTCTAAGCACTGCAATGAAAACTACAAACGTTCAACACTTAGAAAGATGTTCGACAGTCAACAGTCATGCTTTCAGAATACAATGGCAGTGCAAGGTATAGTACCCTTAGCAATGATGGTAATAGGTACACTGCAACAGGGATGTAATCCTCAGCAGTGGTACTGAAATGTCTGTAGAGAGGGGAAAAAAGCATCTCAAATATTGTGCACAGGGAAAAGATGGATGGTGCTGCATTTTCATGTTGCAATAACCCCTAGTACAACTCGAAAATTCCCACATAAATCTGCTGTTACTGTAATATGTCTAAAATGTAACAAAGCTACACAATACCATGTGACACAAGACAGTACATTCAATTTTGTTGTAATTCAAGGTAATAAATTTAGGAGGCCATTTCACCAAGTTGAAAGGTCAAAGTTCTTATTAAATAACATCACAAACTTCCTCCTCATTCCTTGTTGGCTCATACCACTGTTGTGTTGATTCTCCGATTCCGAACTCACCTAGCACCATGGCTATATTTTGAAGTGTATTTTGAAGTGTCTATCAATTCCGAAGTATCTCTCGTTTAGGCATGACAGCTAGACAATGGCGAACGTGGGCAAGTGGTTATGTGCCCAGTCTTTTTCGCGAACTTTGTTTGATAAGATATATGGGTGTCTTTTTCACACGCCTGGGCCCACACACACACAGAGGGTTGCACAAGGCTTTCTATTGTCTATTCAAACAAAAGATACTAGGCGCTGATAAAACCTCTTCCACTCCCACGGTGTTTGTAGTGTATGGTGAATAAATAATGCGCAAAGTGTGCACACAGTGAAGGACTTCCAGCTTTTCTTAGCAAGCCTTTACGTTCCCACTCTCCTGTCCCACTTTACCTTCCCCCAGTGTTTGCCTTAAGGTAAACTGTAATAATGAAAATATAAATTTTTGCTGACAGGATTGAAAAAGTTTGACAATGGGATTTTGTAGAATGTATATCCCTATAAATCACATCTAGGCAAAGAGAAAGTGACTCCCCCCAAAAAAAACAACAACAAACAAACCAAAGAACACCCAACCCTGCTTCCCTGTTGTCTCCAGGTAAAGTTATAGAAACACATTTTGATGATATTCAGTCTCAACATATATCTTTTAAATAGCCAGAATAAAAATGCAATCTATCACAACCCGGTTTGTCCTCCAGATATATCCATGTCGACTTAGAATAGGAAATACAGAAATGAAATGAATGTTTCTGTGAGCGCTAAAGCCTACACCCATGCACGCCCGTGAAGTGCACCCTTGCCAGCAGGTGGCCAGCATTTCACTCTAGGGGTTTGGCATGGAACACTACTCTTCCTCTGTTCCTTTTCTCCCCACGGAGCCACTATAGCGCCAACACTGACAAATTTACCAGGGCCTTCAGGCAAGTAGAATCTAGCTGAGCTCCTCCCTCTCGAGGACGCAGACTGCACGACAAGCATGTTTTTGTCAGTCATACCATCAGCCAGGGAGAGGAGATGGGCGCCGCCCTCAATATGCTGGCCCCTAGAGAAGCTGAGGTCTCTGATGCCTCGCTCCCCCACGACCGCCTAGGTTATGGGACACCTTTACCTTACCCTTTACCATCAGCCATAGATGGCCTCACCTCCTTCGAAAGGTGCAGGAATTTTTATTGTGCGCAAGATGTTCTGGGTGTATTCGTACAGGAGAGTTCCAGGTCCCATCTGAAGGTCTCGAGAAAAAAAAAAAGGCACCAGAACCAGTGTTAACTGCAGGAAAGTTCTCTCAAAAGTACAATTCAGTAAAGACTGGAATCCGTGCACTGATTCCCATTACTTCAGATCACAGTTGTGACTCTCTGACCAACTCTCTCAATAGAGGCTTGTTGCCTCGAAGTCCCAATCAATGTGCCTTCATGTAGAGCTCAGGCGGCCGACAACTCAAGAGATCTGAATTCGAAGCCTAGGCACGTCACATAAAACACGGCTTTGTCACCGTCCATTATGATCTAATCTTCGTCCAAGCCCCAGAGAGCAAATACTGTTGTCTGTCATAAATATGAGCAAAAATGCACTGCGCTGCCGTTTAGCGCCTGACAAGACAGGCCCAGCGCATCCGACTTCGGCGCGGGAGAGAATGGATTTCTTCATCGACAGTAGTCAGGTGCTAGAGGCCATTTTCATCAGACAGGTCAGGGTGTCAGCACGAATTTTGTGAGTTCAGTGTACTAGTGGCTAAATCCGGATCTATGTAACAGAACATTCCCTCAAGTCAAGTCAAAAACGCTTTAATCATCCCTGAAGGGCAATTACAATTACAATACTGACAGGCATATAGATACGAATCAGAAGAGAGTGTCGCCACATGAGCAGCGCCATCTAAACAATACTGCCATTTCCCTTGATCTGTCTAGTCTGTCCTTCTTCAACTTATTGTTTGTCAGCCAGTGTGTATGTTCCCTCTGGCAGTCTGCCTGTCTCCCTTTCCCTGCTGTCAGCCAGAGTACATGATCTACATGTATGTACACCCGTTCTGCTATCATACAACGAAATTTGTGTCATCATCCAACAGTCCCTTAGTTCATTTCTGCACGTCACCGTGTGGGCGTGATGCATGATGGTGGCTGTCAGAGGGTGGACAAATAAAATGGTAAAAAGTAAACGCCTACACTGTAGTGAGCAATGGCTGGAGGGGTGGGGGTGGGGTGCAGAGAGAGAGAGAGAGAGAGAGAGAGAGAAGAGAGAGAGAGAGAGAGAGAGAGAGAGAGAGAGAGAGAGGCAGAGGGCAGAGAAAGAGAGAGAGAGAGAGGGAGGGGGCAGAGAAAGAGAGAGAGGAGAGGGGGGGGGCAGAGAAAGAAAGAGAGAGGAGAGGGGGGGGGGGAAAGAGAGAGAGAGGGGGGGGGAGAGAGAGAGAGAGAGAGAGAGAGAGAGAGAGAGAGAGAGGAGAGAGAGAGAGAGAGAGAGAGAGAAGAAGACAGACAGACAGACAGACAGACAGACAGACAGACAGACATTGCCAGAGAGGGAGGAACGTAAGACTGAACAGGTTGAACACTTGCAGAATTGCACCTTCCCTGCCCTCCCTCCCCCAAGAATAATAATAATATAAAAAAAAACAAGAACAACAAACAAAACAGAAAGCCCACTCTCTTTCTTCTTCTTCATCATCGTTTGCCAGCCTCAACCTTATACCTGCACCGTCCTCAACAGTCCTCACATGACACATGCATATATCATAAATATCAAGTCACACACACACACTCACACAAAAGGGAAATGGTTTTCTTTCACAAGCTTCAAAGAAAAAAAATAAAGAGCTCCCTCATAAAAAGAAAATCCCCACCTTTGAAAAAAAAGTAACTCGCAAATAAAACAGATTCTGTAAGCTTGGGAGGAAGACGATCGCCGTTGAAACTCTAACTTCAAAAGTCTCCGCTACGTTTACCTAAGTTTATCTGGGTGCAAATCCAAACGGGTTTCCAGTGTTGCGGAGTTTATCTTTGGTGCAAGTCAAAGGGGTTCTCTGCCTGTGAACCCTACACCATAGGGCACAGAGAGAGAGAGAGAGAGAGAGAGAGAGAGAGAGAGAGAGAGAGAGAGAGAGAGAGAGAGAGAGAGAGAGAGACAGAGACAGAGACAGAGAGAGAGAGAGAGAGAGAGAGAGAGACACAGAGAGAGAGAGAGAGAGAGAGAGAGACAGAGAGAGAGAGAGAGAGAGACAGACAGACAGACAGACAGACAGACAGACAGACAGACAGACAGACAGACAGAGACAGAGGGAGACAGAGAGACAGAGAGAGTCAGTCTATGATCCAGTTTACCATTGTTGGTTACTGTGCGTGATCCCATATTTCTCTCCAAGATTAGGATCCCTCTCCTCCTTTTCCCCGTGGAGGCCTCACGTCGGGCTGTTTAGTGTCTGCTATCTGGGAAGTCATCTACTACCAGCAGCACAGTGCTCAGCCCATAACTTCTTGTCAGCCCACAACTCCTCTTCTCAGGTGGTATAGTCTGTCAGTCAGTCACTTCCCCGCCATAGCATAGCTCAGGGTCCTTGGAAGAGGTGAACACCTTTGTGCCTGCCTCTTCTCAGCCAAAGCCACTTTGGTGATTGACTCACCATTCAACAATTTTCAAACAAACAAAAAAGTCTTCTTCAGAAAACCACGCTATGTAGAATTATAGATACGAATATGGTAAGAGCAATTACGAAATACAACACTGAATAGACAAGAGGTAAAAGAAAAAAAAAGAGATCTTTATGATTATACGATAAGAGGAAATGACTACAGGAATGGGTCAAAATTGGGGGAAAAAACCCAATGTGGGAAATTCTCCTCAACGAAAAACTATTTTCCAGAACAGGAGCTAATTTGTCTCTTAATGTGCCCCCCCCAAAAAAAAACCCACAACACAACAACAACAACAAAAACAACAACCAACCCACCCACAAACAAAACAACCCCTAATAAACAAACAAACCCAGACAAAACAAACAAAAACAATATAAAAAAACCCTAAACAAGTGCGCTGCCTGCAGTAAGCATTGACACTACTACACAGGAAAGAAATATTACTAATCTGCATGCGACCTCTAACATTCCATTTGCATTCAAATGAATCAAATTAATATTTTTTTTAAAAAGCCATTTTTTTCATAAATCAAAAAGACAGTTCTTAAACGTTCCCTTTGCATTCAAATATATTAATTTGAGCAAGAACTGTCATTTAGCAAATTAAGAACACCAGCTTCTAATGTTCCATTGCATTCAAACAGATTAAATGGAGCAACAACAAAAAACCCAGTTGTTTAACAAAATGGAAACACCAGTTTCCTAACGTACCATTTACACCCAAACAGATTAATTTGAAGAAAAACTGCCATTTAACAAACCAAGAACACCAACCCTCCCTAAAGTTGCATTTGCATTCAAACACTTTAATTTGAGCAAAACAAAACACAAAAAACTGCCGTTCACCAAGGCAAGACTACCAACTCATCGGGAGTAAGATCTCTGCTAGAGAAAAAAAACCCAACAAACAATACGATAAAATGTGTGGTTGATATGCTTCTTGTTCCACCTGTTGCCGTTCTGCAGATTAATCAATAACGTTCCACATGCTTTGAAGTGTAAGGAAAAGCACCCGGAGATTTAGAGCCTTTGTCAGATAAGGATTCTGCCTTGGAAAAAGATAGGAGCTGGTCACGGCACTTTGGAATAGGACACCGTATAAGTCAGACATCTGTCGTCTTTATTCAGTACATCATGCACGAACAATAACCAGTGCCAAAAAACAGTCCCCCCCCCAAAAAAAAAAAAAAAAAAAAAAAAGTGTCTAAG
>CM060325.1:56358422-56380922 GCA_030674155.1 Stramonita haemastoma | reverse complement strand
TGGCGAGTTTGACACGTTCCTCTTTTAACATGTTTTTCTCTTGCTGTTTGACAAACCAGTACACACATACTGGCTCAGTGTCTGGTTGGCATGCGAGCTGGATCACAATGTCATCTGACTCACAGGTCACAATATCTTCACCATCTGAATGATGTAGGACAGATTTTTTAAAGTGTGTATTTCTTTGTCTATCTCTCAACCTTTTCTGTACCGATCTATCAGTTAGAGTAGCCACATACTGTTTGACATTTCCTTTGTCGAATGCACCAACAATATTATCATCGTTCACCTCAGGCTGCAAAACACACTATCAGCACAGTCACTAACAATCAGACATACACGGAGGTTCTAAATCAACCGATGATAGCAACTTACTGATGTTTTTGTGTTGATGTCCTGTGTGTGTGCTGTTGGTAGGTCCTCCCTCTATGCGTATCTGCGCATGCTGCATTCTGCTGTTCAAACATTTTTGTCAGGTGGACTCGAGGCAACGAAGACACAGTCACTTTCACACACAACACTTGCCTGCTTCTCTTTATGCTTTCGAGAGCGTTCAAAATCCCTGCGGGTTTGGGAGTAGGATTTTTTCCTATAGTATTGTACTTGTGTGCGGGCGATTCACTGTTGGATTCCGCCATGTTGGTTAAACACTGCTGTGTCCACTGGTTTCAGTCGCAAGACAAAAACCACGCTGTCCCCCTTCTCCCTTTCCACTTTCCAGCTGGAAACTGCATTGTCAGTCAGCAGGCGCCTAAGGTCCTCTCCACAGCCGCTGGAAGTCCAGTAACCCGGCATTTTGTATGAATTACGAGTTTTACTGTAGCTCACAGAAAATGTACGCCCTGTCCGCTTCGCGTCTAGTGACCAACCCCAGAGAGAGAGAGAAGACAGAGAGAGAGAGAGACAGAAAAGACAGAGAGACAGAGAGAGACAGACAAAAGAAAAGAGAGAGAGAGAGAGACAGAGAGAGAGAGAGAGAGGGGAGAGAGGAAAAGAGAGAGAGAGAGAGAGAGAAGAGAGAGAGAGAGAAGACCAGAACACACTCGCAGGAAGCAGCGGGGACCCCCCCCTCCCCCCCCCCCCACAACACACCCATTACACACCCCTCAATCTCTCTCTCCTCTCTCTCTCTCTCTCTCTCTCTCTCTCTCTCTCCCTCTCTCTCTCTCCTCTCTCTCTCTCTCCTCTCTCAAAGGTTAATAAGATTTTTGCAATTTAAGCGAAAAATTCTATTCTGCGTCTTGAATTACTCCTTGAAAACTGCTTTTCTTTTACATTTCCTTCTCCCTCTTTTCCTTTTTTTTTTTTTTTTTTTTTTTTGGGGGTTTTTGTCTCTTTTTTTTGGAAAGAAAAAAGGGGGGTTTTTGGGGAAAAAAAAGGGCAAAAAAGGGGGGGGTTTGGGGGAGGGGGGGAAAAAATTTTTTGGAAAAAGGGGGTTTTTTGGGGGGGGGTGGGGGGGTTTTGGGGGAAAAACCCCCGGGGGAAGGGGAAGGGGGAAAAGGGGAAAGGAAAGAAAAAAGGGAAAAAGGGGAAAAAGGAGGGGAGAGAGGGAAGGGGAAGAGGGAAAAAGGGGGGGAGAAGGGGGAAAAGGGGGGGGAAAAAAAAGGGGGGAAGGGAGAAAAAAAAGGGGGGGGGAAAGGGGGGGGGGGGAAAAAAAAAAAAAAGGGGGGGGGGGGGGGGGGGGGGTTTTTTTTTGGGGGGGGCCCCCCCCCCCCCCCCCCCCCCCCCCCCCCCCCCCCCCGGGGGGGGGGGGGGGGGGGGGGGGGGGGGGGCCCCCCCCCCCCCCCCCAAAAAAGGGGGGGAACCCCCCCCCCCTTTTTTTTTTTTAAAAAAAAAAGGGGGGGGGGGGGGGGGGGAAAAAAGGGGGGGGTTTTTTTTTTTTTTTTAAAAAAAAAGGGGGGGGGAAAAAAAAGGGGGGGGGGGGGGGGGGGGGGGGGGGGGGGGGGGGGGGGGGGGGGGGGGGGGGGGGGAAAAATTTGGGGGGGGAAAAAAAAAAAAAGGGGGGAAGGGGGGGGGTGGGGGGGGGGGATGGGGGGGGGGGGGGGGGGGGGGGGGGGGGGGTTTTTTTTTTTGGGGGGGGGGGGAAAAAAAGGGGGGGGGGGGGGGGGGAAAAAGGGGGGGGGGGGGGGGGGGGAAAAAAGGGGGGGGGGGGGGGGGGGGGAAAAAAGGGGGGGTTTTAAAGGGGGGGGGAAAAGGGGGGGGGGGAAAAAAAAGGGAAAAAAAAGGGGGAAAAAAGGGGGGGGTGGGGGTGGGGGGGGGGGGGGGTTTGGGGGAAATTGGGGGGGGGGGGGGGGGGGGGGGGGGGGCCCCGGGGGGTTTTGGGGGCCCCGGGGTTAAAAAAAAAAAAAAAAAGGGAAAAAAAAAAAGGGGGGGGGGGAAAAAAAATGGGGGAAAAGGGGGGGGGGCCCCCAAAAAAGGGGGGGGGGGTTTAAAAAAGGGGGTTTTTTAAAAAAAGGGGGGGGGGGAAAAGGGGAAAAACGGGGGGGGGGGGGAAAAAAGGGAAAATGGGGGGGGGGGGGGGGGGGGGGGGGGAAAAGGGGGGGGGGGGGGGAAAAGGGGGGGGAAAGGAGAGGGAGAGAGGGGGGGGGGGAAAAAAGAAAGGAGAAAAAAGAAAGGGGGGAGGGGGGAAAAAGAAAAAAACCCCGGGGGGGGAAGGGAGGAAAAAAGGGAAAGGAGAGCCCCGGGGGGGGAAAAAAAAAGGGGGGGAGCCCGGGGGGGGGGGGGAAAAAAAGGGGGGGGGGGAAAAAAAATTTTTGGGGGTTTGGGGGGGGGGGGAAAAATTAAAAAAATTTCCAAGGGGGGGGGAAAAAAAAAAGGGCCGGGGAGGGGGGAGAAAAAAAAAAGGGGGGGGGGAAAAAAGGGGGAGGGAGAGGGGGAGAGAGAAAAAAAGGGGGGGGGGGAAAAGGGGCCAAAAAATTTTTTTTGGGGGGGAAAAAAAAGGGGGGGAAAAAAAAAAAAAAAAGGGGGGGGAAAAAAAAAGGGGAAAAAAAAAAAATTTTTAAAAAGGGGTTTTTAAAAAAAAAAAAAAAAAAAGGGAAAAAGGGGGAAGGGGGGGAAGAGGGGGGGGGGGGGGGGGGGGGGGGAAGGGGGGAGAGAGGGAGGGGAGGGGGAGGGGAGGGGGGGAAAAAAGGGGGAAGAGGAGGGAGAGAAAAAAGGGGGGGGGGGGAGAGAGGGGGGGGGGGAGAGAGAAAAAAGGGGGGGGGAGGGGGGGGGGGGAAAAAAAAGGGGGAGAGGAGGGGGGGGGGGGGAAAAAGGGGGGGGAAAAAAAAAAGGGGGGGGGAAAAAAGGGGGGGGAAAAAGGGGGGGGGGGGAAAAAAGGGGGGGGGGGGGGGAAAAAAAAAAAAAAAAAAAAAAGGGGGGGGGAAAAAAAAAAAAAAAGGGGGGGGGGGGGGGGGGGAAAAAAGGGGGGGGGGCCCCCCAAAAAAAAAGGGGGGGGGGGGGGAAAGGGGAAGGGGGGGGGGGGAAAAAGGGGTAAGGGGGGGGAAAAGGCCCGGGGCCCGTTTTGGGGGGGGGTTCCCCGGGGGGGGGGGTTTTTAAAAAAAATTTTTTAAAAAAGGGGGGAAAAAAGGGGGGGGAAAATTTTTGGGGGGGAAAAAAGGGGGGGGGGGAAACCCCTTAAAAAAAAGGGGGGGGGAAAAAGGGGGGAAAAAAGGGGGGGGGCCGGGGGGGGGGGGGGGGGGGAGGGGGCCCAAAAAGGGGGGGGGGGGGGAAAAAAAAAAGGGGGGGGGGGGGGGGGAAAAAAATTTTTTGGGTTGGGCCGGGGGGGAAAAAAAGGGGGGGGGGGAAAGGGGGGGGGGTTTTTTTTGGGGGGGGGGTTTGGGGTGGGGGGCCCCGGGGGCAAAATTTTTTTTTAAAAAATTTTTAAAAAAAAAAAAAAAAAAAAAAAAAAAAGGGGTTTTTTTTTTAAGGAAAGGGAAAAATTTTTTTTAAAAAAAAAAAAAGGGGGGGGGAAAACCCCCCTTTTAAAAAAAAAAGGGGGGAAAATTTTTAAAAAAAAAGGGGGGGGGGGGGGGAAAAAAAAAAAAAGGGGGGGGGGTTTTTGGGGGGGGGGGGGGAAAAAACCCCCCCGGGGGGGGAAAAAAAGGGGGAAAAAAAAAAGGGGGGGGAAAAAAGGGGGGGGGGAAAAAAACCCCCCCAAAAAAGGGCCCCCCCCCAAAAAAAAATTGGGGGAAAAAGGGGGGGGAAAAAGAAAAAAAGGGGCCAAAAGGGGAAAAAAAAAAAAAAAAAAAAAAAAAAAAAAGGAGAAAAAGAAAAAAAAAGGAAAAAAAGGGGGGGGTTTTTTTTTTTTAAAAAAGGGGGCCCCAATTGGGGCCCCCCCCCTTTCCCCTTTTTTAAAAAAAATTTTTTTTTTTTTTTAATTTTTTTTTTTTTTAAAAAAAAAAAAAAAAAAAAAAAAATTTTTTTTTTTTTTTTTTTTTTTTTTTTTTTTTTTAAAAAAAAAAAAAAAAAAAAAACCCCCCCCCAACAACCCCCCCAAAAAAAAAAAAAAAAAAAAAAATTTTTTTTTCCAAATTTTTTCCCAAAAAAACCCCCCTTTTTTTTTTTTTTTTTTGGGCCCCCTTTTTTTTTTTTTTTTTTTTTTTTTTTTTTTTTTTTTTTTTTTTTTTTTTTTTTTTTTTTTTTTTTTCCCCCCCCTTTTTTTTTTTTTTTTTTTTTTTTTTTTTTTTTTTTTTTTTTTTTTTTTCCCCCTTTTTTTTTTTTTTTTTTTTTTTTTTTTTTTTTTTTTTTTTTTTTTTTTTTTTTTTTTTTTTTTTTTTTTTTTTTTTTTTTTTTTTTTTTTTTTTTTTTTTTTTTTTTTTTTTTTTTTTTTTTTTTTTTTTTTTTTTTTTTGTTTCTTTTTTTTTTCCCCCCTTTTTTTTTTGGGGGGTTTTTTTGGGGGGGGGGGGAAAAAAAAAAAGGGAGGAAAAGGAGGGAAAAAAAAAAGGGGGGGGGCCCCCAAAGGCCCCCAAAAAAAGGTAAAAAAAAAAAAAAAAAGGGAAGGGAAAATAAAAAAAAAAAAAAAACCCCCCCAAAAAAAAATTTTTTTTTTCCCCCCCCCAAAAAACCCCCCTTTTTCCTTTTTTTTTAAAACCCCCCCCCTTTTAAATTTTTAAAAAATTTTTTTTCCCCTTTTTGGGGGGTTTTTTTTTTTTTGGGGGGGGGAAAAGGGGAAAAAAAAATTTTCCGGGGGGCCCTAAACCCCAAAACCCAAAAAAAAATTTTTTAAAAATTTTTTTAAATTTTTTTTAAACCCCCCCTTTTTAAAAGAAAAAAAAAAAAAAACCCCCTTTTCCCCCGGGGAAGGGGGAAAAAAAAAAAAAACCCCCCAAAAAAAAAAAAAAGGGGGGCCCGGGTTTTTAAAAAAATTTTTTAAACCAAAACAAAAAAAAAAAACCCCAACCCTTTTTTTTTTAAAAAAAAACCCCAAAAAAAAAAATTTTTTCCCCCCCCCCCTTTTAAAAAAAAAAAAACCCCAAACCAAATTTTTAAAAAAAAAGGGAAAAAAACCCCCCCCCCAAAATTTTTTTTCCCCCCTTTTTTTTCCCCCCCCCACCCCCCCCCCAAAAAAGGTTTTTTTTTTTAAAAAAAAAATTTTTCAAAAAAACCCCCAAAAAATTTTTTTTTTTCCCCCAACCAAATTTTTTCCCCAAAAAATTTTTTTTTTTTCCCAAAAGGGGGTTTTTTTCCCCCCCCCCCAAAAAAAAAAAAACCCCCCCCTTTTTTTTTTTTTCCCTTTAACCCCCCCAAAAAATTTAAGGGGGGCCCCCCCCCCCCGGGGGGGGGGGGCCCCCAAATCCCCCCCCAAAAAACCCCCCCAACCCTTTTTTGGAACAAAAAACCCCCCCAAAAATTTTTTCCAAAATTTTTAAAAAAAAAAAAAAAAAGGAAAAAGGCCCCCTTTTTTTCCCCCAAAAAAAAAAAAAAAAAAAGGGGGGGAAAAATTTCCCAAAAAAAAATTTTTTTTTTAAAAGGGGGGGGGGTTTTTCCCAAAGGGGGGGGGGGGGGGGCCCTTTCCCCCCCTTTTTTTTTCCCCCCAAAAGGGGGGGCCCCTTTTTTGGGGGGGGGGAAAATTTTACCCGGGGGGTTTAAAAAAACCCCTTAAGGGGGCCCAACCCTTTTTGGGGGGGAAACCCCCCCCCCCAAAAAGGGGGCCCCCCTTTTAAACCCCAAATTTGGGAAACCCTCCCCCCCTTTTTTAAATTTTTTTCCCCCCAAACCCCCCCCCCGGGTTTAAAAAACCCCACCCTTTTTTTTGGGGGTTCCCCCGGGGCCCGGGGGGCCCCCGGGGGGCGGGGGGCCCCCCCCGGGGGGGGCCCCCTTTTTTGGGGGGGGGGCCCCCGGGGCCCCCCGGGGGGTTGGGGGGGCCCCCCCGGGGGGGGGGTTTGGGGGGGGGGGGAAAAAAATTTTTTAAACCCGGGGGGGGGGGGCCAGTCATCGTTCATTAGTAATCGCTCGAGAGCTATTTTTTTATGGCACCAATAAGTCAGAGTATCTTCTGTTCATTTTCCTGAAGCCGGAGTATTGCTGTCTACATGGCGTGGTCCTTGTACACAGCAACACGCAAACAAACATCTGCTCCAGTGTGTCTTGTTAACTGTCTCACGGTGATTCCCAGGTGGGGTGAGTGAGAAAGCGTGCACCATCAGTGCCTCATACTTTCGATGACCCGACCCCCTGGGTGTTAACTGTTAAACTGGGGAACACCCGACAACCAACCGCATTGACCCCTAATTCTGTCGATCAAGCACCCCACCCCCAAAACTGTCTCATGCCATCTCTAATTGTTCAACCGCTTTAAAAAAAAAAAAAAAAAAAAGAAGAGAAAAAAGGGTCATCCTTCTATCATTACTCAGAAACTCCAAACATCTTCTTCCCATTATAAGGTAAGATAGGTAAAGGTGTCCCATAACCTGTGTGGTCGTAGGGGAGCGAGGCGTCAGAGGACCTCAGGTTTCTAGGGGCCAGCATTTAGAGGGCGGCGCCCATCTCCTCCCTCGCTGCTTTATCTTCCTTGACCCTAAAGAGGGCAGGTACCCATTTACAGCTGGGTGAACTGGGGGAACTGTACTGTAGCCAAGGTGTGCGCAAACGGTCACCCATTCAATTGGCAACCACGCTCGACGCTGCTTTAACAGTGGCTGGGGGAAAGCGAGCACTCTGACCACTGAGCTATCCCGTCCCCCTTTCCATTATAACCCATGACTTTGTTTTTGCTACAATCCCTCAACCAACCACCATTTTTTGTCAATCTTAACCCCTAATAACCAACCACTCCTGTCTCTCTCCCACACAGATTGCACGGCCGTGTTCGAAGGGGGCCACCGACAGAGCGGGGTGTATTACGTCAAGCCGACCGCGGCGGCCTGTCCGGTGCCCGTGTGGTGCGACATGGACACCCCGCCGGGCGGGTGGCTAGTCTTTCAGCGGCGTCAGGACGGCTCGCTGGCCTTCAAGCGAAACTGGGCGGCCTACCAGGACGGCTTCGGCAAGGTGGACAGCGAGCACTGGCTGGGCAACGACAACATTTCCTCCTGTCCAATCAGGTAGGTGGGGGTTGGGGTGCCTACAGCAGTTAAGGTAAAAAAAGGTAAGGTGTCCCATAACCTGTGTGGTCGTAGGGGGAGGAGGCGTCAGAGACCTCAGCTTCTCTAGGGGCCAGCATATTGAGGGCGGCGCCCATCTCCTCTCCCTCGCTGCTTTACCTTCCCTGACCCTAAAGAGGGCAGGTAGCCATTTACAGCTGGGTGAACTGGGGGAACTGTACTGTAGCCAAGGCGCGCAAACGGTCACCCATCCAATTGGCAACCAGGCTCAATGTGCTTAAGCTTGGCTGGGCCTGGGGGAAAGCGAGCGCTCTGACCACTGAGCTATCCCGTCCCCTAGAGTAGCTAAAGAACTGGGTGTTTTTTTTTTCAGTAGTTTTTTTTAAGAGCAGTTAAAGAACTGGGTTTTTTCTGGGGGGTGTGGGGGGGAGGGAGGTTGGCCAAGGTTTTGTTGGTTATGTTTTTACTTGATGTGATCGTTATCTCTAACTCACTCCAAAACACTGTGAATTGCCAGTAAATGTTCAACAAAATTATGCTTCCAGAAAAACAGCACAACACTGTTGGAATCCCTCATGTGATTTGTTTCCTTTTTTTTCTCCAGAATAGTATTTGTAACCAAAAAACAAAAAACAAACAACAACGAAGATATAACATGCTCTGAAGTCTGTTGTTTTCTTTTCCCTGTTTCTTTATTTTTAAAGAATATTTTCCCAGTCCTTTCATCATTCATATTTATTTTTACTTTATAAAGAGTAATATGTCTTATATATATACGATTGTAGATTCTTCAATTTTATTTCACTTCATTCTCCAATACTCTTGTTTTTTCTTGCATACAACAGCAAGAAAAGAATTAAGGGTGGGGGTGGGAGGTACTGCAGAAGTTACACGATTTTTTTCTATCAAGGAATGCCGATGTATAAAGGTAAGGTTAAAAAAAGGTAAAGGTGTCCCATAACCTGTGTGGGTCCGTCGAGGGGGGATGGGGGTGTAGAGCTCAGCTTCTCTAAGGGCCAGCATATTGTGGGGGCGCCCATCTCCTCTTCCTCGCTACTTTACCTTCCCAGACCCTTAAGAGGGTCAGGTAGCCATTTACAGCTGGGTGAAGGGGGAACTGTACTGTAGCCAAGGCGCGCCGCAACATCGATGGCAACCACGCTCGACGCTGCTTAGACTTGCAGGGGGAAAGCGAGCGCTCTGACCAGTTAGCTAACCCGTCCCCGCCAATGTATACAGACAGCTAAGTTCTGCTTCAGAAGTGAAGCAGTATGTAGCTGTGGTGGACGTATATTCCGAGGAGCTCTTCACCTGCGTCTTTCTTGACATTGGTAGAAATATGAATAATGATGTCCTTAAAAAGAGAAACAAAATCAAGATAAGAACATCTATCCTAAAAAAAACAACAACCCAAAACCTCCATATTTCCTTGTAATTTAAAAAAAAGAAAAAAAGGTCGGCAAAGGAATAACTAGCTCTATCCACAATGAGTCATTCAATCCTTTTTTCTCTTTCAAGCAAGCTCCACCCAGCTAATTATAACACCACCTTTCGACACACTACCGTACCAATTTTCCAACAAACACTGTCTCCAGGACCACTACCAGTACGGGTGGACCTGTGGGACTTCAGCGGGAACCGGGTGCACGCCATCTACTCCACCTTCCGGGTGGGCGGGGAGCGCGACAAGTACCAGCTGACGGTGAGCGGGTACTCGGGCAGCGCGCAGGACTCCCTGTACCGTCACAACCACATGGCCTTCTCCACCCCGGACCGCGACAACGACGGGCGGCGCGAGGCCCACTGCGCGGCGGAGTGGGAGGCGGGGTGGTGGTTCAACAACTGCTGGTTCGCCCTCCTCAACGGCGCCTACCACAACCGCTCCGACGTGGCCTACCGCGGCATCGCCTGGAACCACTGGAAGCGCGAGCAGCTGAGGAAGACGGAGATGAAGATGAGGCCGGTGGTGAAGGGGGGCAGCAGCAACTGATGAGGGCTGGTGCAGCGTCACGGTGCGTGATGCCAGGTCTTCACATCCCCCTCACCTACCCCTTCTCCAAAAAAAAGGTGCAAAATCCATGCAAAAGGGGATCACCAGGTTTTCACAGTGGGTTTTTATCTAAGATGACATGAACGTCTGCTGACAGACCTTATCCTGTTGTACAGTGAAGACAGTGGGTGATCACTGCTGGAACTTTGGGGGGAAAAAAAGGTACTGAATATGGTTCTGGCTTGAATCAGGCACGGGGCTGAGCCTCCGGGGTGTGTAACTTTCCCGTCGTGTTCAACAAAAGAGGCCATGGGAGAAAACAGGCTGCTGCTACAAAGTGGCGTCTCTCTCTCACACTGCATGATGAATTAGGCAACTGGTGAAGATGGTTCTAGATACAGAAAAAACAAACACAAGAAACCTAGACAATTGATAGAACATGATGACACACTGAAACATGTACGGTTTCAGGTAAAGTGTTCTTGCCAGCCGGTTCCTTTCTGAGCTGTGGTAGTGTGCACAGGACTAGGCTTGCTACTCAACCAGCTTAGGTGCTCTCTCTCTCTCCCATCCAGCTCCGTCTTCTGGTGCGTTCTCTCTCGTCTCCGTACTCTCAGATAGCCGTGGTGAAAGTGGTCAGGAACAGAATGGTAACCTAGCTTGCGCTTTACAGTAGTCTGCTTGTGTTTGTGATGTATACATGCAAGGAACAATGTAACATATTTATGGCGGTGGGAGAAGATAACTGTATAATATATCTCTTCGATTCAATGAGTTGAAGAAACTGTTAACCATTTTAAGAAAAAGGCACAAGGAAGTACGAGAAGCGACATGATTGACTTTGAACTTCTGTTCGAAAGACAAGCGCGCGCGCAAGCAAACACACACACACACACACGCACAGACAGACAGACACAGACAGACTGACACAGACAGACAGACAGACAGACACACACACACACACACACAGAGTAATAGATGGCTTCATGAAAAAAGCATATCAATGCTTATTCAATGTACCACCTGGAAATAAAAAATTGTCTTGACTTGACAGACAGACAGACAGACAGACACACACACACATATATATATTTTATCTTTTAAATATATATTATACATACATACATACATACATACATACATACATACATACATACATACATACATACATACATACATACATACAATATAAAAGAACAGGGTGGAAAGGCCGGATTGATACTACATACATAGAGGCTGAACATTAAGGCTTATAGACAGCACGCTTGCCAGAGCTCTACATTACACTCATTGTATAGGGCGTGCTTCACATAGGCCACCTTCTCTCTACTTCCAGTCAAGGTGATGATTGTACAGGCAAGGACTTCCAAGACATGTTGCTGCGTGTTAGGCGTATTACATGTATATATACAGGTAATGCTAGGCACAGGCCACGACTACGTACGCCTACGGCCTATCATGTTTGTTCCGTATAAATGTCGGTCTCTCATGTAAAACGCGTGGGCGCTTGTGAGCGCGCGCGCGCGCGCAGTGTGTGTGTGTGTGTGTGTATGTGTGTGATGGTGAGAAGACTCACGCATACGTGTGCATGCAAGCACACGTGCAAGCGCGTGCGTACGTACACACGCGCGCACGCACACACACACACATACACACACTCATAAAAGAATGAATAATGATATTAACAAAATACACACACACACACTCACTCTCTCTCTCTCTCTCTCTCTCTCTCTCTCTCTCTCTCTCTCTCTCTCTCTCTCTCTCTCTCTCTCTCTCTCCTCTCTCTCTCTGAATCTCTGTCTCTCTCTCTCAAGTGGAGAAAGTATAAGCATGGGGTCTGGCCAAACAATTCTGCCAGAGATGGGTGGATGGCAGGCAGGGTTTCCCCGCCCTTTCCTTCTGGGATTGGGAAGGAAAGAAAAGATGTTGGAAAAGAAAGAACCTCCACATGCAATATGACAAACAAAAACTGTATGTAAATGTCTTGAACACACACACACACACACACACACACACACACACACACACACCACACACACACACACACACCACTACCAACCCCAACCTAACCCGACCCTCCCCCCCCCCTCCCTCTGACACACACACACACACACACACACCCACACACACACACACACACACACACACACACACACACACAGGGGGCGGATAGCCTAGTGGTCAGAACATTGCGCCGGCAATTTGACGACCCGGGTTCGAGTCCGGTCGAGGAAATTTTTTCTCCTGGAGTTAACATCAGTGCCGACTCCACTCTCCCCAAAAGTCCTTCGGATGAGACTTTAAACCGAGGCCCGTGTGCGAACGCACGCAGAACATCTTGCGCACACGTTAAATCCTGTTCCGCTTTTCGTAAGAGTAGGCCATCGTGTGCCGGTAGGAACAGATGGCAATATTTACAAAAACTGCATACACACGGGGACCAGATGAAAAAAAGCACACGATTGCTTATCTGTTATCCTCGATATAAAAGAATAAATAAATAAATAAATAAAACACACACACACACACACACACACACACACACACACACCACACACACACACACACCACACAACACACACACACACTTGAGCATGATGACAATTTCAAAAACAAACGAGACTATTTCATAGCTTGCTTGCTCCACATGAAAGCTCTCCACATTTCTCTGTACTGTCCTTATTTCTTACGTACGTCTATACAAAAAAATAATGCTGGCTTGTTTGATTCATACACATTTGCCTATCGCTGTTATTGTTGTTATCGCTGTTGTGATTGTTTTCAATTGTACTACTGACTCACACAATAATGGCATAAATAACGATCTCGACATATGCTGCTAATTGAAAAAAAAAGAAGAAGAAGAAAGATATATTACAAGATATTAGATGCAAACTATGTACAGACTTAAAATTTTTAGATGACTTTCAATAAAAACAAAACCAAACCCATGAACAATGTTGTTTTTTTGTAAACACCAAACTTTTGGTTGGTTTGTATTGACTGAATCAGCTCCGATGTCTCAGTTTTTGTGAGATAAAGAGGTGCAAAAAAAAACAAGAAAAAACAAACAAACCCTGAACAATGGTTTTTTTTTCGTTTTTTGAAACACCAAACCTTTGCGGTCTGTTACTTTATATTGACTGAAACAGCTCTAAGGTCTCAGTTTTTTGTGAGATGAAGAGGTGCAAAAAAAAAAAAAAAAAAAAAAAAAAAGAGGGACTTACAATGACGCACGTTTGAAACTTTTTTTTTTTTAATGAGAGGCAAGAGAAAAAAAGTGCATGGTGTGTGTGTGTGTGTGGTGTGTGTGTGTGTGTGTGTGTTCTTTCTACTATTGTCTGTTGTTTGTTTGTTGGTTTTTTTTTGGGGGGAGGGGGGTTGTTCCAAGTCTTTAGCCCCCAAACAAAACAAAACAAAGCAAAACAAAAGCAGAATACATGAAGGAAATCAAAGTATACTCGCACACAACACTGTGACGCAACAGATAGAAGCACGAATACACACAATCGGCAGGAGGGAGGGAGGGAGGGAGGAGAGAGAGAGAGAGAGAGAGAGAGAGAGAGAGAGAGAGAGAGAGAGAGAGAGAGAGAGAGAGAGAGAGAGGAGAGAGAGAGAGAGAGAGAGGAAGAAGACAGACAGACAGACAGACAGACAGACAGACAGACAGACAGACAGACAGACAATGAGACAGACAGACAGAGAGAGAGACAGACAGACAGACAGAGACACAGAGGCAGACAGAGACACAGAGGCAGACAGAGAGACAGAGACAGACAGAGACAGACAGATACAGAGAGAAACAGACAGAAACAGAGAGACAGAGAGAGAAAGAGAGTGACAGACAGACAGACAGACAGACAGACACAGAAGAGAGAGAGAGAGAGAGAGAGAGAGGAGAGAGAGAGAGAGAGAGAGAGAGAGAGAGAGAGAGAGAGAGAGAGAGAGAGGAGAAGAGAGACAGACAGACAGACAGACAGACAGACAGACAGACAGACAGACAGACAGAAAGACACAGACAAAACAGAGAGACAGAGACAGACACAGACACAGACAGAAACAAAGACTGATAGAGAGACAGACAGAGAAAGACTTAGACAGACAGAGAAGACTGACAAACAGACATATAGACGGAGACATACAAACTAAGCCAGAAGGAAAAGGCAGACAAAAGGTCTTTTTTCTTCTTCCTGCAGGGTTATTTAGACTGTGTTCCAGCTGTGTACAAATAGCAGAGGCTGTCATGTTTACAATGGGCTGAACCACACCAGACCACGAGCCCCTACAGTCTATCACAAACAACCCGAGCCCCTACAGTCTATCACAAACAACCCGAGCCCCTATAGTCTATCACAAACAATCCGAGCCCCTATAGTCTATCACAAACAACCCGGAAGACTCTAAACGCAGAAAGAGGAAAGAGGGCGCAATCAGCGACCTTACGCAAACTACGATGTTGCTGCATATGGAAGATTTCTGGTATCAAAAAGATATTTTTTGTCCATACATGCATTTTCTTAAGGGACGTGATGGTCAGAGCAATCGCTTTCCCCCAGCTAAGGTTGAGTAGCATCGAGAGTGGTTACCAATTGGATGGGTGACCGTTTGCGCACCTTGGCTTCAGTACAGTCCCACAGTTCACTCAGCTGTAAATGGGTACTTGCCCTCTTTAGGGTCAGGGAAGGTAAAGCAGTGAGGGAGAGAAGATGGGCGCCGCCCTCAATATGCTGACACCTGGAGAAGCTGAGGTCTCTGATGCCTCACTCCCCTACGACCACATAGGTTATGGGACACCGTTCTTTAAATCATGGAAACGGTTATAGACAAGGAATCGCAACTGTCATTTCTGTCACATAATGTACCAAGCATTTCTCTTACTGTTTCCCAATGATCAACTCAAAAAACGATAACAAAAAGGCCCATTAAAGACGGTCCCACCCCTTGTAGTTTTATCATTGCTGCTGTTGTTGTTCAATGCTTTTGACACTGCATCGATATGAACATATCGATATGAACATTGATATCAACAAAATTACGATCGTATTCTGGTTCTTGTTCCGATCCTAACAATCTGGGCGATAAACAAAATTTACCAGTTTCACCGAATTTTGCACTTTCAACGATTATGCCATGAGGAATTATAAGGTTTACAATGTTTTTATGAGCACGTGCATAAATATGAGCTAAAATACAACGTAATGACGATTCTTAAAGTCTTCACTCCCATCCACTTATCAATGTTGTAATATTAAACTTGTGTTGCATTAAAAACTGGACGACAATTATGATTTAAAAACAAAAGTCGCTGATTTCAAAAGAAAATGTAGTTTCGTCGATGATCCACGCTTAAAAAGACCGAACTCATTTTGTGCGGAAAATTACAATGAAATATTGTTTTGGATGCAGATAATCCACCATAGTCTACATAACCTTGAGGCCAGAACAGCCCATTCCACAGAAGGTAAGCTGTGGAAAAGACAGAAGCACTGACACTGCTTCATGTTATTGTAGTGGACAGAAATCTACCCACCTGACACCTATGTCAACATCCCAGAACTAGTCTGTCTCTCTAAATGGAAATGGAATCTCTTAGCCAGAAATGGCCAGCAAATCTAATAACCCTTCTTGCCACTGAAAAAAACAAACAACCAAAGCAAACCTAAACCCTTTGGCATCGTATAATCGTTATCTTCAATAAAGTATAATCGTTATCTTCAATAAAGGATTTCACACAAAAAGGACTTTAAATACAATGACCCCCAAAAAAGTCTTTCTCAGCAGATTCTACAAATGATTAATTATTTACCTATTCATCTATTTTTTAATTAAACTTTACAAAAAAATCTCCTTCCTTAAAAAAGAGGGCTATTGAGAGGATTTAATGATAATATAAAAAAAAACACATTTATTTACAGGAAATGACGCTTTAAAGGGGAAAAAGGTTCCTTTTCAATACACAAAAAGCTTTATTTTAAAGGCTGTTTTGTGTACGTCTCCTGTTTTGAGGCAGCTTCAAGGAGTTGAGTTCCTATCTACAAAAAGAGACTATAATAATCAAAACATCCCCTTTAGCCTCCCAAAACCCAACAAAACCAACCCCCCCCCCCCCTCCCAAGAAAACAACAACCCCCCACCCCCATCCCAAACAACTTGGTTTCAATCAAAACCTTCTCGAAGATTCCAACAGCAACGATAGTTTTAATGTATACAGCTTCTTTTACAAAAAAGAATACCAAGAAAAAGACTTATTTCACAACTAAGTGGTATTAACAATATCAAGGGATATTTTTTTCATGGAATGAAGATGATCAAAGATAAAGAACTGTTTCACAATGACGGAGTTGTGGAAAACAAAATTTCCTTTTTGCTGTAAATGAAATTAATATATCATTTAAAAACCCCGTTTGATAAATGAAACCCCACATATCACCGTTTTTATTTCAACATTATAATGGAAAAGAATATTTCAACCTCATAGATTTCACAAAAAGGCTCCTTCTGAATGAGTGTTTTCGTTAAACGATGCAAATCACAAAAAAACCCCAACTTTTTGTTACAACGAAAGACTGAGAGAATATTCCATTTTTTCAAAGTACTAATTCTGTGCTAGCAATTCCCTTTTTCTATCCCTCTCTTGGTTTCTGCCGTGTTTCTTTTCTTCATGTTATCTCCTTCTTGTCTATTTTCTCCTTTTTTGATTTATTCTTCTGTCTTATTTTCCCATAAGAAAGATTTCAAAGATAACAACTCTCTCACACGCCGAAGTTGGATGTGCTGGGCCTGACATGGCAGGCTCTTAACGGCAGCACAACGCATTTTCGCTCATATGGCAGACAATAGTTGCTGTGTGAGGGTTCGACGACGATGACGACGACAACGACAAAAAGTAGAAGAAGAAGAGGAAGAAGAAGAAGAAGAAGAAGAAGAAGAAGAAGAAGAAGAAGAAGAAGAAGAAGAAGAAGAAGAAGAAGGAGAAAAAGGAAGAGAAGGAGGAGGAGGAGAGGAGGAGGAGGAGGAGGAGGAGGAGGAGGAGGAGGAGGAGAAGGGAAAAGAAGAAGAAGAAGAAAGAAGAAGAAGAAAGAAGAAGAAGAAGAGGAGGAGGAGGAGGAGAGAGGAGAGGAGGAGGAGGAGGAGGAGAAGAAGAAAGAAGAAGAAGAAGAAAGAAGAAGAAGAAGAAGAAGAAGAAGAAGAAGAAAGAAGAAAGAAAGAAGAAAGAAAGAAGGAAGAAGAGAAAGGAGGAGAGAAGAAGAGAGAAGAAGAAGAAGAGAGGAGAGAGAAAGAAGAAGAGAAGGAGAGGAGGAGAAGAAGAAGAGAGAAGAAGAAGGAGAGGAAGGAGGAAGAGGAAGGAGAAGAGAGAAGAGAGAAGAGAGAGAAGGAGGAAGAGAGAAAGGAGAGAGAGAAGAGAGGAGGAGAGAGAAGAGAAGAAGAAGAAGAAGAAGAAGAAGAAGAAGAAGAAGAAGAAGAAGAAGAAAAGAAAGAAGAAGAAAGAAAGAAAGAAAAGAAAAGAAAGAAAGAAAGAAAGAAAGAAAGAAAAAAGAAGAAAGAAAGAAAAGAAAGAAGACTAAGGAAAGACAGGATCCAGTCCAGTCTGTGATCCCTTCTGTCACCACAACCATCAAGGCTCCCACTGTGATGGATCATGACAGACACGGTTCATTTCCATACATACACAAGGATAACCATGCACAGCCTGTCATTCCAAACTCCTGTCCTCTCTGCACTGGTCAGGTGAACATTTCTGACAACATACCATCCAACACCATTCGGATGAGACTATAAACCGAGGCCCTGTGTGCGAACGCACGCAGAACATCTTGAGCACACGTTAAATCCTGTTCCGCTTTTCGTAAGAGTAGGCTATCGTGTGCTGGTGGGAACAGATGACAAGATTCACAAAACTGCATACACACGGGGATTGGATGTAAAAAAAAAGCACATGAGTACTTATTCCAATATCCTCGATATAAAAGAATAAAATAAAATACATTTTTTTAAAAATCATAACTCTGCTGGGAAACAATGTTTTTTTTAAAAAAATATTTCAATCTACAGGTTTAGAGAAAGTCTGTACTTGACTTCCCTAAAACGACAATCCTGTTTGAAGATTGTATACACGCATGCACACATGTTTGCGTGTGCACACGCGTACATGGAAACACACATACTAATTGACTCTCCCTGACCCTCCCTCCCCCCCAAAAAAAAGCGGGAAAGAAAGAATCCCCTTCCCCTCTCTTCAAAATGGGTTTTATCAAGAGCAGGAATGAAGGCGGACAATAATAATGGTAAGCTGGCAGAGACAAGCAGTTGAGAGGTGGGAGGGCATCGGGAGAATGAAAAGATGAAGTAGGCGGCCCGAGAGAGAGAGAGAGAGAGAGGAGAGAGAGAGAGAGAGATGAGAGAGAGAGGAGAGGAGAGAGAGAGAGAGAGAGAGAGAGAGAGAGAGAGAGAGAGAGTGAATGATATTATTTACACAAAAAGGCCATTGGCTGATAATGAAGGGAGTTGCCGAACTACTTTACTTCTTTTAATTTTTTTTAAAAAGTGAATTAAAAAACAAAAAAAAAACCCGAACGCAAAAAACACAAAAAAATAACAACAAAAACAACAACACACACACAAAAAAATCCAAACAAAAAACAACAGCAACGTTTATTGTGTAACAAATAAAAATCACCACTTACAAAAATATGACATAAAAGACTAACAAATCTCTTATCTTAAAGGCTTTTTATAAATATACAGTGAAGCTGCGCACAACCTCAGGATGACTAGACGCCATGAGTAAACGGAGTCTGAATGAATTTGGCTGTCTACTATATTATCTTATGGGGATGTTATTCAGCCTAACATCATCTAATGCTTGACAACAATAAAAGCTCCAGTGCTTGCTTTCTATCATAAGACGACAAGCAACAGAGAGTCAGTAAGGAATGTTCTAGTATGAGAGTCGAGAACAAACATGAGAGGAGAGAGGAGGGAGAGAGAGAGAGAGAGAGAGAGAGGAGAGAGAGAGAGAGAGAGAGAGAGAGAGAGAGAGAGAGAGAGAGAGAGAGAGAGAGAGGAGAGAGAGAAGGTGGGAAAGGAACAACAACAGAAATGGTAAAAAAAAAAAAAAGTCCCAATGAAAAGCTGTTTGCACTCAAACAGCCTGCAATCTATGCAGCACACAAAGTGACTCCACCTGGGGAGCAAAATGTGAAACTGGATAAAGCCCGCCACTTCAAAGTTTGTTTTCTTTAAACGAAAAAAAAAAACAACCAACCCGACCCCACCCCTAGCAAAACAGATAATGTGCAAAGCACGCAGAGCCAGCCCGCCTGACGTAACTGATGCAAATCCTATGGATGAGCAGTGTAACAGAAAAAAAACTCGTGCAGTTGCGGCAGAAGGTTACAAGAGTCAATGCCCGTGTGTGGTGATGCACCCTTACACCGTTATGATTCAACTCCTCTGCTGAGCGCACGCTTTTTTCTCTCTGTCCCGCCACATACCGATGTAAACATTTAGGTGGGTTTGACAATAAGCAAACAAACAAAAAATGGGATTATGAAGTCTGGGTTTTTTTTTCCCCTCTTATTTTTCTGAACTACAGTTTAAAGATGCTGTGAAAAACAACACCACCCCCAACGTGCACTGTACATACAAATGTACATGTATGCACGAATACACATGCGCGCACGCACACACACACACACACACACACACACACTACAGAAGACACCACTTTCAAAACAAAAACTCAAAAGGGGAAGGAAAAAAAGCCCCCAGAAAAAAAAGATTAAAAAGTAAAGAAAAGAAATAGTTCAAACACAAAAACCAAAGCATTTTATGCAAAAAAAAAACCCACCCCCTCTTCTCTCCCTCCATCCCCCTAACAGCCCTCTTCCTGCCCTTTGCACTTTTCCACGCAACCTTCTGTCTCTCTGTCTCGGTGCTGCTATATTACACCGTTGCACAAACAATTCCTACTGCTTCAATTTCACACCCACGGCAGGCATCTGCTTTCATACTTTCGCTACAAAACAAAACGATTTACCACATTTCAAAACTGTCTTCCTTCTTCTCCCTTTTCTCAAAAAAACAAACAAAACAGAAACAAAACAAACCCCGGCTCTGTTCTCCACGAATACTTTTGCTGGCTATGCAGAGCAATGCCAATACAAAGACTAGCTGGGCATCAGGTGTGTGCAAAAAGCCACCCCCACTAACATCTTCAGAAACGATTTGACGGCCTTCTTTGGGTCTAGGGGCTGGCTGCCCAAACATTGCTGGCTCCACGAGAGCACAACAACAGGGGTGGGTTGTATGGGGATGAGTGGGGATGAGTGACATGGGGCAGCCACGTTGCGATTTTATTAACAACCCCCCCTAAAAACAACAACAAACGAAAAAAAAAACTATATAAAAACGACACCCAAACCAATCCCGCCCCCCCCCCCCCCCCC
Organism: Stramonita haemastoma; assembly: GCA_030674155.1. NCBI lineage: Eukaryota > Metazoa > Mollusca > Gastropoda > Neogastropoda > Muricidae > Stramonita > Stramonita haemastoma. The sequence continues at coordinate 56,360,958 of CM060325.1, read as the reverse complement.
CCTCCAAACCTGAGAAAATTTCAGACTCAGCAATTTGTTTAATAATTTTAAGAAAACATTTTATTTTTAGGATGGGGGGTGGGGTGGGGTGGTGTAATGAATGGAAGAAATCTTTTTATGAAGGAAAAAGAATAAGCACATACGATGACAGTGGCTTTTTATGTTTACATCCAGCCAGCCCCTAATCAATGATACTTTGTAAAAAGTAAGAAGCAAACAAAAATCTGATAAAGAGAGAGAGAGAGAGAGAGAGAGAGAGAGAGAGAGAGAGAGAGAGAGAGAGAGAGGAGAGAGAGAGAGAGAGAGGAGAGAGAGAGAGAGAGAGAGAGAGAGACTTAAATTAGCAGAGAAACAGAAACAGAAGAGAAGAGGCTGGAGCAGGAATGACAATGACCATCTGCTTGTACTCAGCAAGTCTGTGAACAATTACCACACACACACACACACACACACACACACACACACACACACACACACACACACACACACAGGTGACTGTTGCACTTGACCTGAGCTGCTTCAAAATACAAACTCCATTAAATCCTCCACCATTCCTGTGTGTGTTTTATTTATTATTCATTTATATATTCTTTTTATTCTTTTTTTTATTCTTTTATATCGACGATAATGGAATAAGCTCTCATGTGCTTATTTACACCCAATCCCCGTGTCTATGGAGTTTTTGTAAATCTTGTCATCCGTTCCCATCGGCATACACAGGCCTACTCCTACCAAAAGCGGAACAGGATTTTAACGTGTGCGCAAGATGTTCTGCTGCGTTCGCACACGGAGCCTTGGTTTATAGTCTCATCCGAAGGACTTTTGGGGAGAGTGGAGTCAGCACTGATGTTAACTCAGGGGAAAAACCCCCTCGAACGAGAATCGAACCCGGGTAGTCAAATTGCGTGCGTGCGTGCGTGTGTACCTGCCTGCACGCACCGCGCGTGCGTGCGCAGCCGCCCAGCGCGTGTGTGTGTGTGTGTGCATGCATGCGTGCCTACGCGCGAAGATCCATGCATGTTTGCTTGTGTGGGTGTGTCTGGTTTGCTCCGTTTCTTTTTTTATCGTAAAGCAAAACAAAATCCAGAAAGAAAACAAACAACTTGCAAGCAGGCAGAGCCAGCCCGCCTGACGTAACTGATGCGAATCCTATGGATGAGCAGTGTAACAGAAAAAAACTGTTGCAGTTGCGGCAGAAGGTTACAAGAGTCAATGCCCTGTGTGTGGTGATGCACCTTACACCGCTATGATTCAACTCCTCTGCTGAGCACACGCTATTCAAAATTATGTGAAAAACAAAAACACAACAAAAAAACAAAATAAAACACACACACACACACAACTAGCCACGCACACGCTCTCTCTCTCTCTCTCTCTCTCTCTCTCTCTCTCTCTCTCTCTCTCTCTCTCTCTCTCTCTCTCTCTCTCTCTCTCTGCTATTCTATACCATTTCACACTGAAGCATCTGTTTCATTCTTCCACCTCACCAGTCGTTTACCATGCTTCAGGACAGCAACTCTTTCCTTCCTCCGCTCCAAAATGGCTCCCTTCTACATACAACTACAGCAAAAGCCTGGACCACGGTAGCAAAACATGTTCTATAGATTATAACAGTTAATGCCTGGACCATGGCAGAAAAACATGTTCTATACATTAATTCAAATTCAAAATACTTTATTATCTCTAAAACAGAGAAATTCCGGTGGGTTACAAGCCATATAATCATAAAAAAAACAATAACCACACAAAAATAACATCAATATAGCTCAACACAGGTTCTGAACATCAGCCCGCACCCATCACAGCACAAAGAGCACCCACAGGTCAGCAATACCTCAGCCAGCCGCAAACTCACCCAAGTAAAATCACAAACATTCGTGTGGGCACCAGTATGCCCACGCATCCACAATCACACACTGTGTTCCAATTTAATTTATGTCTTAAAATGCGCGCGCATATGTGCGAAAGTTTTTAATATTTTGTGTTTGTGTGTGTATGTGTGCGTGAGCCATGTGTGAGTGTGTATGTGTGGATGTGTGGGCATACTGGTGCCCACACTATGATTATAACAGCTAATGCCTGGACCTTGGCAGCAAAACATGTTCTACACGTAACAACAGATAATGCTTCGACCATGGTGTCACAGACTGAAATGATATGATGGATTGGTAGTCTCGAGATAACGCACCTGCCTAGAAAGGGAAATGTGCTGGTTGGAAGTGTGTACTGGTTTGATCCCCATTTGGGCCCCGAAACATTTTCTCCATCCATCAGACCATAAATAGCGGTCTGGGTGCTAGTCTTTTGGATGAGACGATAAACCGAAGTCCCCTGTGTTATACATATTTAGCACACATATAAAAGAACCCACGGCAACAAGGGAGTTGCCCCAAGCAAAATTCTGTAGACAAAAGCCACTCTGATAGGGAAAGAACTATAGTTGCAGACAGGAAAAGAAAAAATAATGGGTGGCGCTGCTCTTGTGGTGACACGCCCCCCCCTCCCCCCTGGGGAGAACAGCCCAAATTTCATGCAA
>CM060325.1:56348422-56350922 GCA_030674155.1 Stramonita haemastoma | reverse complement strand
GAGAGAGGGGGGAGGGGGAGGGGGGGGGGGAGGAGAGAGAGAGAGAGAGAGAGAGAGAGAGAGGGAGGAGAGAGAGAGAGAGAGAGGACAGACAGACAGACAGACAGACAGACAGACAGACAGAGTGAGAGAGAGAGAGAGAGAGAGACAGACAGACAGACAGACAGACAGACAGACAGACAGACAGACAGACAGACAGACAGACAGAAACAGACAATGAGACAGAGACAGATGTACAGACAGACACAGAGAGAGACAGACAGAAAGAAGAGAAAGAGAAAGGGGGGAGGACAAACAGAAACCCTAAGCCAGGGCCCTGAGTCAGCGTATTATCCAATCTGCGCAACTTTTTTCACACCCCGAACTCTCCCCTCCCACTCAGGATGTTACCACTTTGTGTGGGGGTGGGGGTGAGGTGTGTTGTTTTTCTTTTTAATGTAGTGGAGGTCTGTCTGTATTTTTATCATAACAATGCAGCTGTGATAGAAGCATGGAATTTCCATGCCTGTTGTTGAAGAGAGCATGGGGGGGGGGGGGGGGGGGAGGTGGGGGGGGGGGAATGTGGGCGTGGTGGGTATGTTGTGGAAGGGAGTGAGGGTATGTAAAGTATGCAGTGTCACAAGCAAGGGTGCATGCCTGTGTGTGTGTGTGTGTGTGTGTGTGTGTGTGTGTGTGTGTGTGTGTGTGTGTGTGTGTGTGTGTGTGGTCGTGCGTGCGTGCAAGCATGTGTATGCCAGTCCACAACTGCACTCACGCAAGACCACATATGGAAAATGTTCTAATCTTGGTCTTCAGAAATACACCCAATCCCAAGTTCAAGCATTTTTTGGATAAAAACAACAAAAAAGTTACACTGGTATGCTGTTTCAAATAGGGCTGTTTTGGGGGTTATGTTCTGTTGCTTGTCAAAACAGTTTCATACTGGAGTTTTGTTGCTATATTTGATGGTAATGTTTTTTGCTTTGTTACGTTTTGTTGTTTGCTTGGGGTTTTTGTCATTGTTTGTTTTTTTTTTTTTTTTTGGTTTAGTTGTTGTTTTTGTTGTTGTTAGTTTCTTTTTTTGGGGGGGTTAGTTGCTAGTTTTGGCTTTAGCAGACAGCAGCTGCAGAATAGTTTTTGGTCTGTTTGAATCATAAGGCTTTTGTTTGTTTTTTGTTTCATTTTGCTTTTTGTTCCTTGGCTAGCGCTCCAAGGTTCACCAAAGGTGAGATTTTTTTCTTTACATATGTGACATTTTAACCCACCATTAAGGCAGCTGCACTCTGACAATGGGGATGATGTCTAAACATACTGTGATGAGAGTGATATGCACCTTTTAATTAATACACATTTTTGGTCATCATCCATTATTACAGGCATGAATGGGATACTTATTCTTCTGAAGGGCAGAACGCGTTTTAACATATGAACAAGATTCTCTGAACATTTTCTCACATGTGGCTTTGGTTTATAGTCTCATTCAAAAATAAAGAAACTTTCTGAGGAGTGGAGTCATCACAGATGTTAACGCTTGGTGCTAACATCCCCTTGGAATGGACCTCTCAGTGATGGCTCAAACGTGGGATCGATTCAGGCAGCAGATCCAAGGCAATGCTTAACCACTAGGCTAAGTATCATGCACCCTGAACCACAGGCTCAGACACATGACAAAGTGTGCTAGTTTTTAGACAGTTTGCAAAATGTGTCCTTGACTTGGAAGCAATGTCATTGGTAGATCTATCCCAGCTTTGCTCGGAAACAACGACAACAACAACACAAAAAAGAGAGTCCTTGTACATGCTGTTACTTCAATCAGAATGTCTTTCTCCCACATCCTCTCCACAGAGTTCAACATCTGGTATTGTCGTTCACATCTGACAGTTATTTTAAACACAACTGCTGCATGTTCGCATTCTCTCTCTCTCTCTCTCTCTCTCTCTCTCTCTCTCTCTCTCTCTCTCTCTCTCTCTCTCTCTCTCTTTTTTTCTCCTTCCGCAGCATGTTTTTATTTGCACTCTCTCTCACCCCCCCCCCCCCCCTCTCTCTGTGCTTTTCTCCCCTAACTCACCGTTCTCTTTTTTCTTTCTTAAAGCGTATACATATATCATATAAAGAGTGACCCTTTTGCAATCTCAACTAACTCTTGACAATTGTATACTGACTCTCTGATTCTTCTCTCTCTCTCCTGTCTGTGTGAGTTGTGTGTGTGTGTGACTCTCTCTCTCTGTCTTATTTTTGCTGTCGTTTGATACTTGTATGGTTCTTGCTCTTGCTATTGGATCATTATCATTGTTTGTTGTTTAGTTAGAGGTTATTATTTTTCTTGATGTTATCCTGAAAAGGCACGGACGATGTAAAAAGCACACAAGGCTTATTCATTCCTCGAATAAAAAATTTGCTTGCCTTGCCTTGCCACCTCTCTACTCTCTACTCTCTCTCTCTCTCTCTCTCTCTCTCTCTTCTCTCTCTCTTGAGGCTTCATTACTCTTCATCTTCAGCTTTTATCTCCCCCCTTTCTCTC
>CM060325.1:56303422-56338422 GCA_030674155.1 Stramonita haemastoma | reverse complement strand
ACAACAGACCAGGAGATTTTTTGTCAACTTGTGCTGGGAGACCGGGTATACTATAGCCTTGCTGTAGCCTGGACACAGCACTTCAGCAACAGAATGACCATGCTGACATAACCAGGGCAGAGCTTGTCACAAAAAGTCAAGAACAACTGTAAGTTAGAAAGGAATTTCTCATGCGCTAATCACTTACAAACAGATCGTCGTGTTCATCCTTGTCCCCAATGTAGACAAAGAAGACACTCTTGTTGTGGCGTTTCCTGGCCTCTGTGAACTTTCCTACACTGCTCAGTTTGCGGACTGCAGGTCTGTGACATAATGTATCATCTGGTGATGAATCATTCACACTGACCACCACCACCACCACCACCACCACCACCACCACCATCGTCGTCGTCATCATCATCATCATAACCACCACCACCACACCATTATCATCATCACCATCACCACCACCACCACACCACAACCACCACCACCACCACCATCATCATCATCACCATTACCACCACCACCACCACCATCGTCAACTCATTTCTTATTACTGGGTACACTGACATAGAAAGACAAATCTGAACAGTTTCATTCACAACCTATACTAGTCAAAGACAAAGGCAGGATTTTGAAAAAGAAATCAATTTCAGAGGATCAAATTGTTTCATAAATAACTGCATGATTGTTGATGAAACACTGGCAGGAAAGAGTTACATAAAGATGAGACAATTTCCGGGTGTTTTTTTGTTTTGTTTTTTACCTGACCTACCCACAACCTACCCCATACCTACACACATGTCTGTAAATTTGAAAGGAATTTCGAATGGTCTGGGTGCTAGTCTTTTGGATAAGACAATAAACTGAGGTCACGTGTGTTTAACATCATTATTTAGCCCACGTAAAAGAACCCACGGCAAGAGGGTTATCCCGATGCATGCACACAGAGACATATCCCTACCTGCACAGACACACTCCATGTGTCATACCTTGAGCATTTACAGGGCACAGACTGAAATTACCTACAATTCATCAAAACATGCACAGAGTTATGCAACTAAGTAAAATGATTTTTGAATTTCTCTGTAATTTGCAGTCACTTCATCAAATAACAAAGCAAACGAAATCTATTTCCATAATAAAGACAAGTTTCTCTCTCTCACACACACACACACACACACACACACACACACACACACACACACACACACACACACACACACACCACGAATGCATACTTATGCATAATTATGATTTTTTTCTTTGCCCTTGTTGCAAATACAAGCTTGAGTTTGTTTCCTTTTGACTAGCAGCACTATGGGACAGGTTTTCTCTATTATGGACTAGTACAAAAAAAGGTTAATATGAAATAATCAAAGCAAGATAGTAATATAATAAAATAATATATATATATATATATATCTGTTCAAATATTCTGGTATAAATATATTTTATTTTCCAACGATCACAGCAGTGCAAGGGGAACAATTCACAGACCAGGGGAGATAACCTCTAGATTTGCCCTTCTTTTTTCAGATGATGAGAAAAGAAAAAAAAAAGGCTGCACAGACATCATAACTGTCTATTTGCACACACCTTTTGTTGGGATGAATGCTTCAGGCTTCTACCAGTTTGATGTTAAAAGAAACTGTGTGTGTATGAGCAAAGAAAACATTGCCAAAAACTGAAAGTTAGCATGATAGTGCGGAGCAGCACTGCTGAGAGAAGGGGGATTTTCTGTATTTTGAGATGGTACACATCAAAATACATCAATATGCCTGCCAGGATACACAAGGTAATCTTTGTTTACATATTCATTCAGAACTCCCTCTTGTGTGAAAACAATATGTTCCAGTGCAGAACCACCCCCTCCCCCCCACCACCACCTCTACTCTGACCACCCCCACAACTCTAACCACGCCCACACCAACGGCACAGTGGTTTGGTAATGTTTGATATTTGAACATATTCCTTGACATGTGCGGTAATACTCAGCAAAGACTCAGCAAGGAAATATATATTATACAAACGCACAGTACATACATGTATGCGCACATGATGACATAATAAAAGTGACCATAAACTCTGACATCCAGACACGAAGACTCTTTTAAAAAACAAAAATTACCCTTGAGCCCTGCTGGCAAACTCCACAATGCCCTCTTTGCTGCGGTCTCCTCTGAGGGTAAAGGAGTGGTCCCCCTTGATGCTGGCATACACAGAAAACAAAACCGAGTAAATGATTCATGGAGACAAACCACAGCCCAGTACTATGGGCCCAGAAACATGAATAAAAAGCTTCCCAGTAACATAGATCTATAATAATTTTTTTTTTTAAACCTGCTCAGAAACATGGATAAAAAGCTGCCCATATCATGGATAAAAAATTGCCCATAACATGGATAAAAAAAAAGCTGCCCATAACATAGATAAAAAAACCCTGCCCACAAACATAGATAAAAAAAAAAAAAAAAGCTGCCCAGTAACATGGATAAACCCCTAGGATAAAATCCAGTGTTTGATAAGATGGGTTCAAAATCACTGCCATGTAACAAAATAAAAGAAAACAAAAATACTCCTATACATATCAAAAACTGCCCAGAAACAGATTTTAAAAAAATGCCCAGTAACATGGATAAACCCCAAGGATAAAATCCAGTGCTTGATAAGATGGGTTCAAAATCACTGCCACGTAACAAAATAAAAGAAAACAAAAATACTCCTATAACGATACACATGTACATGCATATCAAACACACACTAAAACTTACAAAAGTATGGTTGGAAAACCCCGGATGTCGAAGTGCTGAGCGACCTCAGAAAAGCGTGTGGCGTCAATCTTGCCCACACGAACAGGGCTGTCCCTAAGTTCCTTGTACACCTCACGGTACACAGGCTCCAGCTTCTTGCAGTGCCCACACCAAGGAGCATAGAACTGAAAGTTTAGACACAAAATAAAAAGCATCATCATCAGTTTTAATTTGGTGAAGTTGGTTTTTTTTAACTTGCTATTGCTACCAGTTTCGTTTTGGTGTGTGTGTGTGTGTGTGTGTGTGTGTGTGTGTGTGTGTGTGTGTGTGTGTGTGTGTGTGTGTGTGTGTGTGTGTGTGAGTATGTGTGTGTGGGGTGGGGGTGGGTGTGAGAGTGAAAGTGTGGTGTGTGTGTGTGTGTGTGTGTGTGTGTGTGTGTGTGTGTGTGTGTGTGTGTGTGTGTGTGTGTGTGTGTGTGTTTGTGTTTGTGTTATCAGCACTACTGCTCATACTGCAACAAAATCCTTTTGAATCTTATTCTAAAAAAAACACACACACATTTTTTTTTGTTACCACTAACACTGTGGCAGTGACAGTGATGGTAGAAGTAGCAGTAGAAGTAGATGATCAATGTGAATGTCACCATTAAGTGATTAACATCAAAACACATACTAGTTTTACAAATTCATCACTTCATTTTCTAGTCTGTTTGTGTCTGTCTATATAGGTATCCAGAAAATGCAAAATAAAACATTTATATATATATATAACCTTGATATGTGTGTGTGTGTGTGTGTGTGTGTGTGTGTGTGTGTGTGTGTGTGTGTGTGTGTGTGTGTATGTGTGTGTGTGGTGTGTGTGTGTGTGTGTATATATATGTGACGCTCCACCACATAATAAGACGGAGTGCACCAGAGGTCAATTTTAGTTATTGACATGTTATTAATGTGCAATAAAGTGGCTATCAAATACAAAAAACAGATTGAAAATCGGACAATTCTGTGCAACATTATTACAAATTGAAATGATAGACTGCAGGATGTGACAAAATGAGAAACGGGCAAGTTTATTTTAGTAACAGGTTGTCAGAATGAGTGCTTTGGTATTTTCAAAACACATTTAAAAGCAAAAGGAATAAAAATGATACCTTGATATTTCATCATGAGATAAATAAACAGATTTAGTTTAATAATCAATCAAAATCACAAAATTGACAACTTGACCCAACCTGCCTCTTAAAGGCTCCTAGCGCAAATTGGGTAATGTGCTAAGCGACTCATTTGTGGTAGAGCGCCACATGTGTGTGTGTGTGTGTGTGTGTGTGTGTGTGTGTGTGTGTGTGTGTGTGTGTGTGTGTGTGTGTGTGTGTGTGTGTGTGTGTGTGTGTAAGGGTGTGTGTATGTGTGTGTGACAGTGTAAGGGTGCGTGCATGCGTGCGTGTGTGTGTCATTGTATGCACGGGTGAACTTGTGTGACAACACAACAAACATTAAAATGTAAACACTGTCTTATATTCCCATCTGGCAGAACCTGTTGAGAATCTCTGTAGACCTGCATGTGCACACACATGACAAATAATAGAACATGAATTTAAAATAAATTGTTGCATGGTAACTTCAATTACATTGTAACTCATATTATTATATATTATATCATATTACATAATTATAATATATGTATCACATACCTCCACAAGCCACATTTCATCATCATTTCTTGTGTGCAGAAATCTGAAACACAATAAAAGCTGTGCAATCAACAGAGTCATTCTTATTCTACCTGTTTCACTCTACACTTCAATGGATCAAATGACACTACTACTGTCAATAGCAATAATCAGTTGTAGCACTAGTAGCACTCTGTGTAAGACTTAGAGTATAAGTTTGTACAACTTGCACAGTTGTAGGATTGAGCTGTTGTGTAGTACTACTAAGTGCATTGATTTGTTTTTTGCAATATATACTACATATAGCACTATATAATATATTATAAATTCCATTAATAATTATTTATTATTTAATAGTAGTACTTACTAATACTAGTAAGGAAAAATACAACTAAGTTACTATATATATATAGCTATCTGGGAAATCATCTGTGTCCCCATCAATTTTGCTGGCACTTGCAAAAAATCTAAAGGGTATTTTGTGTGCAATTTTTTTTTTACAACTTTCCAGCCCTTGACAAACTGGGTTATGTTTGTTACTTTAACTTTGAAGTATAACTCTGCTCTCTAGTCTATTCCTCTTCTACTGCACTAGGGAGTGAGTGAGTGAATGAGAGAGAGAGAGAGAGAGAGAGAGAGAGAGAGAGAGAGAGAGAAGAGAGAGAGAGAGAGTGTGTGTGTGTGTGTGTGTGTATGTATATGTGTGTGTGTGTGTGTGTGTGTGTGTGTATGTATGTGTATGTGTGTGTGTGTGTGCGTGTGTGTGTGTGTGTGTGTCACTCTGTGTGTGTGTGTGCGTCTCACTGTCTGTGTGCACGCATGTGTGTGTGTGCATGTGAACACACACTCTAAGCTGAGTTAATTTTTCTTTTTCCTATTCTTTTTAATACAGTAGAAGTGGTAAATAAATCAGCCAGCACCTACTATGCATGTGACTTTCCACTGCCCCCTTCCCCCCTAAGGGTGAACCACACACACACACACACACACACACACACACACACACACACACACACACACACACACACACACACGCACACACACACAGACAAGCATGGGACCTGGTAGCATTGTGGTTAGAGCATTGAGCACTGTTTTTATTTATTCATTTATTTATTTATTTATTTATTTATCCCACTTTAAGTTACAGCAGATTTCACTGTGTGAAATTTGGGATGCTTTCCTCGGGCAGAGTGCGTTGCCACATGAGCAGCAGCACCACCAATTCTAATTGCGCTCACAATTTGCTGACCCAGGTTCAAATCCTGTTCACAGGGACATTTTCCCCTGGAGTTAACATCAGTGCCAACTCTACTCCCCAAATGTCCTTCTGGTGGTCCTGAGTGCAAATGCAAGCACGACACCTTTCGCACATGTTAAAACTGGTTTCACTTTTCTGATAGGTCTAAGTAGGCCATTGTGTGTTGGTGGGAACTGATTACAAAATTTACAAAACAGCATACACACGGGGACTGGGTGCAAAACAAACCCCTACATGAGTGCTTATAAAATTCCATTTTTCTTGAAATAACAGAATTCACATGTGTAACAAAACTAGAACACTTTTACTTCTATCCCTCATCCCCATCCCCCACTTCTCTCCAAGCTTTTCACGGGGATGAGTCTTTAAAGTTACAGTTATATCCCTTGGTGGGTTGGTCAACAAAACAACCCTCAGTCTCAAACATGGCATTTAACTTGAAGTTGACAGATCGATATATTTCTGGAACCATGACTTGCATTTTGAAAGAAGAATGTGCTCTTGACAAGCCTAGGTTGACAGGAGACATTTATCTCAACCTTCCACATATGCTGCTGGGGCAAAATCGATTGGCTGCTGCTAGCCTACCAGCTAGGCCTAAGTTTACACTCCCAGCTTTTGCTCAAAACACGTCTGCTCTGTCAGTGTCACCGACAGTCGACACTCGCTTACCTGTGATCCAGCTCCACTTGAGCCCCGCATATCGCCAAAAAACCTGGAAAAGGAAAAGACTACGGGTTAGATTCACTCATCCACACTTAAAGTCTAGTTCTAAACGATCCCAATTTGAAGAAAAACAAAGCGTACCAGCGAGAATCACAGCCAGGACAACCAGTTTTGAGGATGGCGCCATCTTTCAACAATACAGGACTGCAGTGAATATTTTCCGGAAGCAAAATAGGCCAAGGCCCAATGCTTTTTATAGGCCTAACCATGTAAATAATTTAAGGCAGGCAAATCAGCGAATAAAATAAAACATAAGCCAATTTACTAACGCTAAGGTGATATTAAATGGAACAACCGACATAGCTCAAATGAAATGTTAGCCTGAGATATAAAAATCGATTTTGCCTACCAGTCCACGCAGCACGGGTGTGTCCAAGCCAAAGCAAAAAATACTGATCTTTATTGAGGGTAAAAGATTAGATTTACTCAGCTTTTTTCCATTCTACCCTCACATTTAAAAATCAAGAAATTTGATCTATAAAACCATTCAAAAGGCAGTATAAATCTATGTTAAAAAGAACAAAAATGAGTGAGAAAAAACTTCCCCCTAAAAAATCCAGACCTCACAGCATAGGCCTAAGACAAAACCAAACCAAGACAGTAGTCTACAACATAATCTCAATTCAGACAGACAAGTAACAAAAACAACAACAACAAAAACAGCAAGGGTAAGAGTAACAATTTACAAAGCAAACAGATGGAATGAAACCTCGATCATAAAAAGTGTGGACTTATAATTTGTTCATTAGATGTTTCTTCAAAAGTTTCTTAAACTTCTCTTTTGAAGGAGCTAATTTTAAAAAGAACGGTAAATTATTCCACAGTAATCTTCCCGAATAATCAAGGTTTGACTTATAGAGATTATTATGGGGTCTGGACAAAAACAGCCCATGAAAAGGCCTGTTTTTATTGACAACCTTTTCCTTTTCTTTTTCTTTTTTTTCTTTTTTCTTTTCTCTTTGTTTTTTCCTCCTCCTCTTCCTTCTTCTTCTTCTTCTTCTTCTTCTTCTTCTTCTTCTTCTTCTTCTTCTTCTTCTTCTTCTTCTTCTTCTTCTTTTTTACAGTCTTCTCTGGAGCTTTTTTGGTTTAATATTGAACATAATCATGGGCTTACATATATATTTGTTGAAATGTTGACTGGCTTTTAGTGGAAGCTTCGAAGAATATTTAACTCTTTGTAGTTGGTTTTGGCCAGTGCTTTAGAATTCTTATTGGTTTGACAGCTCTTTCTTGTAGGCAGCTAACATGTTTTAGGTATGTTTTACCAGCACTATCCCATAAGGTTGAAGCCTAGATTATAAGAGATAGTATACACGCGTGAAAGAATGTGGTATGAAACAATGAAAAAGAAAAGTTTTTGTGACTGCAGATTTTGAAAATTCACAAAAGAAGGTGTGTGCATGCGCGCACGCGCGCGCGCGCGCGCGCGCGCGTGTGTGTGTGGTAAGAAGCATCATCAACTCCGTGTATTCAGCGTTGTACCTGCAGTGTGCAGCATGCAGATCTCTGACACCTCACATCTTTTACACTTCACATTTCTGACACCTCAGATCTCTTACACTTCACATCTCCGACACCTCACATCTCTGACACCTCACATCTCTGACACCTCAGATCTCTTACACTTCACATCTCCGACACCTCACATCTCTCTGACACCTCAGATCTCTGACACCTCACATCTCTGACACCTCAGATCTCTGACACCTCAGATCTCTCACACCTCAGATCTATGACACCTCAGATCTCTGACACCTCAGATCTCTCACGCCTCAGATCTCTGACACCTCAGATCTCTTACACTTCACATCTCTTACACCTCAGATCTCTGACACCTCAGATCTCTTACACTTCACATCTCTCACGCCTCAGATCTCTTACACCTCACATCTCTGACACCTCACATCTATTACACCTCACATCTCTGACACCTCACATCTCTTACACCTCACATCTCTGACACCTCACATCTCTTACACCTCACATCTCTGACACCTCACATCTCTTACACTTCACATATCTTTCACCTCACATCTCTTACACCTCACATCTCTTACACTTCTTAGCTTTGACACCTCACATCTCTTACACCTCACATCTCTTACATCTCTTGTACCTCACATTCCTTACGCTCCACATCTCTGACACCTCATATTTTGACACCTCACATCTCTTACACCTCACATCTCTTACATCTCTTACACCTCACATCTCTCACACCTCATAACTTTGACACCTCAGATCTCTTACACTTCACATCTCTTACACCTCACATCTCTTACACCTCGCATCTCTTACACCTCACATCTATGACACCTCACATCTCTTACACCTCACATCTCTTACACCTCACATCTATGACACCTCACATCTCTTACACCTCGCATCTCTTACACCTCACATCTCTTACACCTCACATCTCATACACTTCACATCTCTTACACCTCACATCTCATACACCTCACGTCTCATACACCTCACATCTCTTTCACTTCACATCTCATAACCTCACATCTCATACACCTCACATCTCATACACCTCACATCTCTTACACATCACATTTTTACACCTCAGATCTCTTACACCTCATATCTTTAACAACTCACATCTTTTACACCTCACATCTCTGACACCTCACATCTCTGACACCTCACATCTCTGACACCTCACATCTCTTACACCTCACATTTTTACACCTCAGATCTCTTACACCTCATATCTTTAACAACTCACATCTTTTACACCTCACATCTCTGACACCTCACATCTCTTACACCTCACATCTCTGACACCTCACATCTCTGACACCTCACATCTCTGACACCTCACATCTCTTACACTTCGCATCTCTTACACCTCACATCTCTGACACTTCTTACACTTCACATCTCTTACACCTCACATCTCTGACACTTCTTACACTTCACATCTCTTACACCTCACATCTATGACACCTCAGATCTCGTACAACTCAGATCTCTGACACTTCACATCTATTACACCTCACATCTCTTACACTTCACATCTATTACACCTCACATCTCTTACACTTCACATCTATTACACCTCACATCTCTTACACCTCACATCTATTACACCTCACATCTCTGACACCTCACATCTCTGACACCTCACATCTCTGACACCTCACATGTCTGACACTTCTTACACTTCACATCTTTTACACCTCACATCTCTGACACCTCACATCTCTGACACCTCACATCTCTGACACCTCACATCTCTGACACTTCTTACACTTCACATCTTTTACACCTCAGATCTCTGACACCTCACATCTCTGACACCTCAGATCTCTGACACCTCACATCTCTGACACCTCACATCTCTGACACCTCACATCTCTGACACCTCACATCTCTCACACCTCACATCTCTCACACCTCACATCTCTGACACTTCTTACACTTCACATCTTTTACACCTCAGATCTCTGACACCCCAGATCTCTGACACCTCACATCTCTGACACCTCACATCTCTCACACCTCAGATCTCTGACACCTCACATCTCTCACACCTCACATCTCTGACACCTCACATCTCTCACACCTCACATCTCTGACACTTCTTACACTTCACATCTTTTACACCTCAGATCTCTGACACCCCAGATCTCTGACACCTCACATCTCTGACACCTCACATCTCTCACACCTCAGATCTCTGACACCTCACATCTCTCACACCTCACATCTCTGACACCTCACATCTCTCACACCTCACATCTCTCACACCTCACGTAATCAGCCACCGCGTCAGGAGAAGATAATTTTTTGGGGACAAGGGCTCATCAGAATAGCGCCCATCACTTTTCCAGCTGCTCAAATCCTAGTATGTGGCCAAGTTGTTCAGTGCAAAGCTGACGGACTGTGCTTTGAAGCCCTTTGAAAGTTATCCCTTAATAATGAACAGCCAGCTGGGCAACAAACTGCCTGCCGGTTTAGTTGTTCTGGGTGTGAGTGTCACCTTGCTTCCTTCCCTTTGCATACAGGCGTCACAGTATGGACGATTTACAGCTATCATTATTGGCGCGCGCGCGCGCGCATACACACACACACACACACACACACACACACACACACACACACACACACCACACACACACGCACACACACACACACACACACACACACACACACACACACACACACAACACACACACACACACACACACACACATATATATATATATATATATATATAATATATATATATATATATATATATATATATATATATATATATATATATATATATATATATATATATATATATATATAAAAGCGTGCGTCTTAAGTCGCCTATTAGACAATAGACATTAAACCTAAGGAGAGAAAAAAACAAAGTGGTACATATTTACAATATGTCATTCTAGAAACTGCTTTACCAGTAAAATTTGAAACATCTGATTTTATGATTCAAATCAGAATAAATGCCACCCCGTCTTCCTGGTGCCTTGTAAACTAGATCAAACACACACACAGTACAGACAGGGCCAGCTGTTTGGTTGACTGTGTAATCGCTAATCTGGTTTTTATGGCATACTCCACTGTGACTGCATACCTACCTCGTTTATTTTCCATTGATTTTTTTTTCCTAACACTTCCTTAATTAATTAGTGTTGGATTCTGCATACAGCTTCCATGCTCTAAAAGAACCACACACCTGTTTTCAGCTTTTATGCACTGCACAGCTACAAAATGATGACACACAGGCCTGGCGAGCTGTAGGGTTGAAGAAGACTACTGGAACTGGTGGGGTTGGCTTGTTGGTAGCATGAAATGGATGAAATGGACATGTGAGAAATGTGTTGCAAACATACATGATGTAAATGTCCATGCGGTTTCGAGGAATCCGTATTTACACACACTTGATCACACATACATTGTGCTCTCTCTCTCTCTCTCTCTCTCTCTCTCTCTCTCCTCTCTCTCTCTCTCTCTCTCTCTCTCTCTCTCTCTTGTTATATTAGAGTTCTAGTAGAGTTATCCGATTTAGGGACTGTATCAGCCAACCAACCACCACCAAGCAGCTTTTTCTGACTTCTCCCTCTGTCTCTACTTTAGTTAGTTAAAGTCTGTCCCGAGCCTAAGGCTCATCAGGCTGGTGCTTATCCCGGTTTCTGTGGCGTTAAGCGACTGAGAGTCATAGACTCCCCCCTGGATAGGACGCCAGTCTATCGCAGGGTTAACCCCCAACACAAGGTTGGTACCCCTTTTACACCTGGGTGGGGTGAGAAAATAGCCGTAAAGTGCCTTTTCCAAGGGCACAACGCCTTAGCCGAAAGCTGGGATCGAACCCGCAACCTTTAGAGTACGAGTCCAACGCCCTAACCACTAGACTACAGCGGCGGCTAAAGTTAAAGTCTGTCCCGAGCCTAAGGCTCATCAGGCCGGTGCTTATCCCGGTTTCTGTGGCATTAAGCGACTGAGAGTCATAGACTCCCCCTTGGATAGGATGCCAGTCTATCGCAGGGTTAACCCCCAACACAAGGTTGGTACCCCCTTTTCCACCTGGGTGGGGTGAGAAAATAGCCGTAAAGTGCCTTTTCCAAGGGCACAACGCCATAGTAGGAAGCTAGGATCGAACCCGCAACCTTTAGATTACGAGTCCAACGCCCTAACCACTCGACTACAGCGGCGGCTGTCTCTACTTTGCTTCTATTATAGTCCCAGAGGAGTTGGGGGACGGGATAGCTCAGCGGTCAGAGCACTGGTTTTCCCCCAAGGCAATGTTAAGAAGCGTTGAGCGTGGTTACCAAGTGGATGGGTGACCGTTTGCGCGCCTTGTCTTCAGTACAGTCCTCCAGTTCACCCAGCTGTAAATGGGTACCTGCTGTCTTTAGGGTCAGCGAAGGTAAAACAGCGAGGGAGAGGAGATAGGCACCGTTCTCACTATGCTGGCCCCTGGAAAAGCTGGGGTCTTTGATGCCTTACTCCCCTACGACCACATAGGTTATATTAAGACATCTTTACCTTTTTACCTTTTACCATCAACCAATCCAGTTCTCTCTCTCTCTCTCTCTCTCTCTCTCTCTCTCTCTCTCTCTCTCTCTCTCTCTCTCTCCCTGCTTCTTTATAAAGCTAGAAAGGTCACCGCAGAATGACACAGCACTAAACCCAACCCTCGGTCATGTCCTTAACCTGAACCATCCCCACGTCTTTAGGGAATGAATCATTCCAAAGAGCTCTATTTCACAGTTAGGGCAAATTGGGGGGCGTGGTAGCTAAGTGGTCAGAGAGCTGTGCTCGTGATCTGGCGGCCCCCTGTTCGAGCCACCACCAAGGCACCTGTTCAACACACACACACACACACACACACACACACACACACACACACACACACACACACACACACACACACACACACACACACACACACACACATGAATATGCCGAAAGAAGAAAGATAATGCAAATGGTGTAACAAAATAGAAGACAAGTATCACTTACTTGATGTTTGTATACTATATACTGATTTAAGAAAGAACTTTCTATCTAATGTGAAAATTAAAGAAATGAATAACTACATGAAAGTGAGTAAGTTTTTTAACAACGAGGACTGTCTGCAAGACATGATCAAATATGTGTATGATTCTTTTTCCAGAAGAGCAAGAACATAGATACATTACATTACATTTATCTAAGAATCTACATCTTTTAGGAATGTTAGATACGTTTGCGTTTGGTGTCAAACAAGTCTCGTTCTGACTTAATGGCAATACAGTTTTCTGATTCTGATTCACACACGCAAGATCTGTTCTATGAGACTTAAGACAAAACGATAAGCTTGACCGTTTGCAATGTTTGGGTGGGTTTCCCCCTGTCCCCCCTGAATGAAAGGTATGAAGGACATGCAGTGAATCAGCACTTTTAACCTACACTTGTCATCTGTCGTGATTTTAATTTCTATAATATCCAGGCCTCGTGACGCTGAGAAACAACAAATAAAATGTAAACTTATTTAGGTTGTGGGATGCCACTGATGTCAGCCATTTCATTTCAAACTACTTTCAAACACGTGTTTTTATGATTACTAGCGCCAGCGCCAGGAACAGACAAATTAATGGCTGACGCCCTTTCGGCTAGATGGCGTTTGAAGAGCGTGACCAAGCAAAGTTTTGCAAACAAACAAATACTGGAGAGAGAAGGAAAAGAAAGAAATGACAAACAAACACGCCCAAAAAAAATGTAACAGACACTATAACAATGTTATGGTATGGCTGTTCTGTCTGAGAAAATGTCAAGAATCGTGAATGGTGTGTGTGTGGTGTGTGCGTGCGTGCGTGTGTGTGTGTGTGTGTGTGTGTGTGTGTGTGTGTGTGTGTGTGTGTGTGTGTGTGTGTGTTGTGTGTGTGTGTGTACGCCAGCTTGCTTTAAAAAAGATGTTGACATTTTTTGTAATGATAAACAAAACGAGTTCAATGTGATTCTAACCCAGTTCTGGTTCTATAACGCACACACAACATCCACCGGTAGATTTAAGCAAATTAGCAAATATGAAAAAAAATTCAACCAGTCAAAAAACCTTGGGTCACACCTAACATCCTACAGCTATATGACAAACGTAGGGAGTTGAAGATGAAGAAAAATAAAACAGAAGAAAGAGCAGAGCAATATAGGGCACTCAACAAAAGAATCAGGAAGTCCATGATAGAAGCAAAGGAGAAATGTATTGGCAAACAGTCCAGGACATTGAAGAAAACATCCAGAAAAACAACAGCATGAAAGCATATTAACATGTGAAAGACCTGATTGGCACAAAATATGGAAGAAGCTCAACAATTCAAGACAAAAATGGGAAGTACCTCACTGATGACCAGGATATTCAGAACAGATGGACAAAATACTGCTCCGATCTGTATAACCACAAAACCACAGGAGATCCAGAAGTCCTCAATGTCCCCATGAGCACAGATACAGACAGCCACCCTATCCTCCCAGAAGAAGTGGAAACAGCAGTCAGATCGCTGAAAAAGGAGAAGTCAGCAGGGGCTGACAACATTCCAGCTAAGCTGGTTAAAGCTGGAGGGAAGCCATGGTCAATGCTCTACTAAAAATCTGCAACGAGATCTGGCAGACAGGAAAATGGCCAACACCATGGACACAGTCACTTATCATCACCCTCCCCAAGAAAGGAAATCTGCTACAGTGCCAGAATAACTGCACAATCAGCCTCATATGCCATCCAAGTAAGGTCATGTTGAAGATTATACTGAACAGACTGAAGCCACAAGCAGAGACCATCATTGCTGAGGAACAGGTAGGTTTCAGAGCAGGGCGCAGCACAACTGAACAGGTATTCAACCTCAGAATACTGTATGAGCGGTACCTTCAACACCAACAAGACCTCTACCACGGATTTATTGATTTTAAGAAGGCATTCGACAGGATGTGGCATGCAGCTTTGTGGGCAACCATGAATTTGTACAGCATCAATGCAAACCTGATCAGAGTCATTAAAGAGCTTACAACAAGGCCACCAGTGCAGTATACTACAACAGCAACATTGGAGAGTGGTTTCGAACAACAGTTGGAGTAAGGTAGGGCTATCTACTCTCACCCACAATTTTCAACATCTTCCTTGAGAGAATCATGGCTGATGCACTGGAACACCATAAAGGATCAGTCAGCATTGGTAACAGAACGATCACAAACCTCCGCTTCGCAGATGACATTGACGGACTAGCACGATCAGAACAAGAGCTTGCCAGGCTAACAGAACACCCGAACAAGGCCTCTAAAACAAACAGCATGGAAATCAGTGCAGAGAAGACCAAACTGATGACCAATAATGCCAAGGGCATCAGCACTGATATCAGGGTCAATGATCAGAAGCTGGAAACGGTTCAAAGCCTCAAGTACTTGGGAGCCGTTGTATCAGACGAGGTTTCCAAGCCAGAGGTAGTATGCAGGATTGCACAGACAATAACAGCACTGTCAAAACTGAACACCATCTGGAAAGATAAAAGATTTCACTCAACTCCAAGATCAGACTAATGCGATCCCTTGTCATATCCATATTCCTGTATGGCTGTGAATCGTGGACCCTGACTGCTGATTTAGAGAAAAGAGTATAGGTGGTAGAGATGAGATGCTTCTGGAGACTCCTTGGCATCTCCTACAGAGACTACATAAGCAACGAAGACGTGCATAAGAGAATCCAGCAAACCATTAGCCCTAACGAAAATCTTCTATCAATCGTAAAGAAGCGTAAACTTATTTGGTACGGGCATGTAACAAGATCAAAAGGACTTGCAATACTGCAAGGCACTGTCCAAGGAGGAAGAAAAAGAGGCAGACCAAGGAAGAGATGGGAGGACAATATCAGCGAATGGACAGGCCTAGAACTCAACAAAACTTTGAGAAAGGCGAAACAGAGAGAGAGGAATGGAGGAACTTGTTGTTAAGCCTTCAGGGGTGCCCCCATGGTCGCCAGACAGATGGATAGATAGATAGATAGATACATAGATACATAGAAGTATAACCAGTTCAATATTATTCTAACCCAGTTCTGGTTCTATACTGCTCACACAACTTCCACCTGTGGATTTAAACATATTAGCAAATCTGTAAAAAAAAAAAAAAAAAAATTAAAAATCACCACACCCACCCTCTCAAAATCCATACTAATTTCCACCTCTGTTCTATTTCAACAAAGGTGTAAAAAAAAAAAATCAATCGAACACCCTTCTTCTGTCACCACATTGTATAGTTTGTATTTAATTCATTTCTCTTTCAGATTTGCCGTGGCGCTATGGAAAGGTGCCAGCGTGATAAAAAAAACCCTTAATTTTTATAACCTGGCCAGATGTGTCAGGTGAGAAATAGCTCATCAGTTGTTTGTTCACCAAGCAGACAGGCAGGACGTGGCCTACAGCTGGCAATAAAATCTGCCCCGTAGTTTAATTACCCCCTGCCCCCCCCCCCCCCCCCCCCTTTCCCCCACAATGCTGATTATCAACAACCGTCCAGTAGCTATCGTCTGTCTGTGATTGGAGAAACTGACACGAAGGCATAGAAGAGGCGGAGTTTGCCAGACTTTTACAAAAAAATCTTCTTCTTTTTTTTGTCTTTTGTGCACTTTAAGTGGAAACACGTAAATTAATACCCCATATCCTTGTATTCACAAGGGGTGGAGGGAGGAGAGAGAGAGAGAGAGAGAGAGAGAGAGAGAGAGAGAGAGAGAGAGAGAGAGGTGGGGTTGGGGGGGGGGGTAGGGGGGCAAGAGGGATGGAGGGTGGAGGGAGCAAGGAACGACCTAGATAAGTTGAGTGGGAAGGACATCTGCAGCAGAGGTCATAAAGTCAGTACGATCTGTGTGCTGGATGCGCAGTGACCCACAGGACAGTGTGCCGTTACAGATCTATATAAAGGCTGCCCTTCTGGGCCCTAGGCCACTGCACGTCTGAAACACGATCTCAGGCACAGGACTGACCGTGAACAGACCGCCGCTTTCGCTCGCTCGCACCCCGACAGAGTAGTTGCAGAACCGTACAGTTGTGAAGCAGCATCTATCTCCCTCGTTGCCTGGTCCACCGTCTGAAGATGGAAGGTGTCTATGTGGCTGTGCTTCTGGTGGCGCTGACTTTTTGTGCCCACTCAACTGTTGCCGCCCCGAAAAGAAGTCGTAAGTTTTTTTTTTTTTTTTTTTTTTAAATTCTATCCCCCCCCCCCCCCTCTCTCTCTCTCTCTCTCTCTCTCTCTCTCTCTCTCTCTCTCTCTCTCTCTCTCTCTCTCTCTCTCTCTCTCTCTCTCTCTCTCATGAATCTATCTATACCTTTTGTGCATTTGCTTTGCCAATCATATGAATGAACCCTTTGTTCTATCCCAAGCCCAAGAAATGTATTGTGGTCCGTGGCCAATGCACATTAAACCATTTCAGTGTTCAGTGTTCTAAGTTCACATTGCACTTAAATTTATGTAAGAGCCGACAGGAGACGAAAGCACAAATGCCATGATTTAGGAAACATGTCTCTATGGTGTGTGGAATCTTGTCTCCCATCCCTCATTGGCTGTGCCAGTAGTGGCTGTGTCCATAACGCGAAATCAGTCCTAAACCCACTACCATCAAGCTACTACCTGCCAGACAAGATCCTGTGCTAGCTGCTGGTGTATTTCTGATACTGATATTCCGTTTTGCTTATTCTGGCATAGTGTGTGCGGTGCAAGACCTTGTTTTGCTTTTGAGCTGGTCTTGTCATATATACACATGTATATAGTTACACCAATTTTCTTCTGGTACAGTCGAGGAACACTAAAGCCAAGTGGTCAAAACAGTTTCACTTCAGTCCCTTCGTGGGTCCATGAAGTCGTAGGCTCGAATCTTTGTTGCAGCGTCTGATGAATTAAGGGTAGGGATTCTTTGCTATCTTCTGGGTCAAGTTGAGGTGCAGGCCTGCCAGTTCCTTAATTCACAATATATATATATATATATATAAATAATATATATATATACATATATTATATATATCTGTGTGTGTGTGTGTGTGTGTGTGTGTGTGTGTGTGTGTGTGTGTGTGTGGGGTGCAGAAAGTCAAGTATGCACGTTAAAGATCCTATAATTCATGTCAGAGTTTCTGTGGGTTACGGAAATGCGAACATACCCAGCATGCATCCAGCTAAAAAATGAGCTGCTCTGAATTTGGAGTGTGTCGGGTGAGGCCAGTGGGCAGACAGACAGCCCGCAGAGTTACAAGCACTGGGGGAGACTTGGTACTAGGAGCCCCCTCCAGTGAGGGAACGCTAGAAAGGAGAAAGAGGATTTGTTTCGCTGTAGCGCGCGCGCGCGCGCGCGCGCGCGCGCGTGTGTGTGTGTGTGTGTGTGTGTGTGTGTGTGTGTGTGTGTGTTCTTCAGTTTCGTCCTTTCACTAAAATAGTTATATCAAACGTGTGTGTGTGTGTGTGTGTGTGTGGTGTGTGTGTGTGTGTGTGTGTGTCTGTGTCTGTGTCTGTGTGTCTGTGTCTGTGTCTGTGTGTGTGTACGTGTGTGTGTGTGTGTGTGTGTTTGTGTGTGTGCGTGCGTGTGTGTGTACATGCCTCTGTGTACGTGCGTGTGTGTGTGTACGTGTGTGTGTGTGTGTGCGCGCGTACATGCGTGCGTGTGCGTGTGTGTGTGCATATATGACATGTATGTGTGTATGTATGTATGTGTGCCTGCACGCGCGCGCACTATGCTTGTTGACACAGCTCAAGTATGCCAGCTGCCCCCAGACGCCGGACCGTGCGAGTTGTTCAAAACCAAGTATTACTACGACCCTGCCACGCAGACCTGCCAAAGCTTTTCTTACGGAGGTTGCGGGGGTAACGCCAACAAGTTTCAAACGCAGAAAGGATGCGAACGTATCTGCACTTCCAGTAAGTGTTAGTTAGTACCAAAAGTGTGATGTCGCGTGCGTGCGTGCGTTTTTAAAAAATTATTTATTTATTTTTTATTTCTTCTATATCGAGGTTAATGGAATAAGCGCTCATGTGTTGTTGTTTTTTCATCCAGTCCCAGTTTTGTAAATATTGTCATCCGTTCCCTACCGGCACACGATGGCCTGACTTATGCCTGTGGATTCCCGTGGGAACATAGGGCCACAACAACACTCCTCCAACGGACTCGGTTTTGGGAGATCCTCTTCAGCTCGGCCCATGTCATTCCGGCTGCTTTCGTCTCTGCTTCAATGCTTCTGCGCCAGGTCTGTTTTGGTCGGCCTACTTTCCGCTTCCCTTGTGGATTCCAGTCAAGGGCCTGTCTGGTGACATCTGAAGCAGGCTTGCGGAGCGTATGGCCAATCCATCCCCATTTCCTTTTCTTGATCTCCGTGTCAATTGGAGCGTGTCTGGTCCTGTCCCATAGTTCTTCGTTTGAGACTACTTCTGGCCACCTGATACCAAGGATGTTCCTAAGACATCTGTTGGTAAATGTCTGGAGTCTGTGGGTGTTGGTCTTTGTCACCCGCCAGGTTTCTGAGCCATACAGTAGGACTGACTTGACATTGGTGTTGAATATCCGGATCTTGTTGTGGAGTGAGAGGGATGTTGATCTCCAGATTGGGCGAAGGGTGTTGAAGGCATGACGTGCTTTATTTATTCGGCACTTGATGTCTTCGTCCGTTCCCCCATCTTTACTAACGACACTGCCCAGGTAGGTGAATTTGTCGACTTCTTTGATGTTTTCTTGGTGTAGTCGCACTGGGTCTTGTTTTTTGTTGTTCACCCTCATGACCTCCGTCTTCCTGTTGTTGATTTGGAGGCCTATTTTATCGGCTTCCTCCGCAACATGACATAGCTTCTCTTGTGCATCTTGGTGCCTGTGTGAGAGAAGGCTGATGTCGTCTGCGAAGTCCAGGTCTTCCAGCTGCCTTGTGATGGTCCACTGTATGCCAGTTCTCCTGCCTGCTGTGGCCTGTCGCATTATCCAGTCAACCACCAACAGGAAGATGGTTGGTGACAACAGACAGCCCTGACGAACGCCGGTTTGTACGCAGAACACGATGGCCTACTCTTACGAAAAGCGGAACAGGATTTAACGTGTGCATGCGTACGTGCGTGCATGCGTGCGTATGTGTTTGAATGCTTTCTGACTCTGCTTGTCTATGTCTGTCTGTCTGTGTCTGTCTGTGTCTGTCTGTGTCTGTCTGTGTCTGTCTGTGTGTCTGTGTGTCTGTCTCTCTCTCTCGAAAAAAAGAAAAAGAGCGCGCTTGTATGTGAACAAAAAATCAGTGGTTGAAACCACTTGTAAGTTATCCGTTATGGGTCCTTTTTAATAAACAAAATAAATATCTGAAATAACTTATTAACAAAGCAACCCCTCCCCTCCCCCTCAAGGAAAAAAACAACATAAAAAACAACCGAAATCCCAACATAACACAAATACTTTAAACCCTCAACCTTTCCAACAAAATTTTGTCATTCGTTCCCAGCGGCACACAATGATCTACTCTTTCAAAAAGCGGAGCAGGTTTGCACAGGATGTTCTGCGTGCTTTTGCTCACGGGATCTCACTTCTTCATTAGTGATGTGATCTCTGTATGACATGCCGAGGAATTTGCGAAAGCATCTCATCTCCATTGCCTGTATCCTTCTTTCAATGTCTGCTGTTATGGTTCATGTTTCACATGCGAACAAAACTATGGACATGATCAGGGAATGCATCAGTCTGATCTTGAAGCTGATGGCGATGTTCTTGTCATTCCAGATGACTTTTAAGTTCGGTCATTGCCGCTGTGGTCTGGGCTATCTTGGAGTAAATGGGTACCTGCCCTCTTTAGGGTCAGGGAAGGTAAAGCAGCGAGGGAGAGGAGATGGGCGCTGCCCTCAATATGCTGGCCCCTAGAGAAGCTGAGGTCTCTGATGTCTCGCTCCCCTACGACCATATGGGTTATGGGACACCTTTACTTTTTTTTAAGCTTTTATTTTTGGGTTTAACCACTTTTGTTTTGTTCAGAAGTATACTCCAGCAGCAGCATACACAGTAGTGAGTAGAGGCACAGGCCTGAAAGAGTACTGTTTGAAAAAAAAGCAGCTTTAAATTCAATTTGACTGTGTCTTATTTCATTCTATTTCCTTTTGAGTTTACTGTTCTGTTTTGTATCATTTTGTGTAAGAGCTCTTCATTCTGCCTGTAGGGCGAACGCTATAGCCGAGTGGTAAAGACCGGTTGACTTCAATCTCATGGGTCCATGATGACCTGGGTTCGAATCTTGGCAGCAGCGTTTGGTGAATTTTAAGGGTGGGATTTTTTTATGACTTCCCAGGTCAACTTCAGGTGCGGACCTGCCAGTGCCTTAACTCTTTTCGTGTATATTTACGAGCAGAGGATCAAATATCCACATTAAAGATCCTGCAATTCATGCAAGTGTTCGATGAGTTACAGAAACAAGAAAATACCCAGCATACATCCCCGAAGTTGGAATGTGGCTAACTTCAACATGGGCAAAAATATTCGAATACAACCAAAACCTCACCATTGGTGAACCTCGTACTCTAGCCGAGGAAACAAAAACAAAACACAACAACAGCAACAACACACAACAAAACTTCCTAATCTGACACGAGTTTTGTCCCTGGTTTGGTTGGCACTTATCCCAAGTTCTGGGAGGTGTAGCGGTGCCTGTTTCACCATACCTGGTACCTAAGTGCGGGACACTTTCCCTCGTCATTATTTTTATCATCAGTGGCTACATCATTCACGGAAACAAAATCACAGTCATGGAGACTTAACCTAAAGTGTGAAAGAGTGTGTGTGTGTGTGTGTGTGTGTGTGTGTGTGTGTTTTTTTGTAGTGTGTGTGTGTGTGTGTGTGTGTGTGTCTGGTGATGCTCGTGTGTGTGTGTTGTGTGTGGTGGTCGTGTGCGTGCGTGCGTGCGTGTCGTGTGCGTGCGTGTGTGCGTGTGCGTGTGTGCGTGCGTGCGTGCGTGTGTGTATGTGTGTGGACTGCATGCAAAAGAACTCACGAACCAGAACAAAAAAGAAAGTCGGCAGAGCAGGTTTAGAACAACGATTGCAAGGTTCGCCAATGGTGAGATTTTTGTGCTATGCAACCGTTTTTTTTGCCCACCATTAAGGTAGCCGTATTCCGACTTCGGGATGCATGTAGGGTATGTTAGTGTTTCCGTGACCCACCCAACGCTGGTATGAATAACAGGATCTGTGGCGTACAATTTTGATGTTCTGCATGTGTATACACGAAGACATTAAGGTACTGGCAGGTCTGCACTTGAAGCCGACCCGGGAGATTGTAAACATCCCCCCCTTAATTCTCAGACATCACTACCAAAGATTCAAACCCACGACTTCATAGACTCCATGGGATTGAAGTCGAACGGTCTTACCCACTCGACTGTGGTCTGGGTCTGACAATAATGGTCGGTCTGACAATGGTAGTCTGGGTCTGACAATGAGTTGGGTCTGACATGGTAGTCTGTCTGACAATGATGGTCTGGGTATGACAATGGTAGTCTGGGTCTGACAATGATGGTCTGGTATGACACTGGTGGATCGGTGGTCTAGGTGGTTACGCGCCTACCTAGAAAGCGAAAAGTTCGGGTCGGAGTGTCGGTAGTTCGAATCCTGTTTGGGCCCAAACCTTTTCCCCTCCATCATTAGACCACGAGTGGTGGTCTGGGCGCTAGTTTTTCGGATGAGACGAGGTCCCGTGTGTAACATATCATTATTTAGTGCACGTAAAAGAACCCACAGCAACAAAGGGGTTTTCCCTGGCAAAATTCTGTAGCAAAAAAGCCACTCTGATAGGGAAACAAATACAGTTGCAGACAGGAAAAAAAAAATCATGGGTAGGCGCTGCACTTGTGGCGACGCGCTCTCTCCCCAGGGAGAGAGAGAGAGAGAGCAGCCCGAATTTCACGGCAGAGAAATCTGCATGACATTAAAGTGGTATAAAAATAAAATATTGATTCCTGTTGCAGCTGGAGGCGGCATGAGTCAGGAGGTGTGCAACCTGCCCTTAGCTGTGGGCGGCTGCCGGTTCCAGAAGACCAGGTACTTCTACAACACCACATCAGAGGCCTGCGAGTCCTTGTCTACAACGGCTGTGGGGGAAACAGGAACAACTTCCCTCTGTGGACGCCTGCAGCAACCTTTGCCAGCCTGAATAAACGGGGCTCTGGCGGAAAGTTCAGAGAACAGAGCCTCCTAAAGTCCCTCCCCCCCTTCCTCTTCTCTCTTTCTGCAACAACAACAGCAGCAGCAGCGCGGCGGCGGTTGCGGCGGCGCAGCAGCAGCAGCAGCAGCAGCAAGCAGCAGCAGCAGCAGCAACCCTATGTGATTATCACTCTTCAACTTTCAGCTGTCCGCGTCACAGTGTTAGACGCTGTGCATTCTGTGACACAATCATTTCTCTCCCCATGTTCTCTGTTGTGGATTTTTTGTAGACAACTCCATAAAGTTTTGAAGCCTGTTATCATCTCCGTGTATGAGATCCGAGCCTGAAGTCTGTCTTCTTTCATCATTGCCATTAGATATGGAGGTTTAATAATAATAAAAAAAATAAATAAATAAAAAGGTCGTGTATATGCTAGAAAGATCAGAATGTCACAAGTAATTATATGATGTGATGTCTTGTAGCCAGAAGCAATGTCACTCTAACTTTACTCAGATTATTTTAATAATGTTTTATTGATAACCGCTAATGAAAATCCTGTATGAAAAGGCAACATAGGAAGATTTGTATCTCAACCTTTCTAGTTTAGATTGCAATGAGCAAAAACTAAGTGGATCGGTGGTCTAATGTGCCTGACTAGAAAGCGAAAAGTCTGGGTCGGAGTGTGCGGTGGTTCAATTCCCTTTGGGCCCAAAACTTTTCCCCCATCCATTCGATCATGAGTGGTGGTCTAGGTGCTAGTCTTTCGGATGGGACGATAAACCGAGGAAGTCCCATGTGTTTACACATCATTATTTAGCGCACATAAAATGAACCCACGAGCAACAAGAGGTGTCCTGCAATATGTAGAAAAAAGCCACTCTGATAGGGAAACAAATACAATTGCAGACAGGAAAAGAAAAAAAAATGGGTAGGCACTGCACATGTGGTGACGCGCTCTCCCCAGGGAGAACACCCGAATTTCACGCAGAGAAATCTGCTGTGACATAAAGGGTATAAATAAATAAATAAATAAATAGATGATAAAATTAATTAATTAATAGCTCAAATTCCCTAGTTTTAGGGTTTTTATAAACTCTTCCCCTTTCACCTGTCCCCTAGTCCTTTGGACCGTGGGGGCACCGATGAAGGTGTTGCAGCCATACACATATAAACCGTGTGTAGTAAAACTGTCGACACAAATCTGTTCTCTCTCTCTGTCTGTCTTCTCTCTCTCTGTCTCTCTGTCTCTCTCTGTCTCTGTCTGTCTCTGTCGTCTCTGTCTCTGTCTCTCTCTCTCTCTCTCTCTCTCTCTCTCTCTCTGTCAGCACAGTTTGAATAACCCCTTTTTCAGATTTTCTTGTTTGTTTCGCACCACTTGCTACCATTTGATGAGGTTTGGTTTTCTTTTCGATCGTGGCTATCATACATGTAGACTTTGCACTTTGCACCTGCACTTGGCAAGTTTTTCTGGTCTCTTTGTTGACTTTTCTGGGGGTTGGGGAGGAACTTGGTTGTTTGCTCGTTTTTCTTCTGATCTCTTTATTACAACTTTTTCTTTGATTTCTTTGCAACATAAAATTAATGTATTTGGTGTGTTCAAAAGGTTTTCAACATCGTTCATTCTTGTTCATATGTTTTTTTTCTGCTTTGCCTGATTTTTCCAGATGTTTTCAACTCTTTTTCTTCATTTTTGGTCTTGTACTACAGTTTGGGAAATCAAATCTGCAATAAAGTTATACACAGACTTCTGTAAAACTCTGTGTGTGTGTGTGTGTGTGTGTGCGTGCGTGCGCGCGCGCATGTGTGTGTGTTTGCACGCAGGCGCGCGCATGAGGTGAGTATGGGTATATGTGTGTTTGTGTGTGACTGCGTGGAAGTGAAAGAAAACAAGTAACTGCTTATCATCTGCAATAAGATCAGGCAGACAGACGAACACCTTGGACACAGTCCTTGATTATCTCTCTCGAAAAAAGGCAACTTACAACTATGTCAAACTACTGTACCATCAGCCTGATCAGCCATCTGAGCAAAGTCATGCTAAGAATCCTCCTGAAGAGACTGAAGCCACGAGCTGAGGAGATCATCAATGAACAGGCAGGGTTCAGAGCAGGATGGAGCTCAACAGAGCCAATTTTTAACCTTAAAATACTCTGAGAAATGCATGAAACACCAGCGAGATCTTTACCACGTCTTGGTTTAAGCATAGTATTCATTTTCGAAAAAAGAACATTACAGTTGCACAATACAATATACCTTTAGAGCAACAACTCGTCTTTGTGGACTTCAAGAGGGCGTTTGACAAGTTTGGCATACAGCTTTGTGGACAACAGCGGGCTGTATAACATCAATGCCTACCTGATCAGAATTGTAGACTGCCCTACAACAAGGTGATCAGCGCAGTCCACGACGACAACATAGGAGAATGGTTCCGAACCACAATTTGGAGTACACCAAGGACGTCTGCTCTTCCCCACCCTCTTTAACATTTTTAAGAGGAATAATTGTTGACGCACTGGAACACCATGAGAGAACAGTCAGCATTGGAGGCAGGATAGTTACAAACTGACGTTTTGCAGATGGCATCGATGGCCTAGCTGGAGAAGAGCAAGAGCTGGTCAACTTGATAAATCACCATGACAAGGCCTCTTCAGCATACGGCGTGCAGATCAGCGCAGAAAAGATCCAGCTGATGACAAATAGCGTCAACTGCATCAGTACTGATAATACATGACATCAAGAAACTTGGAACCCTCCACAGATTTAAATATATTGGAGCTAAAGCATCTAGTGGAGGACCAAAGCCCTGAGTACTTTCCAGAGTGGCCCAGATCACAGCTGCAATGGTAAAACTAGAAGTCCTTTGGAACTACAAAAACCTCACAATGGGCTCCAAGATCAGACTGATGCGTTCCTTGGTCATGTCTGCATTTTGTGTGCACGTGAAACGTGGAACACGATAGTAGACATTGAAAGAAGGATACATGTAATGGAAACAAGATGCTGCCAAAATTCCTTGTTTCCTCGTACAGAGATCACAGAACCAATGAGGAAGTAAAAATCAAAATAGAAAACCTCGTTGGGCTATGTAAAGACCCTTGACGTAGTGTGCAAACTGAAGTGGTAGGGGCACGTCACACCAACATCTGGACTGGCCAAGGTTTGTCCAAGGAACAGTATAAGTAGGTGGACGAAGAAGCAGACAGAAAAAAACGATGGGAAGACAACATCAGAGAGTTGACTGGCCTTGAGTAGAACAGCATACTGCGGAAAGCTGAAAACCACGAAGAGCAGAGGGAACTGGTTGCAAAATCTTTTTATGATGCCCAACGGTATAGACGAAGGTAAAGGTGAAGGAATCCTCTTAAAAGTTGAAGTCGTACCACGTCAATCAAAATCCAGCAAACTGAATAGTCAAAGCAGGCAACAAGTAAAGTGACTGCTTAACAAATCAAGAGCGGCGACGAACCTGGCGAACAAAAAGAAAATGTGGGATTTATCAAGTTTGACACATACTACATGAAGTGAGAAAACACCACCAAAAAAGATAAACCTGCTTTATCCAACGGCACATCAGTATTTAGAACTAGGAAATATCCCCGAAGTAATATATGTGGGAAGACTTGCGCCTGAAAACTTTCCTCCATTAACTAGACCGTGAGTGGTGGTCTGGGTGCTAGTCTTTTCGGGTGACATAATAAACTGAGGTCCAGTATGCAACACGCATTTAGCGTACGTAAAAGAACCCACGGCAAGAATAGATTTGTTCCTGGTAAATTTCTGTTGAAAAAGCCACTCTGATCGGACAACAAATGCACATGCAGAGAGGAAAAAGAAAAAAAAAAAAGTAAAGGGTGGTGCTGCTCTTGTGGCAAGCGCTCTCCCAAGGGTGAGCATTTCGAATTTCACAGGCAGAAAAATCAGCTGTGACTGAAAATGGTATACAAATACAAACGATCGTACACACAAAATCTCACCTTTTTAAACCTATGAGTTCTAGGTGAGGAACCAGCCCCCCACCCCCTAAAAAACCCCAACAACCCCCACCCGCCAGAAAAAAGCCCCAAGCAACCCCAAACACACACACACACACACACACACACACACACACACACACAACACACACACACCACACACACACACACACACACCACCTACACACACACACACACACACCTACACACACCTACACAACACCACACACACACACACACACACACACACACACACACACACACACACACACACACACACACACACACACAACACACACACACACACACACACACACGCACACACACACACACACACACCTTACACACACACCTACACAACACACACACACCTTACACACACACACACACACACACACACACACACACACACACACACACACACACACACACACACACACACACACACACACACACACACACACACAAACAAACAAACAAACAAACAAACAAACAAAACCCTCTCAGAAATACATGAAGGGATTTTTTTTTTGCTCCCCAACTAGAGCTCCAAGGTTCACTAATGTTAAAATTTTGCGTATGAAAAAAAAGATTTTGCATATGCGACCGTTTAAACCCACCATTAAGGTATACGGTAGCTGAGTCCGTCTTCGGGGACCGTGTCCAAACACGAGACAGGTATGCATGTGGTTTTAAAATATATATATTTGTCATCTGTTTCTACCAGCATGAAATTACCTACTCTTCCAAAAGGCGGAACTTGGGATATGCTAAACAATCTCAACATACTTTCCTGCTAACGTTTGACCGTGTTCGCGCAGTTGAATGTCTTAATTAATCCATTTAGGGACAAAAAAAACCCATTTAAGGACACCACAAGTCTCCCATCCAATGTCAGATGGTTGAACATACTCAAAAGAAAATCTACTCTAGGTCAAGTGCCTACCATCTGCCATCAACCTGTGTAAAAGGTAAAGGTAAAGGTGTGCCCATAATCTATGGGGTCGTTGGAGAGAGCGAGGTGTCAGAGACCTCAGCTTCTCTAAGGGCTTCTTTAAACCGAGGCCCCGTGTGCGAACGCACGCAGAACATCTTGCGCACACGTTAAATCCTGTTCCGCTTTTCGTAAGAGTAGGCCATCGTGTGCCGGTGAGAACAGATGACAATATTTACAAAACTGCATACACACGGGGACCGGATGAAAAAAAGCACATGATTGCTTATTCTGTTATCTTCGATATAAAAGAATAAATAAATAAATAAATAAAAATAAATAAATAAGGGCCAGCATACTGAGAGCGAAACCCATCTCCTCTCCCTGGCTGCTTTACTTCCCTTGTACCTATAGATGAAATAACCGCGAGTAAAAGATATTCCTTAAAAAATCCAGTGGAGACTGCGAACCTAAAACGAGTATTCTTTTATATATATATATATATATATATATATATATATATATATATATATATATATATATATATATATATATATATTTTTTTTTTTTTTTTTTTTTTTTTTTTTTTTTATTGATAGTAATAATCAACAATTTCAAAGCCCACCAAAATGAATATAAAAGAAAACGAAACACTTCCTTTTTTCCTCGCTATGTATGCAGTTTTCATTCAGTCCTTCCAGCCATCCATCCAGATTGTATGATGTGCCATTGCCGTCTCTAGTTCATGGACAATAAATGCATTCTTTAGTATTCATTGTTACATTCGTCTGTGTTTTTGGTTGCTCTAGTGTCTGGTGTACTGACTCATTCAGTCATTTCATGCCCGACAGTCATACATCTTCTCCATACAAGTTTTCTCAATTTTGATTTGTTTCCATGTTATGTAATATTTTAAACAAATACTTTATTCGCATATCTTTTAGTTTCTTCTTTATTAATTGATACGGAAGAGAGAGAGAGAGGTCACCACAACGAGTATTCTTTTGCATTCTCTGGGTAAAACCCGCTGTTTTACCCCATGGCAAGCTCACCACGACAAGCGGAATTGTCAGATTTGGAATGATTTGTCTTGTGATCTGCAGTCTGTGCATTGACAACTCACCTGGTGAGAAAAAAGAGAAGGTCAGTTTCCATAGGAAGTTTCCAGACCCTGGAGAAGTTCTTCTCTCCATTGAACCTGTCCACTTAAGGACAATAACCAGTTAGGACATAACAGACCTCACCAGCAATCATCACATTTTTTTTAACAGGAAAAACGTATGATTCACATGTATACATATTTTATTTCCACTTAAAAAACAACAACAAAACAACCAACAAAACAGCAAAACCTTACAAACCTAAGTTCCACATTTTACCTGTGGCAAGTAGTCCCTTTTCAGCGGACATGGGGAAAATCTCATGGCAGGTGACGTCACACCTAAATGGAGCAGGGTGGAACAGAATGCCCTTTTCTCTTTTGCCCTGACAAGACCTGACAGGTGACGTCACACAAACCGACGTCAGCAGGGTTGAACATAATTATGTCACTTTTCTCTTAAGTTCTGTCAAGAGCTGACAGGCGACGTCACATCTAAACTGACTTCAGTAGGGTTGAACATAATTGTGTGGCTTTTCTCTTTTGCTCTGTGGAGATCTGAGGTGTGACGTCACACCTAAACTGACTTTTAGTAGAGTTGAACATACGTCACTTTGTTCTTTTGCTCTGTGGAGATCTGACGTGTGACGTCACACCTAAACTAACTTTAGTAGAGTTGAACCTACGTCACTTTGTTCTTTTGCTCTGTGGAGATCTGACGTGTGACCAGGTTGTTTGTTGTTTGTATTCTTTTCATCGACTTCTCCTCTGCCTTTAATACCATTCATCCCCATCTCTTAGCACTCAAACTGCTCTTAAGGAGAAACACTTTTTTTTTTTTTTTTTAAAGACGGGGGTGTTTTTGTTTGCACAGGAACAAGATAACAATCATGGCGTCTACTGAAGTTGTCACAAAAACTTGGTATCAAGAAAAAATAACAAAAAAGGGGGGGGCGGGGACGGGTTAGCCAAGTGGTTAGAGCATCGAGCCCGTGATGTGACGGTCCGGGTTCGAGCCACCACGTGAGCACCCGTTTTAGGGGATTTCCCCCCTGAAGTTAAATCAGTGCTGACTTCACACCCACCTACCTCCCCCATCTTATTATTATTATTATTATTATTATTATTATTATTATTATTATTATTATTATTATTATTATTATTATTATTATTATTATTATTATTAAAAATTCTTTTATATCGAGGATAATGGAATATGCACCCATGCGCTTTTTTACACCCAGTCTTCGTGTGTATGTAATTTTTGTAAAATTTGTCATCTGTTCCCACCAGCACACGATGGCCTACTCTTACGAAAAGCGGAACAGGATTTAACGTGTGCGCAAGATGTTCTTTGATACATAAGCCGAGACCGCATGTGCGAACACACGTAAAACATCTTGCTCACACGTTAAAACCCTTCTGCCTTTCACAAGAGTAGGCCATTCCGTTCCGATAGGAACAGATGACAAAATTTATGAAACGCATGCACACAGATGTTGTGTTTAGACACCATCCCTGAAGTGGCAATGTGGCTAGGTTAATGGCAGGTGAAAACGGCCACATGCGCAAAATCTCACCACTGTTAGCTAAACCTTGGAGATGTAGCCGAAAAACAATCCCCCCCTCCCCTCCCCTCCCCTCCCCTCATCAACCCTACACAGCTGTAGCGTCCATTTATTATTCTGTTATTTCTAATAAGTATATATTCTTATTTACTCTTAAGTGCTTGTTTTCTTGTTTATTGCTTTCCTGTTCATTAATCTGGGGTCTGGTTTGTTTGTTTCTCTTTATTATTTTTTTTAGTATGCACAGTCCATCAAAAGCTACTTTTCACATGTGCTTGCAATAAGCATAAAAAGTCAACTTCTTTTTATACATACGTAACTTTTTTTAATCCAGATTTTGTAATTAGTTTATTGGTCTACCAGCTGCGCTAGTATAAATTAGCTGATTTCGTTTTATGTTAGCGCAAGATTGGTTTCATTTTTAATGCCCGTAGGGTTTCGCCAGGCCATAGGCGGTGGGTTTTCTACAAGTGGAATGAGTGTGTGGCAATCTCTGGTGCAGATTGAGGCTAACTTTCGTGACTAACACGCAATTTTAGAGTTATTCATGTTTTTTTTATATAATTAAACATGGAATTGTTGAAAACAATTAACAACTCATTAATAAGAAATAAATGTTGTAACTTTTTTTCCTTTAATGATTGTATCATGCACATTCCCGCACGTAGGCGTGCACTGATACCCCCCCCCCCCCCCCCCCCACACACACACACATACACACAGAGTCATGACATACTTTCACACATGCGTCTACGCTTAAGCATGTTCACAAGCAGGTGTGCTGCCCCCCTCCCCCCCAAAAAAAAAAAAAAAAAAAAAATCCGACCACATGATTGCGGTTTTATCTCTTAAACAAGGGAAACAAATCATACCGTCTCTCACAAAGCAGTGGCAGTTAAGTAAAAAAAAAAAAAACTGAAAAAAAAACCCTTAAAAAAACACAAGCAAGTCGTGTTCGAGACTTCATAGTTTTCTTCTCTGCCTTCATGTCTGTCTGTCTGTCTGTCTGTCTGTCAGTTTCATGCCACCCTTCATTCAGTTAAGACTTTCCCTCGTGGGAATGCCAGGGGCCCTGTCCGTATAAATAGTATCATCACCTGGGAATTCTGCGCTGGAAATTCCCTCTTTTCTCTCCCTCTCTTTGTTTTGCCCTGTTCCACCTCTTTTTTTTCCCCTTTTACCTCCTTCTTGTCTATTTTATGCCAATTGGATCCAGTATCCAGCCATTTCTCTCATAACAGTTTTTTTTTCATGACAGTTCTCTCCCATGCCGATGTCGGATGACTAAGTCTGACTTGTCCGGTGCTTAATCGCAGCGGAACGCATTTTCGCTCATATTGACAGACAACAATAGTTGCTGCCAGATCGTACGAGGAAGAAGAATTCAGACTTTCCAAGCACAGTTTTTTTCTGTACAGCACGATCGAACAAAAGCAGTATCGAGAGAAGAATGAGGTATAGTATCATGTGAAACAGATGAAATTGAAGATGAATTTCATTACTCATTCAGTTGGTACACGACAAAATCAATTACATTTTTTGGGTAGAAATATATTCAGCATCACCCAAAGTAAAGTTTTTCATAGTCTTCGGATGCTGCTGAACATAGTTCTTCCAAAAAAAGCAACTAAACTTATTATAATGATAAAAAATTATTGTCTGCTGACGCTCGTGCAATTAATTAATGTTCAGGATATCTGAGAACAAGGACTTTTGAGAATCGTGTTTTCTGTGGACCAGAATTTACGAGGACTAGGACTCTTAAGGTGCCAAGTCCACGGTGATCCTGCAATCTACATACCTTCTCTGCATCACTGTGGAATCTACACATGATTTTTTTTCTTTAACTCGCTCAACTAGAAATCAGTCTTTGATGCAAGTCTGAAGAAGTGAAATGTAGCTTACGCCAAGATGGAAGAGGGGGGAGGGGGTGTGTGAGGAGGGGTATATAATTATGCCCCTTCGGCACCCCTGACCTTGTTTAGCCTGCACGAGAGAGGCACTGGCACAGGGGGCGGGGCTGACTGTTGGAGGGAGGAGTGGGGAAACACTGCTATTTTTTTTTTTATTTTATTTATTTATCTATTCTTTTATATCGAGGATAATGGAATAAGCACTCGTTCGTGGGTTTTTTTCCATCCAGTCCCCGTGTGTATGCAGTTTTGTAAATCTCGTCATCTGTCCCCACCGGCACACAATGGCCTACTCTTACGAAAGGCGGAACTGGATTTAACGTGTGCGCAAGATGTTCTGCGTGCGTTCGCACACGGGGCCTCGGTTTATAGTCTCATCCGAAGGACTTTTGGGGAGAGTGGAGTTAGCACTGATGTTAACTCCAGGGGGAAAATATCCCCTCTAACGGGAGGAAGGAGTGAGGAACACTGCTACAATCATGTGGTCAGCATGTGGCTACCGTAGCTAGCAGAGCACGAGGCAAGAAATCAGAGACAGTGAATTAGGGAAGCTGTGTGGAAACGGATGCACAAACCCCCTTTGCCAAGGATGTACCACCTCTCTGATATCTTTAATCCTCCTCCCTCCTGACACAGCTAGTTACATCTTTATGAAAACATTTTGTCAGTTAATTCTTCAAAAGGAGAGGAAAGAGGGGCTGGGGGGAGCAGTTTTCAACATCATTTTTTGCCAATGTCATCATTTGAGTGCCAGTATTTAACGCCTACGTGGACCTTCCCAGATATTCTGAAGTTGGTAACGCTTGATCACCCTTGAAAGATAGATGCCATCTGTCCATGTATATCTCATGAAAGACAGTTTCTCTTTGTCTCCTTTGTATTCAACATATTAATTTGGACAATTTAGGGAGCTGCGACAGAGTATTGCTTTAAAGCAGGGGACTGATAGAAACACGAAAACATGAACTATCTGATTTGGTACGCTGCCTCTAGTGACACTGAAATTTATATAGTCTTCTTCATAAAATTACTATGAACGAAATATACAATAACTTGTTAAACTTGTGGTTTAAAAATGTAGACAATCGCAGAAAATAGGTGTGCTCCACAAAACACACACACACACACACACACACACACACACACACACACACACACACACACACACACACACACACACACACACACACACTTTTTAACTTACGGAGTGTATGAGGGCAGTGTGCAAAACTCATCTATCATATCACGCGCGATCAGTGTAGACTTTTTTCTTTTCTTTCTTTTTTTAAACTAGATGCTCCCTATCCTCCGTCTTGTCTGTCATGTGACTTCAGTCAGATTGTTTTTGTAAAACAGGAAAGAATTCTTTATTATGACACATTCTACTGAATTAGGTTACTAGGTTTCTACATTTTCTTTCTGCCCCCCACCCCCTCCCTCCGCGCCTAACCTAAATGGCATGCACACTCACATGCAACTCCCAAAGTTGCATTTTGAATGGAACAATGATCCAAAATTAATATGATGCAAAGTTGTAGAAGCACAATGTTGCATGTTGTAACATGCAAACACTCACTATTCTTTCCTCAAGCTCAATGTTCAAAATAAGATGCACCCTTACTTACACTACTTATACCCAAGTGTTACAACCCCATTTATGAAAACTTTCAAGTTGTAGAAGAGATCTAGCCTACTGATAATACCCTACCAAGGAAAAGTCAAAGCATTTTTCTTTCTATTCTTTTTTTTTATTTTATAGTTCTTACTTTTCGTGCATGTGCATTCATAGCCATGGTGATTTTTGTTTTGTTTATCTTTTGATCCATTTCAATACATCACATTGATTTGTCCATACCAAAGTCGGATGGGCTGGGCCCGACTTGTCAGGCGCTTAACGGCAGCACAACGCATTTGAGAGAGAGAGAGAGAGAGAGAGAGAGAGAGAGAGAGAGAGAGAGAGAGAGAGAGAGAGGAGAGAGAGAGAGAGATACTTTGTTGTTACCACCGGTGTTGCCGTTATTATTGTTGTAGTCGCAGTTTTACTGCAACTGTTGTTCTCTCATCCACAAAAGTTACCATCAACGAAACCAACACAAAGCCATACTCTTTTTTGATTTATGCATCGTAAGGCAACAGCAGCCACGCCATTTTGGTGGACAACAAACTAACACCCCCCCCCCCCTCCCCTTTGCATTTCATAGGATTAAAACCTACGACCTTCAAACAAGAAACACAACACTTAACCACTGTGCCACGACTGCCTGGTTACAGGTTTGTTTGTTTTTTTTCATAGCAAGGTCTGTTAATCTGCAGTCTCCAAAGTTTTATAATTTTGTGATTGCATTAATTGTTTTTTGCATTAATTGTTCTGTTTAGGTAGGGTTGTTGCCTCCAATGTTGTTGTTATTGCTCGTGCTGTCCTAGAGTTGTTGCGGTTTTAACCGTAACGCCTTATCTGGTAAGCGAAGCTAACGTACAGTCATGGGTCATTTTTTTTTTTTTTATGGCTTCA
>CM060325.1:56288422-56293422 GCA_030674155.1 Stramonita haemastoma | reverse complement strand
ATCCGGTGTGTATTTGCTGCATCAGTGATTCCCAGGTGTGATGCGTGAGACAGGGCCTACTTTCTTTGTGCCCCAAGGGGTTAAGCAGGGAAAACCACCCCACCCCACCCCCACCCCACTCTAAGATCAACAGCAAGGATTCCTGTATTGTTTCATTGCCATGAAATAACAAAGAACATTGGTTGTTGTTCTGTCTCTAGGGATGCTGACAAGTCTTTCGGCTCCTTCGGGATGGACAAACGGTGAGTGTCTCTGACTTTGTTGGGATCATATGTCTGCTCTGTGTTGGATTGTCTTTCTGCCTGTATCTGTTTGTCTCTGTCTCTGTGTTGGATTGTCTTTCTGCCTTGTCTGTTTGTCTCTGTCTCTGTCTCTGTGTTGGATTGTCTTTCTGCCTGTGTCTATTTGTCTCTTTCTCTGTGTCTTTGCCCCTGTTTGTGCGCTGTCAGTGTTTTGGTAAGTGTGTACTTTAAATTCTGAATACAAAAATAATCTCTGACTCTGACAGGATTCAAACCTGTGAGTTCATAACCAGTAGTCAATTATGCTGACCATTTGCCATTGCAGTTATTGTGCATCATTTCAATACATGGAATGTACACCTGAATCAAAGCTTTTTCTGCACCAAAAATCTGTTACAGGAGCTATTTTGTTGTTCTGTTTTGTTTATTTGCTTCACACACACAAAAAGACAACATGGAAATACTTTTAGTTTGTTTGTAGTATGAAATGTTGTATGTGGTTTTTATATTCAAGTTGGGTGAAAGCAAAAGCGTTGTAAGTGACCGATCCATGCAAATGGCCAAGGCTTACATAAAACTGTTGCAACGCTTTGAAATGTCATGTTCAGTCTGCCTTCATCCATGACACACTCTCAGTATGACAACCTGTACTTTCCAGTCACAAAGAAAAAAAATCCTCTCAAGCCAAAGTGTGACTGCCTATATGGCGAGGTACTTGGGAAAAGTCATGTTGCAAACTTGTCATCAGGTGTGTATTTGCTACATCAGTGATTCCCAGGTGTGATGAGTGAGACAGGGCCTACTTTCTTTGTGCCCCAAGGGGGTTAAGCAGGGAAAACCACCCCACCCCCACCCCCACCCCACTCTAAGATCAACAGCGAAGTATTCCTGTATTGTTTCATTGCCATGAAATAACGAAGAATACTGGTTGTTGTTCTGTCACTAGGGATGCTGACAAGTCTTTCGGCTCCTTCGGGATGGACAAACGGTGAGTGTCTCTGACTTTGTTGGGGTAATATGTCTGTTCTATGTTGGATTGTCTTTCTGTCTGTGTCTGTTTGTCTTTGTCTCTGTGTTGGATTGTCTTTCTGCCTGTGTCTGTTTGTCTCTGTCTCTGTGTCTTTGCCCCTGTTTTTGCGCTGTCAGTGTTTTGATAAGTGTGTACTTTAAATTCTGAATACAAAAATAATCTCTGTGACAGGATTCAAACATGTGAGTTCATAACCAGTAGCCAATTATGCTGACCATTTGCCATTGCAGTTATTGTGCATCATTTCAATACATGGAATGTACACCTGAATCAAAGCTT
Source organism: Stramonita haemastoma (assembly GCA_030674155.1). NCBI lineage: Eukaryota > Metazoa > Mollusca > Gastropoda > Neogastropoda > Muricidae > Stramonita > Stramonita haemastoma. The sequence continues at coordinate 56,291,871 of CM060325.1, read as the reverse complement.
TTTCTGCACCAAAAATCTGTTACAGGAGCTATTTTGTTGTTCTGTTTTGTTTATTTGCTTCACACACAAAAAAGACAACATGGAAATACTTTTAGTTTGTTTGTAGTATGAAATGTTGTATGTGGTTTTCATATTCAAGTTGGGTGAAAGCAAAAGCGTTGTAAGTGACCGATCCATGCAAATGGCCAAGGCTTACATAAAACTGTTGCAACGCTTTGAAATGTCATGTTCAGTCTGCCTTCATCCATCACAAGCTCTCAGTATGACAACCTGTACTTTCCAGTCACAAAGAAAAACAAATTCCTCTCAAGCCAAAGTGTGACTGCCTATATGGCGAGATACTTGGGAAAAGTCATGTTGCAAACTTGTCATCCAGTGTGTATTTGCTGCATCAGTGATTCCCAGGTGTGATGAGTTAGACAGGGCCTACTTTCTTTGTGCCCCAAGGGGTTAAGCAGGGAAAAGCATCCCACCCCCACTCCACTCTAAGATCAACAGCGACGTATTCCTGTATTATTCCATTGTCATAAAATAACAAAGAACATTGGTTGTTGTTCTGTCACTAGGGATGCTGACAAGTCTTTCGGCTCCTTCGGGATGGACAAACGGTGAGTGTCTCTTCCTTTGTTGGGATAATAAATATGTCTGTTCTATGTTGGATTGTCTTTCTGCCTGTGTATGTTTGCCTCTGTGTTGGATTGTCTTTTTGCCTGTGTCTGTTTGTCTCTGTCTCTGTGTTGGATTGTCTTTCTGCCTGTGCCTGTTTGTCTCTGTCTCTGTGTTGGATTGTCTTTATACCTGTGTCTGTGTGTCTCTGTGTTGGATTGTCTTTCTGTCTGTGTCTGTTTGTCTCTGTGTTGGATTGTCTTTCTGTCTGTGTCTGTTTGTCTCTGTCTCTGTGTTGGATTGTCTTTATGCCTGTGTCTGTTTGTCTCTGTGTTGGATTGTCTTTATGCCTGTGTCTGTTTGTCTCTGTGTTGGATTGTCTTTCTGTCTGTGTCTGTTTGTTTCTGTCTCTGTGTTGGATTGTCTTTCTGCCTGTGCCTGTTTGTTTCTGTCTCTGTGTTGGATTGTCTTTCTGTCTGTGTCTGTTTGTCTCTGTGTTGGATTGTCTTTATGCCTGTGTCTGTTTGTCTCTGTGTTGGATTGTCTTTCTGTCTGTGTCTGTTTGTCTCTGTGTTGGATTGTCTTTCTATCTGTGTCTGTTTGTTTCTGTCTCTGTGTTGGATTGTCTTTCTGTCTGTGTCTGTTTGTCTCTGTGTTGGATTGTCTTTCTGTCTGTGTCTGTTTGTTTCTGTCTCTGTGTTGGATTGTCTTTATGCCTGTGTCTGTTTGTCTCTGTGTTAGATTGTCTTTCTGCCTGTCTCTGTCTCTGTTTCTGTGTCTTTGCCCCTGTCTGTACACTGTCAGTCAGTGTTTTTGTATGTATGTATGTATTCACACAAGCGCAATTTAAATTCACAATGCTGCAATAATCTACGACTCTGACAAGATTCAAAGCTGTGACTTTATAGCCAGTAGCTGAACATGCTGACCATTTGCCATTGCAGTTGTTGTGCATTCATTTCCTTACATGAAATGTATACCTGCTACAAAGCTTTTTCTTCACCAAAAATCTGTATTTATTTGTTTTATTTTGTTTTTTTGTTTCACACAAAGAAGATGAGGAAATACTTTTTTGGTTTGTTACAGAATTTTGTATGTGGTTTTCATATTGAAGTTGGTTGAAAGTAAAAGTTACTGATACATGCATCTTGCCCATGCTCTTACAGAAAACTTTCGCAATGCTTTGAAATGCAATGCTCATTTTGTCTTTATCCATGACAAGCTCTAAGTAGAGCAAACTGCGCTTTCGATTAACAAAGAAAAAGGGGATGTATTTATTTATCTGTTTATTTATTCTTTTATATCGAGGATAATGGAATAAGCACTCATGTGATTTTTTCATCCAGTCCTCGTGTGTGTGCAGTTTTGTAAATATTGTCATCTGTTCCCACAGGCACACGTTGGCCTACTCTTACGAAAAGCGGAACAGGATTTAACGTGTGCGCAAGATGTTCTGCATGCGTTCGCACACGGGGCCTCGATTTATAGTCTCATCCGAAAGACTGTTGGGGATAATGGAGTCAGCACTGATGTTAACTCCAGGGGGAAAATCCCCTCGACTGGGAATCAAACTCGGGTAATCAAATTGTGAGCGCAATGTTCTGACCACTAGGCTATCTCATCCCCTATATAAAGTCAGTGTGTGATTGCCTATATGTTGAGGTACTTGAGAACAGCCATGTATCATACAAACCAATCATCCTGTGTGTACTGTCAGTCTGCAATTATTCTCATTTGTGATGAGTGAGACAAATGTATCCACTGAATGAACCAAAGGTATTAACCAGGGGAATGCCCCCCCCCCCCCCCTTCACCTCCCAAAAGACCCAAACAAATACAAAGTGTTCATAAATCACTTCATTGCCATATAATAACGAAGAATACTGGTTGTTGTTCTGTCTCTAGGGATGCTGACAAGTCTTTCGGCTCCTTCGGCATGGACAAACGGTGAGTGTCTCTTGCTGTGTCTACCTACCTCTGCTCTGTATCTGCATGCCTTTCTCTCTGTATGCCTGTGCCTGTCTGCCACCCTGTCTCTGTGCCTTTTGTCTTATCTATGTGCTATCAGTCTGTGTGCTAGTTTGTCTGTGTGCACACAAGTGCATGTGTAGAAATGCAGAGAGAAAGAGAGAGAGAGAGAGAGAGAGAGAGAGAGAGAGAGAGAGAGAGAGAGAGAGAGAGAGAGAGAGAGAGAGAGAGAGAGAGAGAGAGAATAATCTTTATTTTTCAAGGGTATTAGAGTAAGTATTTTCATACTTTTTTTCATCCGGCCCTACAGAGAGAGAGAGAAAGAGAGAGAGAGAGAGAGAGAGAGAGAGAGAGAGAGAGAGAGAGAGAGAGAGAGAGAGAGAGAGAGAGAGAGAGAGAGAGAGAGAGAGAGAGAGATCCAAATGTGAATGCAAAACAGTTTAGTCAATAAAAGACCTCTGCTCATTGTGAATGTGGTGTGTGTGTGTGTGTGTGTGTGTGTGTGTGTGTGTGTGTGTGTGTGTGTGTGTGTGTGTGTGTGTGTGTGTGTGTCCGTGCTAAATTTGAACACGTGTAATTCTAAATTCTTAATGCTAAAATAACGCATGACTCTTATGGTATTAAACCTGTGACTACACAGCCATTGACCTATCATTCTAACCACTGTGCCATAGTGGTGGTTGTGCATCATTTTCCTACTTGGAATATATACCTGCTACAACACATGGTTATATTGGATAGTGGATCGGTGGTCTAGAGGTAACGTGCCTGCCTGGAAAGCGAAAAGTCCGGGTCGGAGTGTGCGGTGGTTCGAATCCCGTTTGGGCCCAAAACTTTTCCCCCAATCCATTAGACCATGAGTGGTGGTCTGGGTG
>CM060325.1:56278422-56283422 GCA_030674155.1 Stramonita haemastoma | reverse complement strand
TGTATGTATGTATGTATGTATGTATGTTATGTATGTATTGTATGTATGTATGTATGTATGTATGTATGTATGTATATAGATATATGTATGGATATATGTTTGAATGAAAACCCAATGACTCTTATAGGATTTAAACCTACTACCTCACAGCCAGTAACGTAGCATGTTAACCACTGCACCATGGCAGTTGTGCATCATTGTCTTATGGGGAGTATACACCTACTAGAAACCTTCTCTCCCCCCCCCCCCCAAATCTGAACGTAGATTTACCTTTGTTTTTCTTCGTTGTTTGCTTCTTTGACTGACAAAAAGAAGCAGAAGACAAAGGGACTACTTTTTGGTTGCTCAGTAGTGCAAGATTTTCTTGACATCTTCGAAAATCAAAATGGCCCAAGTCCAAAGCTTTGTCAATTATTGAATTACGCACATTGCAAGGGTTTACATTAAGCTGTTATTATGATTAGAAATACTATGTTGAGATTGTTGTTATCCATGACAAGCTTCTAGCATGACAAGCTGTAAAAGGTAAAGGTAAAGGTGTCCCATAACCAGTGTGGTCGTAGGGGAGCGAGGCGTCAGAGACCTCAGCTTCTCCAGGGGCCAGCATGTTGAGGGTGGCGCCCATCTCCTCTCCCTCGCTGCTTTACCTTCCCTAACCCTAAAGAGGGCAGGTACCCATTTACAGCTGGGTGAACTGGGGACTGTACTGTAGCCAAGTTAGTAAAGGGAAAAAAAGTGCTCTGAAGCTGGAGTATGAATGCCTATGTTTGTGAGGTGCTAGAAAACAGCGTTGTGTCATGCAGTGTGTATAGTTAGTCCCAGCTGTATCAGTGAGACAGTGTACTCTTGATAACCTGAACAAGTGTGCTATTTCTTTCTTCTTATCCTTTTATCGAAGTATGGAATAAGCACTTATGTACTCTTTTTATTTACATCCAGTCCCCGTGTGTATGCAGTTGTAATCTTGTCATCTGTACCCTACCGGCACCAATGGCCCTCTCTTACGAAACGGATCAGAATTTAACGTGCTCAGTTCTTGCTGGAATCTAACGGCTACTAAGTATCAGTACACTTTATCGCCATGAAATAACGAGATACTGGTTGTTGTTCTGTCACTAGGGATGCTGACAAGTCTTTCGGCTCCTTCGGCATGGACAAACGGTGAGTGTCTCTGGCTGTGTCTGCCTGCCTCTGCTCTGTGTATACAGGCTGTCTGTCTGTAGACCTGCCTGTGTCTTTTTCTCTCTCTGTCTCTGTGTGTGTTTGGTTTTTTGGTCTATGTGTGTACTGTCAGTCTGTGTATTGGTATGTATATGTTCCTGCAAGTGCGTGTCCTGCGTGTGAAAATTCATTGAGAGAGATTTGATTTGATTTGATTTGATTTGATTGATTGATTTGATTTATTCTTTTCTATCGAGGATGATGGAATAAGCACTCTTGTGCTTTTTTAAATCCAGTCCCCGTGTGTATGCAGTTTTGTAAATGTCATATGTTCCCACCGGCACACGATGGCCTACTTTTACGAAAAGCGGAACAGGATTTAACGTGTGCGCAAGATGTTCTGCGTGCGTTCGCACACGGGGCCTCGATTTACAGTCTCATCCGAAGGACTTTTGGGGGATTGGAGTCAGCACTGATGTTAAGTCCTGGAGACAGTGTAGTTTGTGGATAACCTGACCAAAGAGTGTTAAGCTGTGGAATGCCTAACAGCTACTAAGTATCCATGTTTCACTTTATCGCCATGAAATAACGAAGAATACTGGTTGTTGTTCTGTCTCTAGGGATGCTGACAAGTCTTTCGGCTCCTTCGGGATGGACAAACGGTGAGTGTCTCTCTGTACCTGCCTACCTCTGCTCTTTGTTTAAGCCTTTCTGTCTATAGGACTGCCTGTGTCTTTTTGTCTCTCGGTCTGTCTCTGTGGGTTTTTTGTCTGTGTGTGTGCGTGCGTGCGTGCGTTCGTGCGTGCGTGCGTGTGTGTGTGTGTGTTGTGTGTGTGTGTGTGTGGTGTGTGTGTGTGTGTGTGTGTGTGTGTGTGTGTGTGTGTGTGTGTGTGTGTGTGTGTGTGTGTGTGTGTGTGTGTGTGTGTGTGTGTGTTGTGTGTGTGTTTGTGCTCTGTCAGTCTGTGTATTGGTATTTATGTGTTCCTGCAAGTGCATAACCTGTGTGTGAAAATTGGGAGAGAGAGAGAGAGAGAGGAGAGAGAGAGAGAGAGAGAGAGAGAGAGAGAGAGAGAGAGAGAAGAGAGAGAGAGAGAGAGAGAGGAGAGAGAGCAATTTAAAGGCAACTAGTTTATTCAATACACCATTCACTCCCCTGTGAAGGGTTGTTGTGTTGTTGGTTTTTGTTGTTGGTTTTTTTGGGGGACGGGGGTGATAGGGGTGGGGTGGGGGGGTCATACTACTTCAAGTGTCACGGCAGATTCCTCTGCGTGAAATTCGGGCTGCCCTTCCAGGGCAGAGCGCGTCGCCACAAGACCAGCGCCACGATTATTTTCTTTTCTTTTCCTGTCTGCAACTGTATCTGTTTCCTTATCAGAGTGGCTTTTTTCTGCCGAATTTCGCCAGGGACGACTCCCTTGTTGCCGTGGGTTCTTTTACGTGCGCTAAATAATTATGCGTAGCGCACGGCACGAAAGCTGGAGTATGACTGCCTATGTGGTGAGGTGCTAGAAAAGAGCCTTGTCATGCAGTGTGTATTTGCTGTAATAAGTGAGGCAGTATACTTTGGGTTATCAATTGTATTGTTGGGAGCATCTCTCTCTCTCTCTCTCTCTCTCTCTCTCTCTCTCTCTTCTCTCTCTCTCTCTCTCTTCTCTCTTCTCTCTCTCTCTCTCTCTCTCTCTCTCTCTCTCTCTCTCTCTCTCTCTCTCTCTCTCTCCTCTCTCTCTCTCTCTCTCTCTCTCTCTCTCTCTCTCTCTCTCTTTTTGATGATGATATAATGTTAATGTCAGAAACTGTAATTGGTCTCCAGAATCAGTTGAATAGTTTACACAGGGCTGCTGTTTCATTGAAGTTAAAAGTTAACCTAACAAAAAGTAACATTATTGTATTTAGAAAGGGTGGATATCTTGCAATGAGAGAAAGGTGGACATATGGTGGAACTGTGATTTCTGTGGTGAATGTATATAAGTATTTAGGTATATACTTTTCTACTCGTTTAAGCTTTACATTTGCATGCAATGACCTCGCAAGTAGAGCAAAAAATGCAATGTTGTGTTTAATGAGAAAATTAACCTTGTTGAATAAAGAATCTCTTTCTCTGTTTCTAAAATTATTTGATGCTCAAATTCAACCTGTATTGCAATATGGAGCTGAGATATGGGGTCTGTATCCTGCTTCTGTACACTGTGAGAAAATACATTTATTTGCATTAAAAAAGTTTCTGGGAGTGTCAATCAAAACGCCAAATGACCTCGTGTACAGGGAGACAGCAAGGTACCCCATGTCACTGGTCTCTATTGTGAGATGCATAAAATATTGGATAAAAATAACTCAGATGAATGCAGAAAGATTGCCATTTAAAGCATATAAAATGTTGTTAGATCTAGATAATAGAGGCAAAATCAATTGGGCTTCAAATGTCAGAATGAAATTATGTGAATTGGGTTTTGGTTACGTGTGGTTCAACCAAGGAGTTGGAGATGTTAGTGCTTTTATTCGACAGTTTCGTGAAAGGTTGATTGATTGTTGCTGGCAAAATTGTGAGAGTCATGTACAGAGTAGTGACAGATTCTATCACTATAGAATGTTCAGCCAAGTAAATTGTGTGCCAACGTATATGTCCATGAATATTGATAGTTATTTGAAGCGTATAATGACACGATTTAGATTTGGTATTTCGGATATCAATGTACATTATTATCGCTATAGAAAGGCACTTGCCACAAATCTTCAATGCCCAATTTGTAAATGCTCAGTAGAAGATGAAATCCATTTTGTGCTTTCCTGTCCAGGGTTAAGAGATATACGAGAGCAGTTCATACCACAAAAGTACTATAGAGATCCATGTTTATTCAGATTGGTTTTGTTATTAGCTTCCACGAATGAGTGTATTGTAAAAAAACTGGCAATATATATGTATAAAGCATTTAAAAGGAGAAGTATCTATGTTACATAATGCCATTATATGTCCATCATATTATTTTCTTGTTTTATTTGTATTCCCCCTTCTAAGGGGCCATGGCCTTTATGAATAAACACCACTTCATTTCATTTCATTTCCTTTCTCTCTCTCTCTCTCTCTCTCTCTCTCTCTTCTCTCTCTCTCTCTCTCTCTTCTCTCTTCTCTCTCTCTCTCTCTCTCTCTCTCTCTCTCTCTTCTTCTCTCTCTCTCTCTTCTTCTCTCTCTCTCTCCTCTCTCTCTCTCTCTCTCTCTCTCTCTCTCTCCTCTCTCTCTCTCTCTCTCTCTCTCTTCTCCTCTCCTCTCTCTTCCCCTGCCTGTGTGTGTGTGTGTGTGTGTGTGTGTGTGTGTGTGTGTGTGTGTGTGTGTGTGTGTGTGTGTGTGTGTGTGTGTGTATGTGTGTATGTATGTGTATGTGTGTATATGTGTCTGTCTATCTGTCTCTGTCTGTCTGTCTGTCTGTCTGCCTCTCTCCTCTCTCTCTCTCTCTCTCTCTCTCTCTCTCCTCTCTCTCTCTCTCTCTCTCTCTCTCTCTCTCTCTCTCTCTCTCTCTCTCTTCTCTCTCTCTCTCTCTCCTCTCTCTGCCCTTGTCTTTTCGTCTCTGTCTGTGTATCTGTTTGCCTGTTTCTGTCTCTCTGTCTGTTTGTTAGCTGACTCTTTCTCATCCTGCCTGTCTCATCTTTCTGCCATGACACACTTTAGATTCAATGCATAAAAGTAAAATAATGCCCACATACGGACTGGATCATGTACAACTCAGCTTTTAGCTTAAGAATATGTTGAGTTTTCAAGTCTTAAGCTATTTTGGCTTAATGTCCCCTTTAACAGCCAGGCAGACCCAGATGAGGGCGATGAGGACCTGATCGAACTGTTCAAGAAA
>CM060325.1:56247622-56250122 GCA_030674155.1 Stramonita haemastoma | reverse complement strand
TAGATGTATATTTACAAGAGTGGAATGGGTCTATAGTGGCTAAAGACATATATCAGACATATAGACTGTTTAAAGCTGACTTTGGATGTGAACTTTATTTCGAATACATGGATATAAAATGTTGTAGGGATTGTTTAGTTAAGCTTCGTCTCGGCTTGCTACCAATTAATGGATCATCTTTCAGGAGAACTTTTAAGAAGGATACTGACTACATGTGTAAGTTGTGTAAGGTAGTGGAAGATGAAGAACATTTTATAAGAAATTGTATTCTGTATGAAAATCTATGGTATAAGTACTTGGTCCCAATCGATCAACCATACGTAAATGTGTTGAAATATGGCTCTGTATTTACCATTCGTAGGCTAAGTTTATATCTTTTCAATGCCTCAAAAATAAGGCAGGATTTTGTTGAAAACTTGGAGACTTGACAAACAAATAACATCATTTAAAAGAGGTCAGTTTAATCTAAAAGGACACATGTTCACACTTGATATGTTTTAGCAGTTGCCATATATGTCATGAGGTTTCATTTTATTTTTGCATTATTTGCTTTGCTTTGCTATGCTTTGTTTACCCCATTCTTGGGGCTGGTGGCCTGAAGAATAAATCTTGTTCATGTTCATGTTCTCTCTCTCTCTCTCTCTCTCTCCTCTCCTCTCTCTCTCTCTCCCTCTCTCTCTCTCTCTCTCTCTCTCTCTCTCTCTGCATAAACAAAGATAACGGTTCTCATTTTGCTGTGATTTTAAGTAGCTATATGTTTATTGACTTTTCCCCCGACACAAGAAAGGTATATTTAGAACACTATTGTGATTTTTGTTTGATGCAAATTTCCTTCATATATATCATTTACTTTGGCTCCATGATTTTTTCAGAGAAATTGAACTTGATAATTATGATATATTTTCGAATTTTGCCCATTGGGGGACACTTGTCAACTTTCCTATATGTATTGTGGCCCAAGGCCGACGTACATTCAATTTCTGAGTTCTTAGTTCTGAGTTCTGAATTTTTAGTTCTCTCCTCTCTCTCTCTCTCTCTCTCTTCTCTCTCTCTCTCTCATCTCTCTCTCTCTCTCTCTCTCTCTCTCTCTCTCTCTCTCTCTCCTTCCTCTCCTCTCTCTCTCTCTCTCTCTCTGTCCAAGCGCTTTGATTTGTTTTTACAAGATATAGCGCTATATAAGTTCCATGTATTATTATTATTATTATTATTATTATTATTATTATTATTATTATTCTCTCTCTCTCTCTCTCTCTCTCTCATCCTCTCTCTCTCTCTCTCTCTCTCTCTCTCTCTCTCTCTCTCTCTCTCTTCTCTCTCTGTCCAAGCGCTTTGATTTGTTTTTACAAGATATAGCGCTATATAAGTTCCATGTATTATTATTATTATTATTATTATTATTATTATTATTATTATTATTATTATCTCTCTCCTCTCCTCTCCTCTCTCTCTCCTCCTCTTCTCTCTCTCTCTCTCTCTCTCTCTCTCTCTCTCTCTCTCTCTTTCTCTTTCTCTCTCTGCCCCCCCTTTTCTCCCCCCTTTATCTCTCTTTTCCCTCCTATTCCTTCTCCTCCCCTCTATCTCTTTCCCTCTCTGTCTCTGTCTCTTCCTCCCGGCCTCCATCCTTCTCTCCCCCATTCCCCCCTCCCCCTTCTCCCTATCATTCTTTCTGTTTGTGTTGGGGGCTACATTCTATTCAACCACTTACAATACACCTGGGTCTGCTGTTGTATTACATGCTGCTACTGCTGCACAACTCCGTGTGTGTGTGTGTGTGTGTGTGTGTGTGTGTGTGTGTGTGTGTGTGTGTGTGTTGTGTGTGTGTGTGTGTGTGTGTGTGTGTGTGTGTGTGTGTGTGTGTGTGTGTGAATGTCAAAGTTAAAGTCAAAGCCAAAGTCAAAATTTTATTTCCAGATTGTACATGATGTGTGTGTGTGCATGCGCGCGCGCGTGTGTTCGTGCGTTCGTGTGGCGTGCGTGTGTATGTGTGTGTGTGTGTGTGAAAGAGAGAGAGAGAGAGAGAGAGAGAGAGAGAGAGAGAGAGAGAGAGAGAGAGAGAGAGAGAGAGAGAGAGAGAGAGAGAGAGAGAGAGCGTGAGTCTATCCTTTTGTGATACAAGTCTGGTCATTAACCAGTTCATAAGACCTCTTTTTTTAACAGAAAATTGTTATTGGGTATAGCATAATGGAAATCAGGCAATGTGCTTTGTGTTTTAAACTGTATAAACGTACCACTGACGAACTGTTCAATAAGCATCGTTGAGTAAATCTAACAAATGCTGCAAAGCATTCAGCTGTTACAAGAGTTTTCAATGTGCTACTGTCCAGTAAAGAAGCGAAAACTTAAATGGTATGGGCATGTCACAAGATCGAAAGGACTTGCAAAAACAATACTGCATGGCACTATACAAGGAGGAAGAAAAAGAGGCAGACCAAGGAAGAGATGGGAGGACAACATCAGCGAATGGACAGGCCTAGAAGTCAACAAAACTTTGAGAAAGGCA
>CM060325.1:56232622-56237622 GCA_030674155.1 Stramonita haemastoma | reverse complement strand
TGTGGTGTGTGTGTGTGTGTAAGGTGTGTGTGTGTGTTAGGAGTGTGTGTGGGGGGGGGGGGTTGGATGTGTAGGGGGGTAGGTGGGTGGGTGTTGTGTGTGTGAAGAAGAAGAAGAAGAAGAAGAAGAAGAAGAAGAAGAAGAAGAAGAAGAAGAACAACAACAACAACAACAACATTAATATAAAAAAAACAAGAACAAGAACAACAAGAAAACAATGAAGAACAAGAACAAGAAGAAGAAGAAAAAGAAGAACAAAAACAACAAGAAGAACAAGAACAAGAAAAAACGAGATGAACGAGAACACCACCACACACACCACCACCACCACCACCACCACCACCACACAACAACAACAACAACAACAAACAACACCCTGGATGCTGATTGTGACGGAAGAGCAGTTGAGTCTGTCTGATTTGATTTGATTTGATTTGATTTGAGTCTGTCTGATTTGATTTGACTGACTGATTTAATTTGACTTGGCGTCCCCTTTAACCCCATAAAAGAGGAGTGCCCTGGGACTCTACATTGAATGCTTTAGGCCGGTATGGTTTGGACCAGTTGAATCTTGCCAGGGCCCATCCCTCTCCTCGTAGCTTCTCTGGCTACAGAATCGTCTTCATCGAACACTGATACTAGTCGCTTGTCTGTTCTATGAGCGAAAAATGCGTTGCACTACCGTTATAGTTATCTACCTGTTCCACTTTTCGTAAGAGTAGGTCATCGTGTGCCGGTGGGAACAGATGACATTTACAAAACTGCAAACACAGCGGGACTGGATGTAAAAAAAGCACAAGAGTGCTTATACCATTATCCTCGATATAAAATAAATAAAATTTAAAAATTATAGCGCCTGACTAGTGGGGTCCAGCACACGGCGTAGAGAAAATTGTTATCTTTTTAATCTTTCTGGAGAGAAAGAAAAACAGGAGACAGGAGAATGAACCAAGAAGGCAGAAAATAGACGAGAAGGAGGTGACAGAAAGAAAAAGGAACCAGGCAGAAACAAAGAGAGGGATAAAAGAAAAAAAGAGAAGGCAATTCTTTGAGCACATAAGTCTGTTTCCGGGAAAGGATCCTGTCGTTGAAAGTCACATAGGTGTTTGTTCTTGTCGTGAGGGTTTGAGATGTTTGTTCTTATCGCTTAGGGTTACAGGTGTTTTGTTCTTGTTTCTTCTTATTGTTGAGAGTCTCATGGATGTCTGTTCTTGTCACTGAGTCACACAGTGTCTATCTTGTCAACTACAGTTCACATCACAGGTGTCTGTTCTTGTCACTGAGTCACACAGGTGTCTGTTCTTGTCACTGAGTCACACAGGTGTCTGTTCTTGTCACTGAGTCACACAGGTGTCTGATCTTGTCAATAAGTCACACAGGTGTCTGTTTTTTGCGGAGTCACAAGGTGTCTGTTCTTGTTGCTGAGTCACACAGGTGTCTGATCTTGTCACTGAGTCACACAGGTGTCTGTTCTTGTACTGAGTCACACGGTGTCTGTTCTTGTCACTAAGTCACACGGATGTCTGTTCTTGTCACTAAGTCACACAGGTGTCTGTTCTTGTCACTAAGTCACATGGATGTCTGTTATGTCCTGAGATCACACATGTGTCTGTTCTTGTTGCGGAGTCACACAGGTGTCTGTTCTTGTCACTGAGTCACACAGGTGTCTGTTCTTGTCACTGAGTCACACAGGTGTCTGTTCTTGTCACTTGAGTCACACGTGGCCTGTTCTTGTTGCTGGGGTCACAAGAGGTTGTTCTTCGTCACAGCAGTCACAACCAGTAGATGTCACTGAGTCACACAGGTGTCTGTTCTTGTCACTGAGTCACACAGGTGCCTGTTCTTGTTGCTGAGTCACACAGGTGTCTGTTCTTGTTGCCGAGTCACACAAGTATCTGTCCTTGTCACTGACAGTCATACAGGTGTCTGTTCTTGTCACTGAGTCACACAGGTGTCTGTTCTTGTCACCGAGTCACGTGGTTGTCTGTTCTTGTCGCGGAGTCACGTGCTGTTTGTTCTTGTTGCTGGGGTCACAAAGAGGTTTGTTCTTCCGTTCACAGCAACGCACAGACCAGATAGAAGAGCGCCGCCTCCAAGATGGTGGATTGTGCGGTAATTTCCTCCTCCATCCCTCTCTTGTGTGCTAGTAGGTTGGTCAGTCCGCCCTGCTGTCTGTCTCTTTGCTTCTTTGTTGTTGTTTTTGTTTTATCTGAACGTTTGTTTGTCTGATTGTTTGACTCTGTTCCTGTCTGTCTGTCTGTCTCTGTCTGTCTGTCTGTCTGTCCTCTGTCTGTCTGTCTGTCTGTCTCTGTCTCTGCTTGGGCCGTCTCTCTCTCTCTCTCTCTCTCTCTCTCTCCTCCTCTCTCTCTCCTCTCTCCTCTCTCTCTCTCCTCTCTCTCTCTCTCTCTCTCTCTCTCTCTCAGTATGAGTAAGTGTGCGTGCGCAAGTGTACGAATGAGAGAGAGACAGAGACACAGAGACAGAAGAAGACAGAACAAACAGACAGACAGACACAGACAGACACAGAGTGTCAAAAATGCTGATATTTGTTGTTGCCATAATGAATGAAAGCAACATTGATTGTTAACGGTACAGAAAACAACATTGAAATAGTATTCATATTACACCAAGACCCGAGATATATGTCTAAACTGATACAGCCTTCAATGTTGTGTCTTTCACAACCAACAAGCGAGCAGGTAATCAGCACAAAGACCTAAAAGAAGAGAGAAAAAACCGCCCTATAATGATCTACATGTAATCCAGAGGGCAAAAATCGAAAGTATCGGCTACAAGAAAACTCTTGTGATCTCAATAGGTAAAATTTTCTATGTGAATCCAACTAGGCTGACCTGTCTGAAAGGATAATATCTCCAACCGTTAGATTGAACTTTCTATAAAGACAACATCTCCAACCGTTAGATTGTCCTTTCTGTGAGGACAACATCTCCAGCCGTTAGATTGTCCTTACTAGTAATGACAACATCTTCAACCTTAGATTGTCCTGTCTATAAGGACAACATCTCCAACCGTAGATTGTCCTGTCTATAAGGACAACATCTGCAACCGTAAGAAACATTATAATCCTGTCTATAAGGACAACATCTCCAGCCGTTAGATTGTCCTTTCTGTAAGGACAACATCTCCAGCCGTTAGATTGTCCTTTCTGTAAGCAATTCGCCAACCGTTAGACTGTCCTTTCTGTAAGCACAACATCTCAAACCGTTAGATTAACTTTCTGTAAGCATATCTCCAGCCGTTAGACTGTCCTTTCTGTAAGCACAATATCTCGAACACCCAGATTGTCCTTTCTACAAGGACAAACATCTTCCAACCCCTGTCTGTCTGACCCCACTGTGATGCTCACTCTCATAGGCCTACTTCGCCATTGAGTGTTTGCCAATGGTTCTGCACACTGAAGACGTGCAGGAACTGTTACGTTTTTCCCCCCTTGGAGATGGTGGTCAGAACGTGCAGAGGCCAGAAGATAGAGGCCCGCCTGGCCCCGGTGTGGTACCAATGCTCTCCTTGTGTGTGCCAGGTCCAGCTTTCCTGGCCAGTACCACCTCCACAGGTTTTATCCTTCTTACCATCCCTACCTTCCCTCCCCTCGATTCTGGATGTGGTGGCTTCCTCCTCATCCCTATCACCCTCACCACTCCCTGGTTCCACCGTATCATCGCCGTTACTACCTGCAACCAAGGTTAGTAGTGCTGGCCTGTCTCCTCCGTGGCTGGCATGGATGTGAGTCTACTGACGGGCTTAGATCTTCATCGCTTTGCCTCTCAAGCTTAACGGACACACCCTGATCTGCCTCTAACTCACCAGTTCTCGCCCTTTGAGCATCTTCATCTTTTCCTCCCATTCTTCCAACGTATCACCTTCTTCCCATTCCAGCTTTCGGCAACAGCAGTCGTAGCAGACTTACTCCAGCAGCCGAGAATAGCATTGATTTCAAAACCACGCTGTGCCAAACCAAAATGAGCAGGGCCATGTAGGGAAGATAGCAAGACCGTTTATCTGTTTCCCTTCTTACAAGATGACATTTTATCACGCTATGCCCCGTTTTGATTTTGTCTCAGGTAAAGGAAGGAAGCTTTTATAGTATACACATTCATATTTTGTGTCAAGAATTGTTCAGCAACAGAATTCATCAGCTAAAGTTTTCAGCTCTTGCCCCTTTGAAATATATGTTGTTTTGGAGCAGTATCATACAAAGAGCTGTTGGTCGGTTCTGCCCAAAGTTTGCTGGTTGTACTTTCTTGCTTTTTACAAAGGTTACTTCTTTATTTTTAGGAGCAAACCTATAAATTCGTGGGCAAAACCTTGACTCACTGACACAAAAACTGGCTGGCTGTTTTACAAGTTCATGTCCTTCACAAAATACTTGTCTATAGGCCTATACCATAGACCATACCCCAGCATCTAACCTCAGAAAAAATTCCAAAATATAGCTATTGGTGACAATGATTACTTAAAGGCATGCCCTTTGAAAAAAACAAACAAAAAAAGAAAACAATAACTGCCTAACTCTACCGACACAGACAGTGACATTACAAGCACTGCTGCCACCAAAACCTGTGTAGTTTCATTTTCACATCTTATTGACAAAAAGGATCTTGTGTATATCTTCTCGCACATCAAGAGAGAACATAGGGTGTGACTTTCTGCCAAAAGAATCTTACTCTAGACGAAAGGGTTATGGTAGCCGTTACTTTCGATTTTTTCTGAATGGTAGGAACTATTGAAGATTTTTTCTGTTAATATAGTAACAGTTACAATTGTTCCTATATGGTAACAGTTACTTTTGACTTTTAAAAATATACATGTTAGAAGTTTCTTTGATTTTTATGATAACATTACTATTGATTTTTTGTTGTTGTTGGGTATAATGGTAACATTTACTTTCGATCTCATTTCCTACATGGTAGCGGTTTCTTTCGATTTTTATAAATGGTAGCAGTTTCTTTCGACTTTTGAAATGTTAACATCACATTCGA
>CM060325.1:56217622-56227622 GCA_030674155.1 Stramonita haemastoma | reverse complement strand
TTGCAGCGACATGCAATTTATGTCACTTTATTTTACAGTTGATCAACAAGAAGTCTTAAAAGAAATGACAACAAACACAAATTTGGCCTGCCGAGCCTTGACGCGAGCCGAAACGCTCGCACGCACGCGGTGCTGTCTTTGCAGTTCGGTAAAAGGGTATAAATACTGGCGAGGCAACAGATGCCGGCATTCGCATTGTCGGCTCTGTTCCGTGTAATATCGACCCTAATTGCCACCGCTCTTCCAAAGTCTGCACCATGTCTGACGCCGCTGCACCAGCCCCTGCCAAGAAGGCAGCCAAGCCCAGGAAACCAGCAAAGCCCTCGGCACACCCCAAGTACAACGTCATGATCGCGGCTGCCATCGCCTCCCTGAAGGAACGTGGCGGTTCCTCCCGTCAGGCCATCCTGAAGTACATCATGGCCAACTACAAGGTGGGCAATGAGGTCACCAAAATCAACGCCCGTCTCAAAACCGCCCTGAAGGCTGGGGTCAAGGTCGGTACCCTCAAGCAGGCCAAGGGCACCGGAGCTTCTGGCTCATTCCGTCTGGGAGAGAAGAAAGTGGCGAAGCCCAAGGCAGCCAAGAAAGCTGCCAAGCCCAAGAAGCCCAAGGTGAAGAAGGCAGCCAAGCCCAAAAAGCCCAAAGCCAAGAAGGCAGCCAAGTCTCCAGCCAAGAAGGCAGCCAAGCCCAAGAAGGCCAAGTCTCCAGCCAAGAAGGCTGCTAAACCCAAGAAGACTAAGACCCCTAAGAAGGCTGCTGCCAAAAAATCTGCCAAGAAGTAAGCACCAGCTGCCAGGAAAGGGCAGCAGCAGCTACCTGCTTGACTTCACACAGGCCCTTTTCAGGGCCGTCAGTCTTCCCAAGTGGGATGGACGTCTTGTTGCTTTTGAATTGATCATTTACGTACTTGGGTTTTCTTTATCCATTCCACGCTCCCCTCCCTCCCTCCCTCTCTCTTTTCTCTGTTCTCCTAATGGATTGTACTTTCCCTGTTTTGCATTTATGTGAACAGAACCCTTGATATATGATTTCTCTCACTCTCTCCTTTCTCTCAGTTCCAAATGGATTGTACTTTCCCCATTTTGGCATTTTCTTCGACTCTCATCAAACTGCGTGCCTAACGTTGATATGATGGTGCTGACTGGAGTAGGTTAGATAACCGCTACTCGCAGAGGCCTGCAATTTTTCAAGCAGTTTTGTCCCTTGCACATTTAACGCCTCTGGCTTCGGTAATAGGGTTGTAGTCTGCCAGTCACAAACACTGGACGAAACTAGGTTAGGCTAGGCCTAGTGTCTTTAAATCACTTGCACACACACTGCTCCAGAGATTTCCCGACATTTTCAGTTGAAAGGTTTTGCATTTAATCTTATGGTAATTAACAAAGGCTTGTAGGGTCGCGCTGGAAATAATAATGAAGCCGCAACAATTCTCATTTCCTTGATTTTGCAGCTGTCACCCCCTTCTGTAAAATATATAATTACATAAAGATCTGTGTATACAACACATTCCCCCCCCCCCCCCCCCCCCCCCAATTGAGCCATCCACCTAAGAAACAAAATAAAACAAACAACTGCAGGGCAAGAAATAAAAGGCATCGAGGTATTTCATTTTGTGAATAGGCCTTACGTGCCTTTTTGCAGCCAATCCCTGCCCTCATCACAATACACACACCCTGAATAAAACCAATAAAAAAAACCCTTTAAACTGAAGAAGCCCCCTCTTTTCCCGCTCCAAAAAAAGCCCCCCCCCCCCCCCCCCCCCCCGAAAAACACACAACAACAACAAACAAAAACACCACCAAGCAAACCCAACAACAAAACATAAAATCTAATCATATCACGTTACAATATTATGAATATATTACAATCACACCAACCGTCCCCTCACTTCTTCTCGACACATTGATATAGAGGCAGTTATAACTGGCAACGGACAAAAAGTGTCAAAAATGACACACCCCTTTCCCCTCCCCTTTCCCCACAACACAGGCATAATGTGTTTTTCAACTTTGATGTGCGTGTTCACATGTGCGCGCGCGTGTGTGACTGAACGACTTTAAAATATATCACAAAGTATCAGTGACTGGCGTTAAACTAGGCCTGATTTGAAATACCCTTGGCAAACAAAATTTGGCCGTATGTGATAAGGGTTCCGAGTTGAAAGGATGAAGGTCAAGGACGACCTGCAGAGAGGATATCCCATGTATTTTTAGATATCTTCAGGACATCATTGCTGGAATTCCCTTTAGACAGTCAAAGATCATACAAAATACTATTTTGCACTGTCTTGTGACGATATTTTTCAGCGCTCTGTATAGACAGGTTTTGTATGAGCAAAAGATTTTTTTTTACATGAATTACGAGTAAATTTTGTGACTACTCTTGGAAACACTTGATCGCGTTACTGTCACGTGACATTTTGTTGCAGCGACCTACTAAATATGGCGGCGTCCGTGCTCTCACGTCTTGTTCTGCCAACAGCTCGTCTTACTGTCAATACCTTACGGCAGCAAACCTTTCGTGCAATTCCAAATCGATCATTCTCAGCGTCATCGTGTTTGTTTGGAAGTAAGTATGCTTACGCAATTAGGGATTTAATTTGATGCAGTGTTGTCGACCTTGTGCACAAGTTTAGCAAGTTCTCTAGTAAGGCCGAATGTATAGGCCTACGCCAGGTTACTGTACAGAACTAAAGTGTGTCAAGTGGGTCGCAAAATAGTGTCACTTGGAAGATGTAGATTCTACTCAAGATAAGAACATCTACTGTGCAGATTACCAGTTTTACATGTGCTGTTGTAGTTGTTGCCTACAATCTGCACATCCACTCTCAAATTGTTATAGAATAAATACTAAAAACAGTAATGAATCTAGATCAACAACACTACAAGGACATTGAATCAGAGCTGTTCCCCAAACTTTGTTAGCCCATTTGGCAGTAACATTTGCTCAGTGTCACCTTGTGTGACCATGGCAAAGACACATGAGATGGATAATTTAGATGCTTGTCCCCCGTGTAAATTTCTGTTGTTAAATTAGAAAGATTGCACTTACTCTAAGTACCCATTGTGACCTATCTCTCTTCCACCCATCTGGCATCTCACTGAAATATCAAGCACTTGTGCTTTTTTTTTTTTTTTTTAATCCATTTCCCATGTGCATACAGTTCTGTAAATTTTGTCAGGTTCCCACTTGCACACAATAGGCAACTCTTTCGAAAACTGAAACACTAACAGGTTTAAATCATAAATGTGTGCAAGATAACTCTTATATCAAGCTTGTTTTGAACAGTCAAGAAAGCCCCCACCCACACTCCCACTTTTTAACAAAGAATATTTTCAACCTGCTGAAAACAAAGTAGAAGATTGATCAAATCAAGCACTTTTTCCCCCAAACGCCTTTGATTTTGATTATAAAATATGTACAATAGATGTAGTTTTCAGACACTGGTGAGTTTTTCTTTTCGTGCTCAGTCCTAATGTCTGACAGATGTATAATTCATACAGGTTTTTAACCATTCAAAATTCTAGTATATCACCCAAACTTTGTTTTGCTATTTCATCATATTTTTCATTTCTTTGTTGTATTTTTTCTGATGTAAATGTTTTATTTATTCTGCGGCTCAAGTTTCGAGGTTCATTACTCGTGAGATTTCTCAAACTCTGCAGTTTTGGCCTACCCATGGCACCATTAAGGTTTAAGATTTTATAGGCCCACTGAATTTCAATTATTTTGTATTTTGTAAACAACTTTATGTCACGCAGATTTCTCTGCGTTGAAATTCGGTGCTGCCCTCCGGGGAGGACGCGTCGCCACATGTGCATCGCCTACCCATTTTTTTTTCTTTTTCCTGCATGCAAGTTGTATTTGTTTCCTATCAGAGTGGCTTCTTTCTACAAATTTGCCATGGGACAACCCCATTGATGCCGTTGGTTCTTTTACTGTGCGCTAAATAGTG
The DNA here is from genome assembly GCA_030674155.1 of Stramonita haemastoma. Lineage (NCBI taxonomy): Eukaryota > Metazoa > Mollusca > Gastropoda > Neogastropoda > Muricidae > Stramonita > Stramonita haemastoma. Next base: position 56,223,664 of record CM060325.1, on the reverse strand, counting down.
ATGTGTAAATGACGGGACCTCGGTTTTATCGTCATCATCCGAAAGACTAGCGCCCAGACCACCACTCAGGGTCTAATGGATGGGGAAAAAGTTTTGGGTCCAAACGGGGTACGAACCCCGCACACTCCGACCCGGACTTTTTGCTTTCTAGGGAAGGCGCGTGACCACGTAGACCACCGATTCACCAATACAATACTTGTATTCCATATGGTGTCTTTTTTTTTTTTTTTTTTTTTTTTTTTTTAAAGAAATATATGTATCGGGGTATCATCCATGTGGTGTATTTTTCATTCTCTGTTATAACAATGTTAGAGTGTGAGTTTGTGTCAAAGTGAAAATTTTATTTCCAGATGGTACATTGATTAAGCAATAAATTACCTTTTTTTTTTCAACAAGCCATCTGGGTGTGTGTTTGTGTGTGTGTGTGTGCGCACGCGTATGTGTGTGTATGCGCGTGTGCATGCACCAGTGCTTACCTACATGTGTGGAAAACGTATTGATGGTGTTACTGATAACAGTGATATGAATGCTGTTTATTAGTATAGGAAAGGGTGTGCCTGAAATTGTATCGATATGTGCGTTTTTATGTGACAATGTTTACTTTTAACTAAGAATGATTGTTTGTAGAGTTATGCTTGTAACCCATATGATATAATATGAATTTCACATCCTTTTTAAATGATAAGTATTTGTAACTGCTAGACTATTCTGACCTCAGGGCTGCTAACTAAGCAGACAGCTGTTCCATTCACAATGGCCTTGGTGTTTGGTATTGCTGTTATCGCAATAGTTGGCTGGATCTGAAAAGAAAGTAGTTCAACAGTAAAACAGAAACACTGGACCAGTTGTTTTTTTAAAAAAATGAAATCATGCGTCCATTTTATGATTGGGTGTCAGCATTTCTTTATTCATTTTATTTTATTTTTATTTTAACCACTTTATGTCACAGCAGATTTCTCTGCGTGAAATTCAGGCTGCTCTCCCCGGGGAGAGCGCGTCGCCACAAGTGCAGTGCCTACCCATTTTTTTTCCCCTCAGGGATGGTGTCTAAACACGCACCTGTGTGCATACTGTTTTTTTTTATAATTTTGACATCTGCTCCTACCGGCACAAGATGGCCTGCTCTTCCGAAAGGCAAAACGGGGTTTTAATGTGTGCGCAAGATGTTCTGCATGCGTTCGCACACAGGGCCTCAGTTTATAGTCTGATCCGAATGACTTTGACATTCAGTTCGATTTTTTCGTCAAACTGGGAAGAGAGGGCAAGGCTGGGCAAGGCTGGGTCAGTGGGTACGAACCCAGAAACTCACGGTTTACTTGTGCAATGCCAATGTGATTGTGAGTGTACCATTCACAGTACTGCAGTAGTTTTAATGCTTTTTCAGAACTTGTATCACATACTTTTCTATTCATCTCCACAGATGACTATGTCTACTGATCAGTTCACTGCTTCATTATTGTAATGTTGTTAATCACATTTTTAGTGTCAAAATGTTCAAGGATATCTAACTCAAAATGATGGGAACAGAGAATGAGTTGTAATAATTGACATCTAATTTTCTTTTTTAACTGTGAGATTTCTTGATTTATAAATTGTATAAGTGGCAGAGTTGTTAAGTTATAAATTTTGGAAAGCCATTTTAAAAACAATTGAGTATAAATGTAAACGATTCTGTGCACTTGTTTTCGGGAGTGATTTTTTTTTGGGGGGGGGCAGTTGTGTAATATATGGGGGTTGGGGTGTCGTTCTGGTTATTGATCACATAACAGTGATAACGTGTTTTCCCTGGATAAAAAATTGGCTGTCCACAAAAAAAAGATCAGATACTATATAAACAAAGGCTAATCTTGAAGTAAATAAAGAGGTTTGACCTGCTTTTTGTTGCTTTTAAGTTTTAAGCTTATTTCAAGCCTGCTGTAAATCAATGTAGTTAAGTTAGCATTGATTTATTGGACAGTTTTACTGGCTCAAGTGTCAGCCTCATGTTACATCACTATTGACAGGTATGTACGCTAGTAACTCATAGTCATAGTGTGTGGGCTATAGTATAAAAGCCTAAAAACAACAAGATTTAGAGCCTGTTGTGTTACTCTATCAAGGAATGGATTTTCTCCCATGATGATGATTTCCTGTGCCTCTCTTTTAAGTCTTTTTCTCTGCACTCATGAATCGGAGTAATCAACACTCCTTTAGATCTTAACCCAAACTCTTGGACCATTCAGCTCACAACTGAATCTGCAGACACTGCACAGCATTGAAGTAAATCTTATCTTTGAAGGAAGTTAGTATAATTTACAAACTCCAAAACATTTATGGTTATGACGTCACTGGAAGCGTACAACTTACATGTCAGTGAAACTGCCAGATCAAATACAGTGTTACAAGAAGTCACTTCTGCCACACTTGTTGAGGAAAGGTTTGTGAAAAGTTTTGATTTGTTTGCTTTACAAGATTTAGCGATATATAAATATCATATATCATCATCATCATAAGTCTGCAAGTTGAAGGGAGAATGGCAACAAGTCAACAACGTGTAGTCGAGAACTTGTCATTTGTTTGATGTTAGTGCACTACCTGTGCTTGCAAGTGTATTGCTGTGTATTTCTTTGGAAATTAATTTAAGAGAGCTAGCTGTCTGCTCACTATACACAGCTTCCAGTGTCCATTTTGTTGTGTTTGCTGCAGCCACTAACCAGCTTTCTTGCCGTTGAGTATGAAGAAGATCATAGTTATGTTCTTTTGACTAGCATCAGTGAACAATGCAGTCTGTGCAAAATAACCCAAGGCTATGAATTTAAAAGGTCTTTCAGTGCATGAGAAAAGAATACATTTTTATTTTAATCAGTGTAGCCAGTCTTTTAATTTAGTGGAGTGATCTGCCAAGGCATGTAGTTTTACTAGGCTTAATTAAGCTTGGTAAAAATTAAAGGGGGAAAATGCTGTGGCTGCCTTTAGTCACAGTCAGAAATAGGGCATTGATTTTGTGTTAACTCTTTCAGTGGCATGAACATGAAAAGTTAAAGGCAGTGAACTTAAAACTTGCATTTTATGAAGAATCATATGCAGGGTGGGGAGGTGTCCTGTATACTCAAACTTGAATAACATTTGGATTCATGAAGAAAGTGTACAAGCTCTGTTATGATCAGTTTGAAGACTACTCAAAATGGAACTCGAAGTCAATATTTTGGGATTGTATTGAAAGTTTTTATTCTTTTTTTTTTGTTAATCTTAAAAAAAATTCTTGTACATGATTAATGATCATTTGTGTGTGGCATACAAACGATACATAATTCTTTCTTCATCTTGAAAAAAAAATTGTAGAAGCATGATTTGAAAAAAGTTTTGGTCAGATTTTTTCCTCTTTTTTATGTTGCCCTCACATAGCAGTAGAATGCCAAAAGTGAAAACAGCATAAAGTTATCGAGGAATAACAAACCTGATAATTTTATAAAAGTTGTAAAGAGAAAACCCAGTTATAATGTCTATATGATGCATACACAGATGCTGGCACACAAGAACACATTCTGAAAGCTGAGCTCAGTTCAGTCATTGTACCATGTGTTATTGATATTGTTCAAACAATTCCACTGCTGAAAGCTTGCTAAGTTCAACCTTAACCTAACTGGAACAGGCTTGTGTTATCTCCTTTAAAACTAGGCGACTACCCATCCCATATTCCGATGGATTCATTCAGAGTAGGGCACAAGACCAGTGTGGTGGAAAGTTTTTGCAAGGTCAGCAGATTTCAGACTCGCTCAAAAGAGGTACAAGAAAGGTGATGAAGCACTTATAATATATATATATACACTTTAACTTGCTACAGGTCACTGGAAACTTACTAGATAATCAGTTTTATGATACGTGGTGTACTATAGTATAATTTTTTAAAACAAATATATATGCGTTGCTAGTAAGGCTTTCCCATCACATTTGATAGCTCTTTCACATACCCTCTTTTTGAGTCTTCAGCCAACAAAGATTCAGAAGATGAAACCAAAACAGATAGCCCAGCAGGGATTCTAATGAGTGTTTGTATTTGCTTTATGTTGCTTTCTGAACAAAGTCCGCGCAAGTTGAGAGTTTGGACGGTTTCTTTACCTTTTATTCTCACATTTGTTATGAGAGAGGGAGGTTGTTTACAGTGCTGTTGTAACAAAACAGCCATTCATATAATAATGTTTTTGTACAGCAACTGTTTGCTTTCTAAACAAGACATAGAGCTTTATTCAGATTTGCAATTACATGCAACAACACAAAATTCTCAGGAGCACAGGCACCTGAATCATTGAAAGTTAGTTGAGTTTGCAGTGGTGTTGTGTGTGTGTGTGTGTGTGTTGTGTGTGTGTGTGTGTGTGTGTGTGGTTGTGTACACATGCGTGTGTGCGTGCATGCGTGCGTGCGTGCGTGCGTGCGTGCGTGCGTGCGTGCGTGTGTGTATTCGTGAGACACATGCAGAACTTTGTCATTGTGCATAGATGTCCTTCTGAAAGCTCACATCCCATCTCTTTAAATCAAATTCAAAGACACATAGATAATGTATAAACAATAATCTCCAGTGCTTCTGACTTTTCATATCTAAATTTTTGTTGTTATAGTGGCAGCGGTCTGGAATTTTGCTTTCAACATTAGTCTGTTTGATGTCTTGTCCAAAATCTGGTGTATGTGAAAAGCATAATCATAATGTTTCTCTGTAACTTCCAAGAGGGATCTTTAGATGCTAAGGAAGATGATCTGTTGGTTTGATTCTTGATCAGCGATGCCTTTGGTCATGCAGCTTCACCCATAGTCTTTGTCACATTCAGCAAAACACCAAAATAGTTATGGTTTACAGATCCACCTTTTGTGTGATCTGGTCTCTTGTTATGTGTGAGAATAAACCAATAAGGATAGATCTCATTGTGTGAAATATATTTGTTCTGGGTAGACATTTGTGTTGTATTTTCTGAAAGTTTTTCACTATCTTGCATACAGATGTACTCCACCGTGTGGAAGGCATATGATATGTTGAGATATATATATATACCTTTCAATACAGATGTACTCCACCGTGTGGCAGGCATATGTTGAGATATATACATACCTTTCACATAGTGGAGTGCATCTGTACTTGAGGGTAGATGTCCCCATTTCTTCTTTCCCAATCTTTGGAAGCTAAAATATAAGCTCCTTTATATCACTAAGTCTTATGGTGGTTATTTGACTTTTCAAAGAAATAGTTCCTCATAAAAGGTAAAGAAAAATATGAATGGTGTAATTGTTGGGCTGTTATTTTTCTGTCCAGAGAAATGGTTCACAGAGAAGCATGAGTGGATTGAGTTTGAAGAGAAAAGTAGCCTGGGCACAATAGGAATCTCCGACCATGCACAGGTGAGCGCTACTGTCTTTTCTTATTCTTTTATTTATTTATTTATTTATTTTATTTATTTATTTATTTATTCTTTTATATCGAGGATAATGGAATAAGCACTCGTGTGCTTTTTTACATCCAGTCCCTGTGTGTAAGCAGTTTTTGTAAATCTTGTCATCTGTTCCCACCAGCTCACAATGGCCCACTCTTTTGAAAAGCAGAACAGGATTTAACATGCGCGCGAGATGTTTTGCGTGTGTTCGCACACGGGACCTCGGTTTATAGTCTCATCTCTTTTAAAATTATGTGTGTGAGGTGGCACCGCCCTCAATATGCTGGCCCCTAGACAAGGTAAGGTCTCTGATGCCTTGCTCCCCTACGACCACATAGGTTATGGGACACCTTTACTTTTTTACCTTTATGCATGTATGCACAGTCGAGTCTTGTTTATTAGAGACAAGAAAAATATGATTTTGTGGTCCTAAATGTGGGTTAAGTAAACAAAATGGCAAAAAAGCATGTTAGGGGTTGGTCTTCAATTTTATGTCTGTTCACATAAAAGTGATATCACAAAATTGTTAAGGGGTGTAGCAAAGGATGTGTGAAAGCAAATATAAGATATAAAGATTGTTATAATCCTTTTTTTACCTGCCACCTTTCAGCAGCGGTACCTCTCTCTCTCTCTCTCTCTCTCT
>CM060325.1:56200122-56215122 GCA_030674155.1 Stramonita haemastoma | reverse complement strand
GGGAGGGGGGGTCCTACTTTTTTTAAGATTCAATAATCCAGTAGGTAATTCAGTTCTTTCTTGGCTTACTTATGCTTGACAGTTTTATGGCTTCCAAGAGTCTTTGCCTTCAAAACCAGAATTTGATTTTAGAAAGCGTATGTATGCTGATATGAGGTCAGCATACACCTGTCAGATTCATTTTGTGCTTTAAAAGCTTCCAAAGTGTTCAGAGGGGTTGGCGCACATGCATGTTGTGCTTATTTTGTGTCAAATGAAAAATCCCTATTGTGTATGCGTGCCTGGGTATTGACTTGGTGAGCACCAGCTAATGACACAGCTGTCACAGCAGGGGACAGCTGCAAGAAAGAGATAAAAGACCACTTGCAGGTGGCCACTTGCCAGTTTGACTTTGATAACAGTCAGAATAAATACAGACTTCATTTGTGAGAAGTCAGCATTGTTTTTAGACTATGTTGTTGGAGAACACATAGCTGCATAGCTTCTGTAGGTTTAATAAATGTACCAGCTCTTGGGAAAGTTGCTGAATAGATTATTCTCAGTATTATCATGACAATTTGGATGGTGACTATGAATACTGTTGAACTTTTGTACTTTTGAAAATTTACTTTGGGTTTTTTTTTGTTGTTTTTTTAAATGCATCAAAATCAGAAAACCTATGTCGGAGAAGGCAGGCAGATGCGCGTGCATGCTCCCCCCCCACACCCACACACACACCCTCCCCCCCAAAAAAAATTGGCTCCTCAACTGTGTAGTGCGACTTGCGCGGCAATTGAAGACCGTTGGTCCACGAGAATTTTTCCTGAGTTACATCGTGCTGATCCTTCCAAGCTTCGATAGACTTTAACGGCCCCGTGTGCGAACGCGCAGAACATCTGCGCACACGTTAATCCTGTTCGCTTTGAAAGAGTAGGCATCGTGTGCTGAACAGATGACATGATTACAACGTCATACACGGGGACGATGAAAAGCTGATTGCTTATTCTGTATCTCGATATAAGAATAATAAATAATAATAAAATGTATGCATGTAGGTATATGATTCGTGACATGAATTGTCAAGTCAATATGGGACGTTGTTCAGGCTGGCTGCTTACATTGCATGTAGACGATCCCGCAGAACTGGAAGGACTGATGGATGAAACGGCATACGAAAAGTTTCTGAAGGAGCAAGAGCTGTAAAGAATGGAGACAGCTGAAAGGGCTTTGTGCTTGTCTTGATTAGGGGCTGGGTTGTTTTTTTTCTTCTCAAATATAACTTTGTATTTTTATTGTTTTGATTTTCTCTTTTAAAAAAAATAACTGTAGGTGGTTATTTTGTGAATCTACAGTATACTACTTCAGGTTTTTAAGAGTCCCACTTGAGATTTTAGACAATCCTAGAATTGCTTACCATTGCAAAGATGTAAACACACTTGTACCAGCTTCTATGGATAGCTATGGAATAAATTATACATTGATCTATTTGTATCTGATTCACACACATACTCAATTCCAACTAAGGTGCACAATTTTTTTTTTTGCACTTAAAATTCATGCCAATCCTGTAAAAAAAAAAATGTAATGGTCTCCTGAAGTTTCAGCTGCATGCGAAAGAAAAGGATGATGTACTGCGCTCGTGATAAACAGGTTCACTTTCACTGGTAATGTAAAATACCTGGTATAGAGGATGCTCTTCACAACATGCTCACTGCATTTCCTTATTGCAGTCTCTTGAATTTTTTTTCTTCTCTTAGACTGATGGATAGGCATGACTCAGTATCTATTCATCACCTTTTGACTGAAATATCAGTCAGACTTACGGGGCATGTTATTCCTCCTTTAAACCAGAGTCACCTTATGGTGGGGTAAAACTATGGTGGACATACACAAAATCTCACATTTGTGAACCTTGGAGCTCTAGCCAAGGATACAAAAAGAAATCCTCCTTTTTCTTTTTTTTTTAAACTTCTATTCAATCTGACAGTGCCTCATGAACATCAACACTTGCAGATGTACTGGGAGTTCCCACCTGGTTAGCATTGTGGAATTCTTGAAGCCAAGGCATGCCATAGGATATTGTAATGATCATAGAAGTTGAGGATACACTTAAGTGCTTTAACAGGCAGTTGCCATATCAAAACTGTGTGACTGCAGTGATTCACAGTCAAGGAATGTCAGTTGCTGTCACTGGGTAGTGTGACGCCTGCTCTCCCAAACCAAACGTGCTGCAGACACGATTTTGAGATCTGCTTGTATTTGTTGCTGTGAAAATTCTGGGTTCTTTCTACATATTTCTTCATTCAAATTCTTTTCATGTATGGTTGGTTTTTTTTTTTCTTTTTTAGATCTAACGAATCTTCTTGAAGATGAAAATTTGTTCTGATTTGTTCAGTTTTGTTTTAATGTTTTCTCTTTTCAATCTCCCTCGTTTCAATGAATTGTCTGTCTGCCATGGACTTTGTTATTGTGTTACCTGGAGGATTGGAAACAGTATTTACTCCTGAAGTCATTTTCTGATTGGTGGATCATGAACTGAACATGGATCATGGAGGAGAGATTGTTTTCTTGTCATCACTATGTGGTCACCGAAAATCCTTTCAGCTGAGTGTGTCTTTTGTCCGTCCTCCCTTAAGGCAAGTGGCCTGTTGAGAGATTGGAAAATATCACAGCTGATTCAATGTTAAATGTTGATAATATGTATGTGTGTGAGTGTGTGGTTTTGGTTTTTTTTGTTGTTGTTGTTTGAGGGGGAGGGGGGGTTCAGTGAGAGTTGTTTTGATTCTTTCTGCTGTTGTGTGCTTAAGGTAGCAAACGAGTTAAAGAAAAATTAGTGTTCTTGAATTTTCCAATATTTTGTTCCGTTTGTTCTTCAGTACCCGATCTGCCAACCAGTGTAGTTAAGCGACATCAAATTTTATTTTTATCCGTGGAAGGATTAGTCATTTCGTGTTCGTTTGTGTGTGCATTGGAGAACAGTGTGTGTGTGTGTGTGTGTGTGTGTGTGTGTGCAAGAATATTGATTTTACATATTCATGAGTCGTGTACTTTATGAGATAATCAGAAGTTTGTGTTTACATGTGCCAGGTGAATGGAGATTTTGAAGCAGCTAATCATGCGATTATCTTTATGCCAGTAAGAAAATAAAAAAGGAAAAGAGAAACCTCTGTGTGTGGTGATTTGACCTCAGTATGAATTGGAAAACTTTTATTTTATTTTTATTTTATTTTATTTTATACCACTTTATGTCACAGTAGATTTCACTGCGTGAAATTCGGGCTGCTCTCCCCAGGGAGAGTGTGTCGCCACAAGTGCAGCGCCTACCCATTATTTTTTTTTCCCCTCAGGGATGGTGTCTAAACACGACACCTGTGTGCATGCTGGGTTTTTTTTTTAATATAATTTTGTTATCTGCTCCTACTGGCACACGATGGCCTGCTCTTCCGAAAGGCGGAACGGGATTTTAACATGTGCGCAAGATGTTCTGCGTGCGTTCGCACACGGGACCTCAGTTTATAGTCTCATCCATATGATTTTGACATTCAGTTCGATTTTTTCGTCAAACTGGGAAGAAAAGGCGAGCTGGGTACGAACCCAGAAACTCGCGGTTTACATATTGGCAGGCGAACGTCTTAACCATCCTGCCACCGTCCTTCCATCCTTCCTTTTACTGTCCATACAGTTTCAGTGAGCTTCCCAGCTTCACAAACACTGTCACTGACTTTCCCTCTTCCATTCTTAACCTCTTTACTGCACTGTTGACGAACAGCATTCGTCAGAGAAACCGTCGCCAGCAAAGCTCAGTTGACGATTGCTGTTCGTCATGATTCAACGCTCTCTCTGTTTCATCCAGCATGTGCCTGAGCAAACTATGGCAACAGAAAAGGTTTTCACTGTCAATGACAAATTTTCACTGATGCTGTCAATGACAAACTCTCTGACACTGAATGTAGAACTTTCACTGACACTGTGAATGATGAACTTTCACTGACACTGTCAATGATGAACTTTCACTGACACTGTGAATGATGAACTTTCACTGACGCTGTGAATGATGAACTTTCACTGACGCTGTCAATGAACTTTCACTGACGCTGTCAATGATGAACTTTCACTGACACTGTGAATGATGAACTTTCACTGACACTGTCAATGATGAACTTTCACTGACACTGTGAATGATGAACTTTCACTGACGCTGTCAATGAACTTTCACTGACGCTGTCAATGATGAACTTTCACTGACACTGTGAATGATGAACTTTCACTGACACTGTGAATGATGAACTTTCACTGACGCTGTCAATGAACTTTCACTGACACTGTGAATGATGAACTTTCACTGACGCTGTCAATGAACTTTCACTGACGCTTTCAATGATGAACTTTCACTGACACTGTCAATGAACTTTCACCGACGCTTTCAATGATGAACTTTCACTGACACTGTCAATAATGAACTTCACTGACGCTGTGAATGATGAACTTTCACTGACGCTGTCAATGATGAACTTCACTGACGCTGTCAATGACGAACTTTAACTGACACTGTCAATGATGAACTTCTCTAACGCTGCCAATGATGAACTTTCACTGATGCTGTCAATGATGAATTTCACTGATGCTGTCAATGATGAACTTTAACTAACACTGTCAATGAACTTTCACTGACGCTGTGAATGAACTTTCACTGACGCTGTGAATGATGAACTTTTACTGACGCTTTGAATGATGAACTTTAATTGACGCTGTCAATGACAAACTTTCACTGACATTGTCAATGATGAACTTTCAATGACGCTGTCAAGGATGAACTTTAACTCACTTTGTCAATGGCGAACTCTGACTAAGACTGACACTGACCTACCTTCTCTATGACCAACACAGCCATTGCCCTACCTTGACTGCACTGCACAAACGTGCATTCACTAAAGCTGTCACATGTTGACTTTCACTAATGTAAAGATGTTCCCCATAACCTGTATGGCCGTTGGGGTAACAAGGTGTCAAGAGACCTCGGCTTCTCTAATATAATCACAGATTAAGTGGATTTCTCCTTTATTCAATCCAAATAACAGCAGCAACATATGAAGTGTAAGTACAAGCACAAGCATTATGATAAGAGCTCTAGCACATAACATACAAACTGGGCTGCAGCTGAACAAAACAAAAAGTATGGGGAAGGGGGGCGGGATAGCCTAGCGGTTAGAGAATTGCACTTGTGATCTGAGGGCCTGGGTCTGAGCCACCACTGAGGCGCCCATTCAAGATTTGCCTCCTAGCACTCGCGTCAGTACTGAATCCACTTCCCCGAAAGTTCTTTGAAGGATGAGCTCTAAACCCAAGTTTCCATGTGCAAAGGCACACAGAACGTCTTGTGCAGAACATCTTGCGCACACGTTAACTCCTGTTCCGCTTTTCGTAAGAGTAGGCCATCGTGTGCCGGTGGGAACAGATGACATTTACAAAACTGCATACACGTGGGGACTGGATGTAAAAAAGCACATGAGTGCTTAATCCATTCTCCTCGATATAAAATAATAAAATACATTGTGCACATGATCAAACCCACGGTTACGCATTTTGGAAAAGCAGGCCATTGCATACCCAAAATTTCACTGGCAGGTGCTAGCAATCGTCACATACACAAAACTTCACCATTTGTGAACCTCAGAGCTCTAGCCAACAACCTGTGAAGGGGGGGTAACTGTTTAATGTATTGGGGTTGTAGTAAAGATATCAGGAGAAATATATATACCCACCAACCAAAACAAAAGGGCTTTTGCACCAAAGAGAGTACAGTTACACAACATTATCGTAAAACAAGCTGTGACAATATCCAGGGCAGGAAAACAACAGAGTCACATTTAGCGCTGGACATTACTATGAACTTGAGGGAGCAGGCTTAAATCTCTTGTCTGTCTTAACAGTGGTTAGAGCAATGCACTCCCAATCAGCTGACCCGGGTTCAAATCCCATTCAAGGGGACTTTTTTTTTTCCAATTTCCTGAGTTAACACCAGTGCTGACTCCACTCCTGCCAAAAAGTCCTTCAGAGAAAACTATAAATTGAGGTCCAGTGTGGGAAAATAAAATAAAATACACAAATTTAAAAAAAAAACAAAAAAAAAACGGTCCAGTGTGTGAACGCATACATAACATTGTGTGCACACGTTAAAACCTGTTCCGCTATTTTGAAGAGTAGGTCATTGTGTGCCAGTGGGAATGGATAATTGATCAAATCACATGCATTTTGGGACTGGATGTAAAACAAAAAAGGCACATAAGTGCTGATCCCATTATAATGATATAAGGAATTCATATCTCGTAAAGCAAACAAATCAAAGCGCTTTATCCTCGAAATAAAATAAGATAGAAATGAATAAAAGATAACTCAAGATGAGAGTATGTATGTGTACAATAAAATAAGATAGAAATAAATAAAAGATAACTTAAGATGAGAGCATGTATGTGTACCAACAACCTTCCTTGACATAGTTTTATAACCAAAAAAGTCCATAACGACTTTGACACAATTTACCATCCACATCTCTCTTCTAGCAGTTCATGAAATTTGAAATTGATACCCAAAAGTAATGCAACTGAAGATTTTTTTTTTTTAATTAGGCCCTGACAACATACCAGCTTTTTCTTTGTCAAAAGGGAGGGGGGGGGGGGGGGGGGGTCTCTAGTCATGGACTGACCTCTAAAATGTCCTAGATTAACCTAGCCTATGTCGTACGTCCTAGATTTTTAGCTGTTGTTAAGAGAACAGAAAAATACTGACACTGTCACAGATAAACGTTCACTGTCACACACTTAACATTCACATTGTCACTCACTAACTTTCACTGAAGCTGACCAGAGGTTGATATCCCACTTCCAGTGTAAAGCAGGAATTGAACAGGTAGGCTACAGGCTGAGCTTGTCAAAGGCCTGAACAAGATCAACATTAACAAGAAATGGCACGGAAATCAGCGGCGAGAGGACTACGCTGATGATGGCTAGCTACAGCTTCATTATTGTCACCAACATCATGTCCATGGGCAAAACATACAAACCGTTCAAAATTATTCTCACTCCAGGTCTAAAACTATTCTCACACCAGATCGATCATTAACAGTGATAGATCCGAACCAGAGATCCTCTCAAGGGTAGAAAAACCGCCAAAAGAGTTGTCCAGACGAACTATTGTTGGAAAGACAAGAGCATCTAGATCTATATGAAACACAAAATTTGGCGACTCTGTACCATGGGGTATGACATCTTCCAGTATGCCTGGGTGACAGTTGGTTTAGAAAGAAGAGCCAAAGCCATGCTATTGTAATCAGGGAGGCTGCAAATGCCTGCTGTTTTTTTTTTAAGCCATGGAAACGTTGTACAAGTTCCACAATTTTCTATGTCTTTATTTTTGGTGGATTTGTAGAGCAGAACGGAAATGAGTTTTCAAACACAAGGGAAGCAAGTCACTTGTAAGAGTGAGACGCTAAAGTAAAATGCTAAATCTATAGGTCTTTCCATTGAAGTTAAAGTGCGCCAAAACATCCTACAGTACATCAGTTTATACAATGATCTGCCGATATCATTTCAGAAAGGGAAAAGGCTAGTGCTCTTGTATGAACCATTGAAGACAAGAGGCAAAGTGACAGAAAACAAGCGGGATAGACACCACCACAAAAAGGAGAGAGAAACCATGAGCAGAGGCCTGGATTTGGCACACACCAGGCAGACATGGCGGACATAAGTGGACAACTTTTGAGAGCAGTGCCCCTGGGACGTCAAATGCAGGTGAGGGAGACTAATATACAGAGGGTAAGGGCTGAGGACATAATTATGCTTACATTGCACAGCTGTCAGTTTCCACCACTCTCAGGCGCTGTCCACTTCATCCCATCCTAGGCCTAGGCTAAAAGCTTTGTCAGTTATGATGTCAGCTAATTGCCAATCACTCACTCACTCACTCAGTCCATGTCCCAAAGGACGTAGGGGGACATGAGAGAAGATGCAACGGAGATCTTTTTTCATGCTTCACGATCCTGTGTGGCTAGTAGGAGGCGTTGCAGGGGTTGGGCAGTCCAGTCTTTGATGTTGTCAACCATGATTTCTTTTGGCGGCCTCTTCTTCTCTTGCCCTCGACTGTTCCTTGCAAGATGGTTTTTGCTAGGGTGTTGTTATGTTGTAAAATGTTGTGTTGAGATTGCCTTCAGCCATGACAAGCTCTTAATGTAACCTGCTCTCTCCTTTAAAGGAGAAAAATCCTCTAATGTCGGAGTATGGCTGCCTATATTGCGATGTACTTACAAAGTCCTACACGAAAACTCCTCATTCAATGTACAGTTTCAATTTCAGAGTGACGCCCAGATGGGATGAGTGAGTCAAAGTGCACATTCTGGGTGACCCCAGAGTGTTAGGCTGGGGAACACACAACAACATCCCATCCCAGCCAAGCTGGTGCTAAGTATTGCTGAAACTGACCACACTTGGATTTGAAAAAAATAATAATAAAAAGGATGCATTAATTTTAGCACTGTGGCCTGGTCACTTGACTGAGTTATGCTGGACTTGGGCCTATGACTGTACCCTGTTCATATTATTCTCTTTTTTTCTTAGCAGTGTACAGGTGGCAAATTGTAAAGATCTTACTTACCAACTAAGCTTTATGAATTCAATTTCACTCTAAATAGGGCTTTCTGCTTGGTGGCTTCATATATATCGTTTGAAACTGAAACATAACCAAAGCAAAGATAGTTGAAACGTTGGGATTCTAAAGCTATTTGGCTCGAAAGTCTACCATGCTGTGCCTTTTTTAATATCAGAATCTAGAGCAAAATATATAATCAGTTGCATTCAGCCAGATCTGCAAATCAAAATTGTAACTGAGATCTACTTAAAGTAGGCCTAAAGATGATGATTAACTCACTTTGACCCTATACGTTCAACATACCATTAATCAGTGCCTTGAATAAAATACTGTCTGTGGAAAAATCTTACTGCCAACTCACGGACTTTAACCTCATGTCAGCATTATTTAGCGCACGTAAAAGAACCCACAGCCACTCAGAAAGGGAAACAAATACAACTGCGTACAGGAAAACGAAAAAAAAAATAATGGGTAGGCGCTGCACTTGTGACGACACTGGGGAGAGCAGCCCGAATTTCACGCAGAGAAATCTGCTGTGACATAAAGTGGTATAAAATAAAATAAAATAAATAAATAAAATGTCAGTGTCTGATTTTGCCAGATTGAATCTGACCACAGCATCAGCTTCGCAGCTCAGCCAGATCAAGACACACATGACTGCAGCATTTCTGATCATTGAGTGTCTGCAATGAATCTCCCTCCAACTTGGATAGCTTGGCCAGGCAGTCACCACAGGCATGGAACCTTAAAGGGAAATCTAACCGAAATCACCACAGTAAAAGGTAAAATGTCCTATAACCTAGGCGGTCACAGGGGAGTGAGACATCAGAGGCCTCAGCTTCTCTAGGGTACCAGCATATTGAGGCCGCGCCTATCTCCTCTCCCTCACTGCTTTACCTTCTCTGACCCTAAAGAGGGCAGGTACCTATTTTCAGCTGGCTGAAATAGGGGGGGGGGGGGGGGGGGGCGGGAACTGTACTGAAAGCCAAGGCGCGTAAATGCACCCTTCCAACTGGCAACCACGCTGCTGCTTAACTTGACTGGGGGAAAGCAATGGCTATGACCACTTAGCTATCCCGCCCCCATCACAATAGTACAGAACCAAGAAAGCAAAAGGCCACTAGGCTACATCAAAGACCATTCTTGTGCTAAGTGATAAATGATGATGAAGATAACCATAGTACTTCGGATGTTCACTTTGGTTTGAAATCACTTGACCACACTGCACTCTACAATTCCTATAACCAGACATCACCCAGGATCAGAGACCCAATCACCGTCTGATATCACTATGAGTGAAGAGACGTTAAATTGAAGAAAGCTACCTCAATCACCGGCACTTTTGGTAAAGCACTTTGAACAAGGATCTCAACATTCCATTTGTTGGGTGAATGTTGCTTGACTGTATGCATAGACACCCCCCTCCCACCCTCCAGCCTGTAATAAGATTTCACCTTACAATGTGACCTTCCAGTCAGGAACCAAACAGATTAGGCCTCAATGGAACAGTTCTGACCAGAGTAGCTGGTAGCAAGGCTTCGATTTGTATGACAGTGCTAGCCTACCTCATACAAGGAAGACACCTAAACAACCAAAAGAGCTACAAAGAAACACCAGAAAGAAGAAGAAATCCAAGTATTGCGGGGGTATGCAGCAGAGGTAGCAGCAGTACCAGGTTCTGGTCACCCGACGCAGCCACCTCCACACACGCACGACCCGACTGGAAACTGACTGCCACTCCCCAGTTACTTCATTTCCTTCAGTGGTCCCCCTTGTCATGTGCTGGGGCTCTGCAAAGGATACACCGAGTTAATAGTGACATGTTAAACAGATATTTAATTCTTGGGGATTTTTTTCAGGGTTAGGGGTGGTGGTGGGGGGTGGGGTATCTGTGTGAATCTGTCTGGAGATCTTCTGTCTGTCTGTGATCGTCTGCCTACATAGCTATCTGTTTGTCTATCTGTATGTCAATATTTATTTCATAATTTTATCTACTACCACCCACCCCCTTCCTTTAAAAAAAAAATTGTCCTAATTGGTAACTATCATTATCTTTCCTTCTTCGTAGCAGTTATCTTGAGTGTCACTAAGATCATCATTGTCATGCCGAAGCTGTCATCAAAGTCGTCATCATATACCATCCTGAAAGGTTATCATCACATGATTATCATCGTCATCCTCACAGCCGTTGTCAACAGTGATGTCAGCATCACCATCCCAAGCCCTTTTCATTTCTCAGAAAGTCAGCTTGGTTCTTCTCCAACCGGTCTGGGCATTGTCAGATGTCATTGTTATCACCATCATCGATACCATCGTCGTCGTTGTCATCATCATCATTATTATCATCATCATCTGTTTCCTGGTGAATAATATCTCTTCTTGTCCTACGTGTCCGATTTCTCCTCCTCCTCCTCCCTCCTCCTCCTCCTCCTCATCATCATCATCATCCATCATCATCATCATCATCATCATCATCATCATCATCATTGTCATTGTCATACTTCCACCATGACCACCGCGAACACCACTGTCATCATCATCATCACCAGCATCATCACCATTATCATCGTCATCGTCATTGTTGCAATGCATCACATCCACCACGACCATCACTATCACCACCATCATAGTCACCATTATCATTGTCATCGTCGTTAGCATCGTCATGGACCACTTACACTCCAACGACAACTATCATCACCATCCCCCAGTGCCTTAATGAACCACCGCTATTCTTGTTCTTATGGTTTATTTTTAAGCGCTATTATCAGCAGCAGCAGCAGCAGCAGCAGCAGCACCAGCACCAGCATCGAGTGCCCTGGTAAACCCCTAGATTGTCCCCCCCCCCCCCTCCCCGATTCATTTTCCATCGTCGACGCCATCATCGTCGTCGTCATCATCATCATCATCGTCGTCGTCGTCGTGGTTGTCGTCGTCATATGGTCACTTGATGAAACATCTCTCCATATTCTTCTTGTGCAGTTTCTATCATCAACCCCCAGCTCTTACATCTTCCACTACTATTATCATTACCACCACCACCACTATATCACCATCATCATCAACACTATCATCATCACAATCATCCTCATCACCACCACGTCATCTATACCACCACCATAATCATCATTACCATCATCACCACCGTTACCATCATAATCATCCTCACCACCATCGTCACCACCTTTACCATCATCATCATTATTTTGCATTTTGTACCACTTTATGTCACAGCAGCTTTCTCTGCGTGAAATTCTGGCTGTTCTCCCCGGGGAGAGCGCGCCGCCACAAGTGCAGCGCCTACCGACTTTTTAAAAAATCTTTTTCCTGCATGCAACTGTATTTTTTTCCCTATCAGAGTGGCTTTTTTCTACAGAATATCGCCAGGGTCAACCCCCTTGTCGTCGTGGGTTCTTTTACGTGTGCTAAATAGTGATGTGTAACACACGGGACCTCGGTTTATCGTCTCATCCGAAAGACTAGCGCCCAGACCACCACTCAGGGTCTAATGGATGGGGGGAAAGTTTTGGGCCCAAACGGGGTACAAACCACCGCACACTCCGACCCGGACTTTTTGCTTTCTAGGCAAGATGCGTTACCACCTAGACCACCGAACCATCATAACCAATACCATTACCACCACCACCACCACCCTCCCTCCCTCCTCTCCCCCTCCCCCCTCCCTCTCCCCCCTACTCTCCCCTCCCCCTCCCCCGCCAACTAACCCTGGTCCCCTCCTCCTCCCCCCCCGGCCTGCTTGTCTGGCTGCTGCTGCTGCTGCTGCAGAGAGTGGAGGTGGTAGTGTCCCCTCAGCACGGTCAGCGTGGCCAGCAGGGACAGACAACTCTGCAGCAGCAGCAGGTCCAGGTACAGCGCCAGCCTGGAGGTGCCTGAAGACGTCTTGGGCATGGAGTCGTTGATGAAGCTCAGGAACACCGACAGCGACACCATGATCGCCACCTGGGGGAGGGGCAGGGAAAACATCAGCATTGGGGAGTGGTATTACTAGTGTGATGGCAACATCAGCATTAAAACATCAGCATTGGGGAGTAGTATTACTAGTGTGATGGCAACATCAGCATTGGGGAGTGGTATTACTAGTGTGATGGCAACATCAGCATTGGGGAGTAGTATTACTAGTGTGATGGCAACATCAGCATTGGGGAGTGGTATTACTAGTGTGATGAAAACATCAGCATTGGGGAGTAGTATTACTAGTGTGATGGCAACATCAGCATTGGGGAGTAGTATTACTAGTGGGATGGCAACATCAGCATTGGGGAGTAGTAGGCCTATTACTAGTGGGATGGCAACATCAGCATCTGGTTGTTGTATGATGATGGGGGCGAGATAGCTAAGTGGCCAGAGCACAGCACGCACGCACGCACGCATACACACGCACGCATACACACGCACACATACGCGCACGCACGCACACACACACACACACCTGATGTTTGATATTGTTAAAAGTTTACAGTCAAGTCCCATCAGGTATTTCATATGATTAATGAAGTTTTTGTTGTATTTTTTATTCAATTTTGTATTTTCATTAACTTGTTATGTTGTTTAGCAGATTCTAGTTGTTAATTTTGATATATTTATGCACACTTACACCAAACGCTCGCGCGCGCACACACACACACACACAAGCCTAGTGGTCAGAACATTGCAGCTTACAATTTGACGACCCAGGTTCGATTCCCGGTCGAGGGGATTTTTCCTCTGTAGTTAACATCAGTGCTGATTCCACCACTTCCCCCAACAGTCTTTCGGATGAGGCTATAAACCGAGGCCCCGTGTGCGAATGCACGCAGAACATCTAACGCACATGTTGAATCCTGTTCCGCTTTTCATAAGAGTAGGCTAGGCCATCGTGTGCCGGTGGGAACAGATGACATTTACAAAACTGCATACACATGGGGACTGGATTAATTAAAAAAAAAAAAAAAGCATATGATTGCTTATTCCATTATCCTCGAGATAAAAGAATAACTAAATAAATAAAATAGGGCACACTGTATTGTTACATTATATATTTTAAAGACATTGTTACAAAATATGTGGTGAACGCATACACTCATCCACAATTACATGCATATAAATACTTGAACATGCCCAAACATGTACCCATGCACTCAACATTCTGTCTAATACCATTTTTTGTGAAGAGACGTAAAGTTGAAGACCACACCACACCCTCATTTATTTATTTATCTATTTCTTTCTTTCTTTGTTCTTTTATATCGAGGATAATGGAATAAGCACTCATGTACTTTTTTTTATATCCAGTCCCCGTGTGTATGCAGTTTTTGTGAATCATGGTCTACTCTCACGAAAAGTGGAACAGGATTTAACGTGTGCGCAAGGTGTTCACCGTGCATTCGCACACGGGTCTCGGTTTATAGTCTCGTCCGAAAGACTTTAACTAAATTCTCTGTGGTTGAGAACGTCCTTTTTATGATGGAGCGAACGTTACACAGAGGCAAAAAAGCTGAATGTAACAATTATAATGGGGCAGTCTACAGAGGCAAAAAGCGAAGCTGAAGAAAATTGTAACCTACAGAGAGGCAAAAAGAAGGTGAATGTAACCTATAGAGAGGCAAAAAGAAGCTGAAATGAGGGATGAATGTAACCTAGAGAGGCAAAAAGAAGGTGAATGTAACACTTACTAAGAGAGGTGCATAAAAAGGGGCACGTGAATGTAAACCTAAGCTAGAGAGGCAAAACGAAGCTGATTGTAACCTACAGAGAGGCAAAAAGAAGCTGAATGTAACCTATAGAGAGGCAAAAAAAGAAGGTGAATGCAGCAAACTGACCTGAAAGGACACCTTTTCTCCACACTGCAAGGGCAGCAGGAAGCCAAAAGCCCCAGTGAGGGCCAGAAGATGCATGGGAAAGAGGACCGTCAGAAAGTAGAAGAGGAAGTAACGACGAAGCCGCAGAATGAAGTTCACGTACTCTACCGTGACGTTGTGGAGAGGATCGCTGACGCTGTCGTGGGTCACGGTGAAGGTGTCTATGCTCCATTCCCCGGACACACCTACGACGCCAGTGAGGTTCAGCCTGTACCTGTCTCCCTCCAGGCTCAGGCTGTCCCCATACAGGGAGGAAAAGGTCACCTGTCCAGAAGAGTTGAAGGACTCGATGGACTGATGCAGGATTTGTTCATTTATTTTATTTATTTCATTTTATTTATTCTTTTAGATGAGGATAATGGGATAAGCATTCTTGTGCTTTTTTACATCCAGTCCCCGTGTGTATGCAGTTTTGTAAATGTCATCTGTTCCCACCGGCACACGATGGCCTACTCTTACGGAAAGCTGGAACAGGATTTAACGTGTGCGCAAGATGTTCTGCGTGCGTTCACACACGGGGCCT
>CM060325.1:56187622-56197622 GCA_030674155.1 Stramonita haemastoma | reverse complement strand
ACAGTAGTAGTAGAAGTAGTAATAGTAGCAGCAACAGCAGCAGCAGCAGCAGCAGCAGCAGCAGTAGTAGAGTAGTAGTAGCAGCAGCAGCAGCAGCAGCAGCAGCAGCAGCAGCAGCAGCAGCAGCAGTAGTAGTAGTAGTAGTAGTAGTAGTAGTAGTAGTAGTAGTAGTAGTAGTAGTAGTAGTAGTAGTGTAGAGCAGCAGCAGCAGCAGCAGTAGTAGTAGTAGATAGTAGTAGTAGTAGTAGTAGTAGTAGTAGTAGTAGTAGTAGTAGTAGTAGTAGTAGTAGTAGTAGTAGTAGTAGCAGCAGCAGCAGCAACAACAACAACAGCAGCAGCAGCAGCAGCAGCAGCAACAGCAGCAACGGGACGGAAGGCGCCTCCATGTTCCTGTCTCTTACCTACCTGACTCTCCTCCTCAGCGGAGTTGACGACGCTCAGCCTGGGGGTCCAGATCTCCTCAGAGGAGAACTGCACCTGGGTGATGCCTGCTCCGGGAGTTCCTGCTCTCGAGGAGTCCCACGCAAGGTCAGGGTCACGCCAGCTTATGCCGAAGAACCCCAGACTGGTTAGTACCTGTTCAAAGAAAAACCTTGGGTGGCCAAAATGTTGACAGAATTTTTGATAATAGCGTACTTTGTGGCGGGTGGAAGCGAGATATTGTGAGATTTTTGCGTTTGATACCGTTTTTTTGCTCCGGTACTAAGCTAGCTGCATTCCGACTTCGGGTAGGTCTATACAGTTGGGAATGGGACCTACCCATCTTGCCAAGACAGCCAGAAAGTGTTTCCCTGTTCTTTTCTCTTTTCAACTGTTTTGGGGTTTTCTTTCGATGTACACAAATCCATAAGCGCCAGAGTCCGACTGGTTTACAGTCTCCGCTAAAAGATTTGACGATCAGTTCGATTTTCCCGCCAATCTGGGAAGAAAGGGCAAGTCAGGAATCTAACCCGGATCCTCATGATTCACTTGTTAGACAGGCGAACATCTAAACCATCCTGCCACCTTCCTTCTTAAAATCTTTTTTAAGGACCGATTCTAGGACAATATGCATGGTGGTATAAGACCTGGCGAGGCTTCATCGAGGAGTACTTATTGCTTGTCGAAACTTTGGCAGCATGTTGCATTTTCTGTTATAAACTACTTTCTAATGTTATAAACTGCTTTCTAATGAAACACAGTCTCTGCCTGTCATTTTAATTGTCTTTATTCTTTCCATTTTCTTCAAAAAACAAATACGGTCTTGGTCAGGGTTTTTTTCTGCTATAAAAATTTCTTGCTTTGTTTTTGTAAGCTCGCAAATCTATAGATACATTAAAAAGGAGCAGAATATGGTAGTAAAATCATTCAATATGTTCACCTTACTGTGTTAGTATGAACTTTTCATTGTGCCTCCACAAATTAAGCTTTACTGTCACTCAGGTTTATGTATAATATTCCTACACTCTGTGTGACCCAGGCCAAAAACTGTGTCCTTTATTACTGCAAGCTAAGTGCCCAGGCCTATATTAAAATGTTGTTCTGTTGTAAAATGTTATGCTAATATTGTCTTCAGCCACGACCAGCTCTTTGCATAAAAAATCTGCACTGTCCTTTTAAGGAGAAAAAAAATCATCTGAAATCAAGAGTATGGCTGCCTATGTGGCGAGGTACTTAAAAAAGCGCTTTGATTTGTTTTTTACAAGATATAGCGCTACGAAAATTTCATGTATTATTATTAAAATCAGCCACACACACAAACTTCTCACCCTCTGTGTACTTCCAATCTCACTGCAATTTCCAGGTGGGGTGAGTGAACCAGTGCCTATTCTGGGTGACCCCCCAGGGATGTTAAGTAGGGGAAGGTGCAACAACACACTCTGTAAACACGTAGACTATAATTATCACTCCTTAAGACTAAACACAACGTTAGTATGGCTCAGGAAAGAAATGAGGGCAGGTTCTACACTAATGAAGATGGGAAATAAAACCAGCCAAACAAAGACGAGTTACACAGCTACAGCTGTTGTTTTAACTGTGCCTTTTGTACCTGATGAGCGGAATCCAGATCCAAGATGGTGGCCACTGTGTACTCCAGAGTTACGGGGAATGGCTTCCCCTCTTCCTCAAAGGGGGCGATTCGTCTGCTATAGTTGCTCAGCAGTTGAGTCTTGAGGGCGTGGAGGCGTTGGCGGTAGGCTGCTGTTGAGTTCGCTGACACAAGTTCCACAGACACCAGAATAAACAGGGCAGCCAGAAACCATCCTGGTTTTGAATCTTTTGTGGGAAAAGAGAGAGAGTTACCCCTCGTTCGTGTACAAATGACGGTGTTTCTGCGAATTCCACAGATCATTTTCATTATTTGTAATATATTTCTGTTTATTTCTACTTTTGTGGGTGAGTATATGTTTATCTTTCCTTATAAACAAAAAACAAAGAAAAGACAAGAGAAAGAAAAGAAGAAGTCCCAGGTAATTGGAAAAGTTACCACTAATTCATGTAGGCTACACTAGGCTACTATACTATACTACACTAGGCTACACTAGGCTACACTATCTTTTTCTGCCCTTTCTTTTTTGAAAAGAGTACTATTTCATTAGTTCTGAAAGCACTTGGAGTCATTTGGTTGTTTCTTCATCCGAACCATTTATACCACAGGGTTCGGACTTTTTTTCTTTTTTTTTTTTACTCTTGGATACATCAACTTTGTCCATGACTTTTTTTCTAATACTAAATCCAATGAGCCTGACGCAAATAGAACCTATTGTCAAAACACCTTTGAACAATTTTTCATCCAAACAAAATTTACATGACTGAAACCTGAGAGGAAAATTGAATATTCTGTATAGGTATATAGTTCCACTAACTAAACCTGGCTAGGTAAAGTGCGTAGATCTTGTAATGACCATGCTACGTGTGGTGCTGTGTTGGGGGAGGGGGGGGGGGATGGAGGAGAGAGGTGATGCACTGTGGCTGATGGGCCTGTCCCTGATCATTGGATGGCTGAGTGACACCCTCGGCTCCATCGCTGTTTACCTGGGGGGCATTCCGACAATGCTAACAGATCAGGGAATTCGTTTCATGTTGCTGCTGCTGCTGCTGCTGCTGCTGCTGCTGTGTGTGTGTGTGTGTGTGTGTGTGTGTGTGTGTGTGTGTGTGTGTGTGTGTGTGTGTGTGTGTGTGTCTGTCTGTCTGTCTGTCTGTCTGTCTGTCTGTCTGTCTCTCTCTGTCTGTCTGTCTGTCTGTCTGTCTATTTGTCTCTGTCTGTCTGTCTGTCTGTCTGTCTTGTTTTTATATTTAGGTATGTGTATATGTAGACATGTGTGTGTTACTTGTACGAATAAGAGATGGAGAGAGATGGTGTGAGGAGATGAAGGGTTGCTTATCCATTTAGCCTCAATAAAGACAATTGTGTTCGTAAGCATATTCTTTTTCTCTCTCTATGGTGAAACAAGTATGCCCACATTAAATTTTTATCTATAGACCTCGGAAACGAAGATAATCAATCAATCAATCAATCAATCAATCTCTCTCTCGGATGAGACTTTAAACCGAGGCCCCGTGTGCGAACGCACGCAGAGCATCTTGCGCACACGTTAAATCCTGTTCCGCTTTTCGTAAGAGTAGGCCATCGTGTGCCGGTGGGAACAGATGACATTTACAAAAACTGCATACACACGGGACTGGATGTAAAAAAGCACAAGAGTGCTTATCCCATTATCCTCGATATAAAAGAATAAATCAAATTAAATCAAATCAAATCAAATCTCTCTCTCTCTCTCTCTCTCTCTCTCTCTCTCTCTCTCTCTCTCTCTCTCTCTCTCTCTCTCTCTCCATCCCTCCCTCCCTCCCTCCCTCCCTCCCTCTTATCCCCCCCCCCTCTCTCTCTTTCAATGGCTCTGATGATGTGCGTACGTAAGAGCAGATAACAGGTTTTCATCAGGGCCATAAAGTTTCACTCTCACCTGTAAATTTTTCATGGAAAAGAAAACATTCTGCAATGGTTGAGCCCTCAGAAATGACTTACTCAACAGACTTAACGAGAGGGCTCCTTGTTTGCAGTCCTTTGTATACGTTGCTATGTTGTCATCGTTGATACAGGTATGGCTAGACTGTAATTCCCCCCCCCCCTCACATTCTTCTCCCGTATGGCTACACTGTACCCCCTCCCCCCCTCCCCCCTCCTCCCTGCTGCATCTTCTCTCAAACTGCCGATTGCAGATCAATGATGTAACAGCCACGTCCAACCCCATGGGATCATTGAGGAAAAGTTCACCAAGTTTGAAACGTGCCATTAACTTGAACACACCAGAGGTGGGGGGTCGGTGGTCTAGAGGTAACGCGCCTGTCTAGAAAGCGAAAAGTCCGGGTTGGAGTGTGCGGTGGTTCGAATCCTGTTTAGGCCCAAAACTTTTCCCCCATCCATTAGATCATGAGTGGTGGTCTAGGTGCTAGTCTTTCGGATGAGACGATAAACCGAGGTCCCGTGTGTTATACAATATTTAGCGCGCTTAAAAGAACCCACGGCAACAAGAGGATTGTCCTTGGCAAAATTCTTTAGGAAAAAAGCCCCTCTGACAGGGAAACTCTCTGTCAATAAGAAACAGATGCTTGATGATTTTTAGCACATCACAAGTCACACACCATAGGGTTCCTCGTCTCTGAGCAAATCTATGAGTTATGTAAGAGTGGCCTGTGTGTATCTAGGTAACCCTATTTCTTCCCCTCTGTTGATGGCTCAAAAAGGGGAGGGGGGGTGTCCATTCACCAGAGGCCACCCTTCCTATTAGTATACGTTGATGGGAAAGAGTTTAGAACGTGTAATCGAATTTTAAAAAGTAACGTATCAAAACCTACATAGCTAATAAATCAACATCGATGTATTATTTTTGTTTTGGGCTTCGAAATCACCTTTTCAGGGGATTGTCTGCTTTTGGAAAATTACTGTTGGCATAAAGGCATTTCATGTCATTTCATGTTGTTTATAGCCCTATCGACCACGACAACCAAACTGGGGCTGTCATCTGATTCAGTTTCACTAACTCCAATAACATTCACTTCAAGCTCAAAATCAACACCATCTATCTGCAACTGTTTGGTTGACATTCCATCAAATATTCTGTGAAGCTGACAAGCCGTGAAATTGGAGGGCACACTTCATCAATTGAATGCATGAGTCTGGTGAATGGAGACAGCTCAGGGAATAGGTGCCATTAACCAACTAGCTGGTTGCCATTACTGAATACTTTATAGATCACCTACATATGTTTAATCTTTATTTCCAGTATTATGGCACATGGAATAAACAATGCATTTGTTTCATTTCGTCGAGCCAGCGAGTGTAAGTAAGTAAGCATGTAAGTATTGTGGGCCTAAGTAAGCAAGTAAGTATGGAAGTAAATATGTAAGTAATAATGATATTAACAATAAGAATAATAATACATGGAATTTATATAGCCTGTATCTTGCAATAAAAATCAAAGTGAGATGTATGTACAAATAAGTGAGTATGTATGTACAACATAAGTGAGTATGTATGTACGATTATGTATGTATGTAGGTGAATGAGCAAGTAAATAAGTAAGCAAGCAAGCCAGAAAGTAAGTAAGTAAGTAAGTTAGTAAGTAAGTGAATAGGTAAGTAACAATTTTCCCCCACTGGGATGCCATGGACTCTCTAGATAAACAGCATCCTCTCCTTCTGGAAAATCTGTGCGAGAATTTTCCTCTTTTCTATCATTCTCTTTATCCTGTCGCATGTCTTTTTTCCTTACCTTTCTATCATATCTCTTGAACCATTGTAGTTTGCAGCTTGGCTGACAGAAACAATGACCCCCCCCCCAAAAAAAAAAAGGATCAAAATTTAAATACTCAAGCGCACGCTGTTGAGCCAATCAATGAAACAAGCACATAGACACAACTAGTACTTATTACTAAACATTTGTCCTCTGAAGTCATGCTATGGGTGCCCTATATGGCGAGGTACTTGAAAACAGTCATACACGCAAACTTCGCATCCTGTGTACTTTCCTCTCTCACTAGTGATTCTCAGGTGGAATGGATGAGTGAGTCAAGAGTGCATATCTGGCGATCCCTTGGGTGTTAAACTGGGGAACACATAACAACAATAATAACAGCAACAGCTAAACACTTGTAGATGAAACGAGTTTACAGACAACCCGTTACAATGCTGCAGGGTTTTGTTTTTGTTCCCCGGTCAGTGTTCCTAGGTTCACCAATGGTGAGATTTTGCGTATGCGACAGTTTTTGGTTTGTTTGTCCACCATGAAGGTAGCCGCATTCTGACTTAGTGAATGATTCTCTACATTTAAACAATAATAATAATAATAATAATAATAATAGGAATTTATATAGCGCTATATCTTGTAAAAACAAATCAAAGCGCTTGGACTCGACCCTCACAACAAACAACCAATGACAATAAATAATTCTAGCAAATTAGAAAGCACACACACATAACAGGTTTGTATGATGGTTTGCCCACGATAGCAGTGTCCCAGGGGGGGAAAGAGGTTGTTAGTTTGTTTGCTGGTTGGTGTTTTTAAACCTCAAAAAAAAAATATGTTGACAGTTATTTGTTCTGCTCAAAGGGATCGATCATATGCCATGCAATTTGTTGTCAAGGCAACAAACAACCCATGGTGTGTGTGTGCGTGCGTGCGTGCGTGTGTGTGTGTGTGTGTGTGTGTGTGTGTGTGTTGTGGTGCGTGCGTGCGTGCGTGTGTGTGTGTCAGTGCGTGCGTGCGTGTGTGTGTGCGTGCGTTTGTGGTGTGGTGTGTGCGTGCGTGCGTCGCGAGTGCATGTGTGTGCGTGCGTTCTTTAGTGCGTGTGTGCGTGCGTGCGTTTGTGTGTGTGCGTGCATGCGTGCGTGCTGTGTATGTGTGTGTGTGATAGGGACAGTCTGTCTGCAGAACCAGGCCACAGATAAAAGTTGACATTACATTGATCAACATGATGTTATTAGGTCACGTCACTAAGCAGCGAAATCGCAAAGTGCAGCCCTTCATCCACTGAGTAGTTGAGTATGCACGTTGAAAGCCGCTGAGAGTTCGGAGGGCCAATGCGTCATCGGCTAACAGGCTGGTAGGTTGGCTGCTGTGATAGGACTGAATATTTAATGATTGGCTACCTCACCTGCAGCCCCGCTGTAGTCTAGTGGTTAGGGCGTTCGACTCGTAATCTAAAGGTTGTGGGTTCGATCCCAGCTTTCGGCTATGGCGTTGTGCCCTTGGAAAAGGCACTTTACGGCTATTTTCTCACCCCACCCAGGTGTAAAAGGGGTACCAACCTAGTGTTGGGGGTTAACCCTGCGATAGACTGGCGTCCTATCCAGGGGGGAGTCTATGACTCTCAGTCGCTTAACGCCACAGAAACCGGGATAAGCACCGGCCTGATGAGCCTTAGGCTCGGGACAGACTTTAACTTAACTTTAAACCTCACCTGCAGTGTTGGTGTTATCACACTGTCCACATGCTCAGGCAGGCTCGGTATCTTTTCGATACCAGTTTGTCGCTAGCTTACCTTAAGGATATATATATATATATATATATATATATATATATATATATATATATGAATCATGAGGACATATAATTTCCTCCCCTCCTACAGAGAGAGAGAGAGAGAGAGGAGAGAGAGACAGAGAGAGAGAGAGAGAGAGAGAGAGAGAGAGAGAGAGAGAGAGAGAGAGAGAGCATCTTGTGCGCACGTTAAAAACCCGTTCCGCCTTTCGGAAAGTAGGCCATTTTGTGCCGGTAGAAACGGATTACACAATTTACAAAGCCACGGGCACACAGGGATTGAATGGTTTTGAGTGCTTATTCCACTATCCTCGAAATAAGATAACTACTAAATAGCGCGCGCGCGCGCGCCGCGCGCACACACAACAACACACACACACACACACACACACACACACACACACACACACACACACACACACACCTCTTTCGTGATATTGAAACTGAACTAGGCCTATATGTGTTTTCTGCTGCCAAGGCAACTAAATATTACGCAACACAACGCAGGCTGTTATCTAGCTCGAACTCAGGCAGGCCAACTGACGCTTTATATCCATCGATAATAAATAATGTTACCAGCCCCCACGCACAGTGCCTAGCACGATGGGTTCATTTTTTATTTTTTATACCACTTTATGTCACAGTAGGTCTCTCTGCTTGAAATTCGGGCTGCTCTCCCCGGGGAGAGCGCGTCGCTACAAGTGCAACGCCTACCCATTATTTGATTTTTTCCTGTCTGCAACTCTATTTGTTTCCCTACCAGAGTGGCTTTTTTCTTCAGAATTTTGCCAAGGACAACCCCCTTGTTGCCGTAGGTTCTTTTCCGTGCTATAAATAATGTGTAACGCACGGGACCTCGGTTTATCGTCTCATCCGAAAGACTAGTGCCCAGACCTTCTGACTGGGAGGTCATAGGTTCGAATCCTATAAGAATCACCTCGATGGGGTTTTTCCCTCAGACTGCGGCTGGTTGCTTTCCAAAGTGAGTTAAGTTACTGGCTCACTTGGAAAGTTCAGGACCACACATTCGAGCTTCATCCACTTTACGTCTACGATTTGGAGGAGTGTTGCTCAAATTCCTTGACCAGCACTGCAAGTGTCTGTATCTCCGCTTGACGCCGGAATATATCCTGATAGGAAGTGTAGAATAAAAACCTTGTCAAGGAGTCTCAAAGCTGGTACACTTCCATAGCAGCAGCATTACATCATCCTCATCACCATTGACCATTATGCAGTTAAAATAAAAAAAAAAAAAAAAAAAAAAATTGTTTTAAATTGTCACGAATCGGTGACCACGGTTGCTGTGGTCTCATGGTGACCTCAGTTTTGGTTTTCCCCACACACTCCTGTACCTGGGATGAATTGATGTCAAAGTCTTGGGGTTTGGAGGTTCACGGGAAGAACGTTGTTAGTTGGACGTTTTGTGGCCACCACCTGAAAGGGTGCCGTACTCAAGTCTTGCCCCGCTGCTAAGCTATTTCTTTCTTTCTTTCTTTCTTTCTTTCTTTCTTCTTTTATATCGAAGATAATGGAATAAGCAATCATGTGCTTTTTTACATACAGCCCCTGTATGAATGCATTTTTGTAAATTTTGTCATCTGTTCCCACTGACACACAATGGCCTACTCATATGAAAAGCGGTACAGGATTTAACGTGTGCGCAAGGGATTCTGCGTGCGTTCGCACACGGGCCTCGGTTTATAGTCTCATTCAAAGGACTTGTGGGGAGACTGGAGTCAGCACTGATGTTAACTCCAGGGGAAAAATCTCCTCGACCGGGATTGGAACCCAGGTTGTTAAATTGCCGAGCCCAATGTTCTGACCACTAGGCTATCCCCGTCCCCTGCTATCACTGTCGTCAGTAGGGGCTAAGTTGGTGGTGTCTGTGTATGGTAGCCCACAAGACAGACATCAAGCACACCGCGAGGGCGTTTCACTGTCACTGTCCGATCCTTAGCATGTTTGATGGCGTTGTTGTTGTTGTTGTCGTTGTTGTTGTTGTGTTGTTGTGAAATCATATTAGAGTCCTAGCGGAAGTACTCCGATTTAGGGACTAAAATTTTGATGGCGTTGATACTCCATACCTCCTTACGCCCACCCTTTATCATCACAGCCAAGCAACGCCACATGAAAAATGGATTGGCTTGATCATAATTATGTTTGTGTAGTCTCCAGCATCAAATTACATGCCCCAAAAAGAAGGTGGCGGGACAGTTAAGACGTTTATCTATCTACCGAACAAGTAAACCATGAGGTTCTGGGTTCGACTCCCAGCCTCACCCTTTCTTTCCAGTTTGACGAGAAAATCAAATCGAATGTCAAAGTCTTTCGGATGTGACTAGAAATCGAGGTCCTGTGTGCGAACACGCGCCCCAGCAAGAATATCTTGGTGTACACGTTAAAAACCTGTTCCACCTTTCGAAATAGTAGGCCATTTAGTGCTGGTGGGAAAAGATGACAAAATTTTAAAAACGCATCTAC
>CM060325.1:56177622-56185122 GCA_030674155.1 Stramonita haemastoma | reverse complement strand
CAAAGAGAATGTGAACTGTGCGCCTGGATGATGGCTCCACTTCAGTTTGTTCGTTGGAGAGGTTCAAAGAAAGGGTGGTTTCTTACCGGGTTGTTTATTCTTCTGTTCATCGGATTGACTTCGGCACAGCCATCCAGCTCCTTTCGCCAGCGTTTGGAGACACTGAGGACTCACCTGATGAGGAACTACAGCGTCCATTTCGCCCCCGTCCAGAAAGAGAGGAGGTTTACTGTTGCCTTACAATTCAGTCTGATCACCATTTTGGATCTGAACGCTGCTGACCAGGTACTGAGCACAGAACGAAATATTGATGATTTTTCTTTAGGGAATGTCTCAAAAGAA
This sequence comes from Stramonita haemastoma, assembly GCA_030674155.1. Taxonomy (NCBI): domain Eukaryota; kingdom Metazoa; phylum Mollusca; class Gastropoda; order Neogastropoda; family Muricidae; genus Stramonita; species Stramonita haemastoma. Next base: position 56,184,780 of record CM060325.1, on the reverse strand, counting down.
AATGGGTATTGATATGTGCAGTGAGACAGCACAGCAATACAATTGTGGTCTAAGAATCACCATTTGACCTTTTTGTTTAAAATGGTACTTTAAGTACGCTTTTTTCATTGATGTCATCATGGTCTCATCCCCAAAGTCGGAATGCGGCTCCCTTCATGGTGGACAAAAACGGTTACATATGTAGAATCTCACCATTGTTTTATTTATTTTTCATTTTTTATTTTATTTTATACCACTTTATGTCACAGCAGATTTCTCTGCGTGAAATTCGGGCTGCTCTGCCTGGGAGAGCGCGTGGCCACAAGTGCAGGCCTACCCATTATTTTTTTTCCCTCAGGGATGGTGTCTAAACACAACACCTGTGTGCATGCTGGTTTGGGGGTTTTGTTTTTTTTTAATTTGTCATCCGCTCCTACCGGCACACGATGGCCTGCTCTTCCGAAAGGCGGAACGGGATTTTAACGTGTGCGCAAGATGTTCTGGATGTTCATTGGTGGTTAATCTCGAGCTCTAGCCAAGTAACAAGCAACAAAAACCAAAGCTTTCCTTCCCAAAATGTAGATTTTGAAAAAATGGGTAGAATTTATCTTGTAGTTTAATGTTCATTTCTTGAAGGATGTAAAGTAGGTTTTCAGTTATAAGTGTGTGATGCGAATGGCATGTAATCTTATGCTTCTCAAGAAGATGCTGTTTTGTATATCTTAGAATAGAATGAAACAAATGATGCTCACACAATTCACATATGTGTCTCCACATCTGTGGGAGGATACAACTTATATAATTATGATCATCCATTCAGTGCTTTACATTTTAACATGAATGGAAATATGCATTTTAGGTTCAAACCGATTGATTCTGTTCAATATTATGGTATTATCTTTGTTTTTGAAGACAAAAATAGACCCTCCAAAATTTTGATTTGAAAGGCAAATTGTTTTTATGTGATTATTTAGCTATTGAGTTATATATACATATATCCAAAAAATGATGATTTTAATGAAAAATCAGTCTTGATGTAATCATTTTGCTCTCGAGTTATTTTTGCTTACGTTCATTTATGTTGCAAGAAGATTCGTTCTTCACAATGGTTTCATTCCTAATGCATCAGAACATAGGCCTTGAGAAAATGGAGTGTGTTTTCTGTTAGGGGAGAACGGCTAACTTGCTATGACATTTCCCACAGGTACTAACGGCACTGATCTATTTGGAAACATTATGGAAGGACTCTGACTTGGCCTGGAATTCCACAGTAGTGGGATCACCTGGAGAGGGCATTGACCGCATAGAGTTCAGGTCTGAGGAAATATGGACGCCCAGGTTCATGATTATCAACATGGCTGACAACAGCCAGGTAAGTATCTCACGAAACATAACATGCAGCAATCAGAACGCAGAGCCATGCCATGGAATCTTTCTTTTCAACCTGTTTAGAGCACAGCGAAATATCGTGTTCCTCTATCGTCATTGCTGCTTGATGGTTATAATGCAAACGACTCATGGCTAACACAGACTAGACAAGGCTTTTACAAATACATTATTGGCGTAACTCTGTGAATTTGAAGACAAACTGTACGATCATCCCGACTAAATATTCAAAAAGTCGAATAAACACTATGAAAATTTCAAACCCATCACCAATCAACTCATTCATTGAATACACTGCGCAGTCTTTCAAAATTGCCCGAACATTTCATGGAACCGAATTAAGCTAAAATTTTAAAAAATATTTAAATTTTTTTAAAAGGATGGGGATGGGGGAGAAGGGTCAGCTCAAATAAACCAAAGATGAATGAACAATGTTTTGTGTAGTCATCGTTGTTTTTTTGTTTTGTTTTTATTTTGAGCATGTTTTTTTAAATGCTGTCTTTACTTTTCATATTCAGCATCTGTATGTGACATTCAGAATATCAAACTGTAAATTTGTAACATCCTATGGCTTAAAGAATAGGCCTTTGAATCAGAAAAACAAACATGATAATAGCATACGTGTACTAGAATAATGAATGCGAGAATGACAAGTAAGGGAATGGCAAGTGCGAGAATAATGAATACGAGAATAGCAAATACCAGAATAACAATTTATTCTTTTATGTCGAGGATAATGGATTAACCACTCATATGCTTTTTTTTTTACACCCAATCCCCGTCTGTATGCAGTTTTGTCAATCTTGTCATCTGTTCCCACCGGCACGCAATGGCCTACTCTTACAAAAAAACAGAACAGGATTTAACGTGTACGCAAAATATTCTGCGTGCGTTCGCACACGGGGCCTCGGTTTATAGTCTCACCCGAAAGACTTTTTGGAGAGAGTGGAGTCAGCACTGATGTTAACACCAGAGGGGGGGGGGGGGGGGGATCCCCATGAACGGGATTGGAACCCGGATCGTCGAAAATTGCGAGCGCAATGTTCTGACCACTAGGCTGACTATCCCATTCCCTTGCCTTTTGAATCTGAATGACTTGTCTCTTTGCCTGCATCACCTGAGCGTTGTCCACAGCAGCAGGTGAGGAGTGAGTACGCCAGTGTGCTGGTGTCCCAGACAGGCCAGTGCGCCGCCCAGCTTCCCCTCCACCTCAGCACCAGCTGCAAGATGGACGTCACCTACTACCCCTTTGACACCCAGGAATGTCTGGTGAGCGCTTTCCTTCTCCTGTCTTGTCTTTCTTGTATTCTCTTGTTTTGTCTTGTCTTGTCTTCTCTTCCATTCCAGCTGCAAGATGGACATCACTTACTACCCCTTTGACACCCAGGAATGTCTGGTGAGCGCTTTCCTTCTCCTGTCTTGTCTTTTCTTGTATTCTCTTGTTTTGTCTTGTCTTGTCTTCTCTTCCATTCCAGCTGCAAGATGGACATCACTTACTACCCCTTTGACACCCAGGAATGTCTGGTGAGCGCTTCCCTTCTCTTGAATCCTTCTCTTTCTCTTTTCTTTCTCTTCTCTTCTCTGCTCTTCTCTGCTCTTCTCTGCTCTTCTCTTTTCTCTTCTTCTCTTCACTTCTCTTCTTTTCTCTTTCTTTTCTTTTCTCTTCTCTTCTCTTCTATCCTGCTTTGTCAGGGCTGCTGCTATGCTGAGATGGTGAGATGGGTCCGATGTGATTGCTAGATTGGGAGATATAGACAGACACCTCCATCGTGGATCGGTGGTCTAGGTGGCCACGCGCCTTGCCTAGAAAGCAAGAAGTCCGGGTCGGAGTGTGCGGGGTTCGTACCCCGTTTGGACCCAAAACTTTTTCCCCATCCATTAGACCCTGAGTGGTGGTCTGGGCGCTAGTCTTTCGGATGAGACGATAAACCGAGGTCCCGTGTGTTACACATCACTATTTAGCGCACGTAAAAGAACCCACGGCAACAAGGGGGTTGTCCCTGGCAAAATTCTGTAGAAAAAAGGCACTCTGATAGGGAAACAAATACACTTGCATGCAGGAAAAAGAAAAAAAATGGGTAGGCGCTGCACATGTGGCGACGCGCTCTCCCCGGGGAGAGCAGCCCGAATTTCACGCAGAGAAATCTGCCGTGCCATAAAGTGGTACAAAATACAAAAATATAAATACAAATAGATAGATAGATAGATAGATAGATAGATAGATAGATAGATAGATAGATAGATAGATAGATAGATAGATAGATAGACAGACAGGTAGGTAGGTAGGTAGGTAGGTAGGTAGGTAGATAGATAGATAGATAGATAGATAGATAGATAGATAGATAGATAGATAGATAGATAGATAGATAGATAGATAGGTAGGTAGGTAGGTAGGTAGGTAGGTAGGTAGATGGATGGATAGATAGATAGATAGATAGATAGATAGATAGATAGATAGATAGATAGATAGATAGATAGATAGATAGATAGATAGATAGATAGATAGATAGATAGATAGATAGATAGACGGACGGATAGGTATGTAGATAGACAGACAGATAGACAGACACACAGGTAGATGGGTAGATAGATAGACGGATAGATAGATAGACAGATAGATAGACGGACGGACGGACGGGTAGGTATGTATGTAGATAGAAAGATAAACAGACAGACAGACAGACAGACAGACAGAGATAGCAGATAGATAGATAGATAGATAGATAGATAGATAGATAGATAGATAGATAGATAGATAGATAGATAGATAGATAGATAGATAGATAGATAGATAGATAGATAGATAGATGCTTACATACAGAAATTTGGTAGGTTTTTTTTTTGTAACTCACTATTCTGTTGGTAATTGAATTTGAAAGGTATTTTAGATATATGTCGACATTTGCAAGCCAGACTCCATTCAATGTGAACCCCCCTTTTTATCCTGAGCATGTATGTGAACTGTTTGTATCATCATGCTGTTCGTCTGATCTTTTTCACTGTCCTTCTTATACTTGTGGCATCATTTGGCATATATATACGTTATACGTTATGCTGTAAAGTGGTTATCATTGTGAAGTGGATACACTCAACAGCAACAAGAATTCCTCCCCAGATCTGAAAACTTTCTGAAGAAACTTCCCTTCTCTTTTCTTTTTTCTAGGTGGGCTGTCAATGCACACACTGCAAATGGCAAGACAACACAATTCCAATTCAGACAGTTCCTATTGATTTATTTGATTTATTCTTTTATATAGAGGATAATGGAATAACCACTCTTGTGTTTCTTTTACATCCAGTCCCCGTGTGTATGCAGGTTTGTAAATATCTGTTCCCACCGGCACACGATGGCCTACTCTTACGAAAAGCGGAACAGGATTTAACGTGTGCGCAAGGTGTTCTGCGTGTTCAAGATGTTCCTGTTGTCTTTGTGAGGGTGCGATGGGTAATACTAAAGATTTTCTGGGAAAGTTAGGTAGTAGGACCTATTGGTTTAACAGTTTACAGTCTCGAATTATATATATTTGTGTAGCATCTCTTTATTGCCATCATTTTGGGTCTCGTTTTCACGCATGCTGATTGAAAAAGATGTACTCAGCAGTTTAAACAGATGACAAGACTTACAAAACTGGATACACACAGGGACTGGATGTAAAAAAAAAAAAAAAAGCACATGAGTGCTTATTTCATTATCCTCGATATAAAAGAGTAAATAAATAAATTAAATTAAAATATTTTCAAGTTACATTTTGACCGAGTTGACACAGTTGAACGTCTGAATTCAGACAACGACAAGAAATCCATTGCATGTAAACCACAGACGTCTCCTGAGGCCCCGTGTGCGAACGCACGCAGAACAACTTGCGCACACGTTAATCCTGTTCCGCTGTTCGTAAGAGTAGGCCATCTTGTGCCGGTGGGAACAGGTGACATTTACAAAACTGCATACACACAGGGACTTGATGTAAAAAAAAACCCAACCCACACAAGAGCGCTTATTCCATTATCCTGTTCCGCTTTTCGTAAGAGTAGGCCATCGTGTGCCGGTGGGAACAGATGACAATATTTACAAAAACTGCATACACACGGGACCGGATGAAAAAAAGCACATGATTGCTTATTCTGTTATCCTCGATATAAAAGAATAAATAAATAAATAAATAAATAAATAAAATCCTCGATATAAAAGAACAAATAAAAAATTTAAATGCTAGTCAGTGAACATGGCTCCGTGTTGTTCCAGGTGATCTTCACGGCTCTGTTTCGGAACAACCTGAAGCTGGTGGGTTACATTCTGGACCTGAACGTCACGGGTATCAGAGACATGTCAGGCCAATGGGAACTGAGGCACATCTACGTCCTCAACACTGACACCGTGTCAGTGTCCACCCCTGTGGATTACGTGGTGGTCACAATGCAGCTCCGTCGCTATTGCCAGTTCTACATGATGACCGTTCTGTTCCCCATGCTGATTCTGTCCGTGACCGGGGCCTGTGGCTTCTTGCTGCCCTTGGAGTGTGGGGAGAAGGTGTCCTTTCAGGTCAGTGCACCCGGAGATGCCTAGCTCCTGTTTGTGTAAGTTGCTATGAGTAACTGTTTCAAAAGATGAAAGTTACATTATTTTTTTCGGACTAGTCCTGTTTGTTTGTTTTTTTGGGGGGGGTGTAAGTTTGCCATGACCAGTTGTTGTTGTTTTTTGAGTCAGGGTACAAAAAGTCACTTATAAGTGATATGAGAAAGTTTGATTTTTTTCTCTACATCTAAAAAACACTTTTTTGATTCCGAAAAATCTCTAAATCTAAAAAAAAAAACCCACTTTTTTAAAATTCCGAAAACTTTTCACTCACCTCTTCTGTCCATCCCATTATTGTACCTTCCCTTCTCTGGGAACATTTCTGAAGCCAGGGTAAAAAATGATTCACCTGTAAGTGGTCAGAAATAGTTTTCTTTTATCTGTACATTCTTTATTGAAGGAATTATTTATTTTCGAAAACAAAATCCTCCGGTGATGAAGAAACGAAGAAGAATGTATTCTGTCTACACACAAAAATAACATCTTAATCAGTGCATATCATCTGCCGATGATAGTCTTCACGCGGAAAGGATCTCACCCTTTTTTTTTCTTTTTCTTTTTTTAAGAAATGGCTCTTGTAAATGATCAGGACTTCGTATGCTGGCGGGATAGCTCAGTGGTCAGTGTGCTCGCTTTCCTCCAGTCAAGTTAAGCAGCATCGAGCGTGGTTACCAATAGGATGGGTGACCGTTTGCCCGCCTTGGCTTCAGCACAGTCCCCCCCCAGTTCATCCAGCTGTAAATGGGCACCTGCCCTCTTTAGGGTCAGGGAAGGTAAAGCAGCGAGGGAGAGGAGATGGGCACCTCCCTTAACATGCTGGCCCCTAGAGAAGCTGAGGTCTCTGATGCCTCGCTCCCCTACGACCGCCTAGGTTATGGGACACCTTTACCTTTACCTTAGTATGCTGTAACACAGACTATGTTGGCGTTTGCTGTTGGCTATAGCAATAATATCCGTAATCTTCGGGTTTTTTTTCACTCTTTGATCAAATACTTTCTTCTTGAAGAATGAATCAGTTGTAATTCTAACATCAGATGTATCTGTTTTTGCTCTTTGATAAAAAAAAAAAGGTGTCAATGATGAGAAAGTCTTCCAGCTACTCGTTTGTAAGTGGTTAAATGGTCACTTATCCTTTATTTTCTTTCTACTTTTTGTAGTGGGGGGTGGGAGGGGGATTAATTAAGAAGAAATGAAAGTGTGAGCTGTGATACTTTCATACA
>CM060325.1:56167622-56170122 GCA_030674155.1 Stramonita haemastoma | reverse complement strand
CCTAATAAGAAAACGTCTGTTGGATTAGACGCCATATCTAATGATATGCTAAAACAGTTACCAGAAAACTTCATTTTTCTCATGCATAAACTTTTCCAAAAAAGTTGGACTGAAGGTGTAATGCCAGTGAACTGGAAGCAGTCTATTATTGTTCCCATTCATAAGCAAGGAAAGCCTAAAACTGATAAAACTAGTTATAGGCCCATAGCACTAACTTCTAACATTGGTAAGCTTATGGAGAAAATCATTCTTAGGAGGCTTGTGTATTATTGTCAGAAAAATAAAGTTGTTCCTGTCAATCAAGCAGGCTTTCAAAAAGGTAGATCTGCAATCGACAATTTAGTTAAATTAACAACACAAGTCAAGCAACAATTTGCAAGAAGAAAAAATCTTCTTGCAACATTTTTTGATGTGAAAAAAGCCTATGACCAAGTTTGGCATGCTAAATTACTGCATAAACTGAAAACTATTGGCTTTTCTGGGCATTTTTACCATTATATCAAAAGTTTTTTATGCAACAGAAGTATGCAAGTAAGAGTAGGGAATGCATATTCAAACTTTAGGTCATTACATATGGGTTTGCCACAGGGTTCTGTAATAGCCCCCTTTCTGTTTAATATACTGTTATATGATTTACCCACAAAACTGTCTAAAGATGTCGTTCTAGTACAATATGCTGACGATATATGTATATGGATGAATGTCAATATGAAGCGCACTACAACAAAGAGGATGATAAATCATATCAAAAAAGTATATCAAAAAGAGCTAGATAATTTACATAAATATATTTTTGAAAATGGTTTGACATTGTCGACAGAAAAAACGCACATTATGCTTTTTAACAATGGCAACGATCCAGAGACATTGCCACAGTTTAGGATTGGAGGGGAGGCAATCCAGTATAAAAATACCGTCAAATTTTTAGGCATTCAGCTTACATCAAAATTAACTTGGAATGCTCATATTGAATACATTCTAACAAAAGCAAGGAAATGCATTAATTTTCTTAAAATGGTTAGTAGACAATCCTGGGGACAAGATATCTTCACTCTAAAATGCTTGTCTAAGTCACTTGTACGTTCCAAATTATCATATGGCCAAGAAGTCTTTTTCAGTGCTCCCAATTACTTACTTAAAAAACTCCAAAGTATAGATTGTAAGGCATTCAAACTTGCACTTGGGGTACCATTCCATGCATCCACCATAGGAACTTATAAAGAAATTGGGAACTTCCCCTAGCTGATTACCGACAACTTTCATGCGCCAAATATGTGTTACGGAGCACTAATAACGAAAATTTTGCCTCAAGTGAATTAAAGATTCAAGCAGAAACGAACTTTCCAAAAAGGGCTAAACATATTTCATGTTTAAAGCCTATTGGCACTTACGTATCAGAACTTTTTAAAAAATCTGAACTTAATCAATATAACTTAGAAACACAAAAAGAAGTGCTACCATGTCCATCATGGGAGATGAATAAAGCAGGTTTTGATTTAGATTATACTGATGAAAAAAAGAACGAAAATCAAAACGTCATGGTTGCAGATGTCCGGTCCCATATTGAAAATAAGTATTCTGACTACTTAAAAGTTTATACAGATGGATCAGTTTTAGAAAATCATAACACAGGCTCTGCATTTGTCATACCAGCGCTTAAAATAGAAAAATCATATTATCTTGGTAAACATCGTTCAATATTTACAGCTGAACTTATTGCAATTCTTATGGCTCTTAACTATATTCTTGATGTTCCATGCTTCTTCTTTCAGATCTTACTTTGTGTTGACTCGAAGTCGGTACTGTATGCTCTGAAATCCCCAAATTTTAAGAAAGTTTCCACAATTATTTTTGAAATTAACCATGTCATACACCTCCTAAGTTTAAGAGGTATCCCTGTTTCATTTTGTTGGATACCTTCTCATGTTGGAATTTTTTCAAATGAGTGGGCTGACAGAGTTGCAAAAAAGGGGGCAAGACATGAAATGGGATCGATAGAACTGCATGTTCCCTTATCTATACAGGAGAGATACCGTATATTAGAGCAGACATCATGGGGTAAGTTTAAAGAATCTGGTCAATTCAAGGGACGGTCTTTAAAGAGTCGTCTAACTACTGCCCATATTTCTTTTAATATGGCTCCTTTTCAAAAAGATTTAAGTTTTCTAACCGTAAGAAGGGTTAGTTCATTATATTTTAGAATGAAATTAAATGCATTCCTTACCAAATTTTGCAAAAATGTCCGATGTCTATGTGGAGATAATATTTCAAACACTCATATCATATTTGAGTGCCCAATTCTAAAACCATTTTTGCCTGCATTTTCTGAGCAGTCTCTGGAAAATGTATTTGAAAATTCAAAGTTAGCCGTTGCCATAGTTGGATGTTTACTGCACAGCCCACTTGAACATTTACTGTAGTTACTTTATTATTGTTAATTGTTCCTACTTTGTTGAGTTTAAATTTTGCTCCTGGTTTTAAGAGTACTGTTTTTATCTTT
>CM060325.1:56132622-56165122 GCA_030674155.1 Stramonita haemastoma | reverse complement strand
AAAAGGCACTCTGATAGGAAAACAAATACACACGCACACAGGAAAAGAAAAAAATAGCCAGTGGTTTTGTTGTGACAAGCTTTTCCCAGGGTGAGCGGCTTGATTTTCATGCAGAGAAATCTGCCATGGTATACAAATATAAAGTTTGCTTACACGGCTGTTTTCAAGTATCTTGCCATAGAGGCAGTCAGAGTCACATTTTTTCCAACTGAATTTGCAAATATACACAAAATAGAGCAAAGACTTCGGAGGAAGCAATGCATAGTTGTTGTTTTTTTTCTTTTGTCAATCCACTAAAGCTCTCAGGTTTACAGACGGTGAGATTTTGCAAATGTGTCTGTTTATCCACCAATACAACCTCAGGGAAAATTGCAAGTTATACAAGCAGACAAATAAAGACACAACACCCAAGTGTCTGGCGAGCAAATTTTCGGTTTATTTCAAACCTTCTTCAGGCTAAAAGATTGGCCAGCAAGTTTCAGATTTTTTTGTTCGTTTTGTTTCCTGTCCACTCTGTTTTATTTGCTTCTGCTTTGGTTTAAAAACACTTGCTGTAAATAAACATACCGAAGTGGGCATTCCCCCCCCCCCACCACCCACCCCCCCCCCCCCACACACACACACACATTGTGGCATTTATTTTACTCAAGTTTATCTGTTTTCCTTAGTTTCTACTTCTTCTTTGTTGAATGCTCAGACAGCAACTATTGTTGTTATACCTGTCATATGTTTGAAAATATCCCTTTATTCATGTAAAACACATATTCATATCATTTTTCAATGAGTGAACACATAATGACATCTGCATTTTGGAACAAATCAATCAGCCACTCACTCACTCACACAATCAGTCAGTCACTCACTCACTCACTCAGTCAATGACTCGATCCAACCAACCAACCCACCAGTCAACCTTCATGCTTACAAAAGATTTTCACATGCATGCACATGAGGCAATAGAATCTGTTATAGTTTGATAGAGGTCCAATATAATCCATTGCAGTCATGATTCACTGGCAATATAATTATACACCATTTTAAAACAAATTGGTTAAAATGTGTTCATGCTGTGCATAGGCAGTAGAGAAGATGTAGCAGACAAAGATGAAACTAGGAGGGCATCCCTTAATGCACACATGTACACACACACACAACACAACACACACACCACCACACACACACACACACACACACACACACACACACACACACACACACAAATGAGTTCGCACACGCACGCTCACACATACTTGCTCATATCCACATGTAGGCACGTACACTGACATGCATACTCACACACTCGCACATACACACTCACGCACACAAGAGACACAATTTTATTCTACATTTGTTTCTCGTCTGATATCACTATGAATGAAGAGACGTTAAATTGAAGAAAGCAACACACACACAGAGCTATGGTAACAAAAATTGGAGACAAAAAAACAAACTACCGTTCATATCACGAAAATTTTGAAATTGATATGGTTTTTTTTTTTATTCATATGCATACATTCATATTTTTCTTTCATGAAAAACAAACACACAGTGCCTTCTGCATGGAGGAACACATCAATCAATCAATCAATCAATCAATCAATCAATCAATCAAATGATGCAACAAGCTTTGGCTACATAAGTGATTAAAGCACCCACCGCAGATAACAACCAAACTTTGAAAATATGAATATTTTCAAATGCACATAATTATATCATAGACTCTTTGGTTTTGATAAAAGTTCCAAATGATCAAATGAAGTCATGGTATGCTGACAGTATAGGCATCATTTCCAAATGAACCGGTAAATACACCTGACAGGAAACAAGTCTTTCAGCAGTTCTTTCACTGAGTGATAGTTTCAGTTCATGTTGTGTAGAGCATGTGTAGAACAGGTGTAGAACAGGTGTAGAGCAGGTGTAGAACAGGTGTAAAACAGGTGCAGAACAGGAAGAGAACAGGTATAGAGCAGGTGTAGAACAGCTGTAGAGCAGGTGTAGAACAGGTGTAGAGCAGGAAGAGAACAGGTGTAGAGCAGGTGTAGTGCAGGTGTAGAACATGTGTAGAGCAGGTGTAGAACATGTGTATAACAGGAAGAGAACAGGTGTAGAGCAGGTGTAGAACAGATGTAGTGCAGGTAAAGAACAGGTGTAGAGTAGGTGCAGAACAGGTGTAGAACAGGTGTAGAACAGTTGGAAGATGGGGCAGAGGAAGAAAAAAAAAAACTAACTACATGGATAACATCACTGAATGGACCACCACAACCACCCCAAAAACAAACAAAAAATTAAAAGCTTGCCAAGATACATGTAGTGGCAAAAAAACAACAACAAAAACTACAAAACTGACAGAGCTTGTAGCATGCATGTTTTTGTACATCACTTTTAGTCATGGCGGATTTCTCTAAGTAAAATGGGGGCTGCTTTCTCCAGAAAGAGCGCCCTGCCATGAGAGCAGCGCCACCCAGTTTTGAAAAGAAAAATTCGTCTGTTTCTTCGATTCCCTAAGAGAGTGGATTTTTTTTTCCTCAACAGAATTTTTTGCCTGGGACAACTCTCTTGTTGCCGTGGGTTCTTCTATGTGAGCTAAATGTGTGTTACAACTAACAGTCAAGTGGAAAGGGGAAAAGTTCAATTTCAAACAGGGACCAAACCTGTGACTCCTTATTTTCTGTTCTCTCTTCTTCCTCTCCTTCTCTCATTTGCTTTACACCGTCAGATGTGTCTGTCCTTTCCAGCTCCTCTTGTGGGCCGTACAGCTTGGTCTGTAGGGCTATCTCCATCGGCCACACTTTCTTCCTCAGAAGAAAGCGTACACTTCTAAAGGATGTGCTCGCCTGTCTGGTTTTCTTTACCACAGGCACACAGTAGAGAAGGAGCAAGTTTCAGCTTTGTGGACATATGATGATTTCTTTTTTCTTGAACATATGGTGATTTAGTCTGTTGTACCCAGTGCAGAGTCTTAGAGTTATATCTTGTTCTTCTCTTTTGAGATGGTGGTAGTCGTCCTTTTCTACTCTATATCAGGCCATAGATTTGATGATTGTCTTGTTTCTGTTATCTCTAGATCAACTATATACTGCTTTCATCAGTGTAGCACCACCACAGCCACTCTCAGCTACCAGACTAGTGTAATGCGTAAAGCTCCACAGAATGTAAGAGGCCACACCAGGACAGCACGGTACAAGAAAACCCTCAGCCAAATAAGAAAAGGGAAACAATCACAGGAAAAAGGGGCAGGTTACTGCTTCTCTGCGTAGAAGAGCCCCCATCGTTGGTCTCCCTCCCCCACCCTCACAATCTTGGCCTTCCATCCATCCACGATGCTGTTGTAGTCTGCTTCTGAAAACTCCTGCGGACACAGAACGTTGTCAGTGTGAGCGAGACATGCTTTGGATCTTGGTTCTGTATTCTTGCAACGTATTTGTTGTGCGTTCCCTAGCTTAACATTCTAGGGGGTCTGTCACCCAGAATGCGCACTCTGACTCACTCATCCCACCTGGGAGTCACTGTGAGATTGAAATTGCACACTTGAATGAGAAGTTTGCGTGTATGTCTGTTTTCAAGTACCTCGCCATACAGGCAGCCATACTCCGACTTCAGAGGATGCAATGCAGTTATTGCTGTCTGTACCATCATCATCATCATCATCATCATCATCATCATCATCATCATCATCATCATCATCACCATTATCATCATCATCATTGTTATCTTTGTTTTCATTGTCATCCTTGTCATTATTGTCATCATTGTCATCTCTGCTGTAAATAGGAAGGTGGCAGGACGGTTGAGATGTCACCTGCCTAACAAGTAAACTGTGAGGTTCTGAGTTCGATTCCTAGCCTTTCCCTTTCTTCCCCGTTTGACAAGAAAATCAAAATGAAAGTCACACACACACACACACACACACACACACACACACACACACACACACACACACACACACACTCAAACTATCTACCTAACTAACTACCTTCCTAGTACCTATCAAATATAAACTAGTTACCTAGCAAGCCAGCTGCTAGACAGATAACTAGGTCACTAATTAACCAGCCAATGGACTCGGTTCTGGGAGATCCTCTTCAGTTCGGCCCACGTCATTCCGGCTGTGTGGCATGTAGCCCGCAATTTCTCTATGGGAGAGTAAAGTATTTGAATTTGAATTTGAATTAGATCCCCATTCATTCCTTCCTTCCTACCTTGATAAACTCTTTCCGCGTGGTGTCTGTGGTCTGCAGTTATCCTCGCATTTCTAGTCTACATTCCTCTTCACACCTTCACATCACCAACACCACCTCTGGTTCTACGAATTTCATTCTTTCTGTTCCACAAACGATCCCCATCCTTCCTTCCTTCCTTCCTACCTTGATAAACTCTTCCCGCATGGTCTCTGTGGTCTGCAGTTCTCGCTGCAACACCTGCACAAACTGCTGCGATCTGTCTTCTGCCTTCACCTTGACGAACCCTGCCTCTTCCAGCACCTGTCAACACAAAAAAATTTCTTTGAAATATTTCTTTTCATTTTATTTCTTTTTATTTTATCTTATTATTTAATTTGTTTTTATATTGTTCTATTATATCGAAGATAATGGAATAAGCACTTGTGTGCTTTTTTTTTTTACATCAAATCCCCATGTGTATGCAGTTTTGTAAATCTTATCGTCTGTTCCCATCAGCACACAAAAGCCTACTCTTACGAAAAGCGGAACAGGATTTAATGAGTGCGCAAGATGTTCTGTGTGCGTTCGCACGCGGGGCCTTGGTTTATAGTCTCATCTGAAGGACTGTTGGGGAGAGTGGAGTCAGCACTGATGTTAACTCCAGGAGAAAAATCTCCTCGAACAGGAATCGAACCCGGGTCGTCAAATTGTGAGTGCAATGTTCTGACCACTAGGCTATCCCAGTCAAAGGTAAAGGTGTCCCATAACCTGTGTGGTCGTAGTGGAGCAAGGCATCAGTGACCTCAGCTTCTCTAGAGGCCAGCATGTTGAGGGCAGCGCCCATCTTGTCTCCCTCGCTGTTTTACCTTCCCTGACCCTAAAGAGGGCAGGTACCCATTTACAGCTGGGTGAACTGGGGGAACTGTACTGTAGCCAAGGCGCGCAAACGGTCACCCATCCAATTGGCAACCACGCTCGATGCTGCTTAACTTGACTGGGGGAAAGTGAGCGCTCTGACCACTGAGCTATTCCGTCCCCTTTGATATATAATCACAGTTAAACACTTGTTTTTATGTTTGGTTCTTTTGTTGTTGTTTGTTTGGGGGTTTTTTTCTCTTTTTTTTCAGTTAAACACTTGTACAAGACAACAAATTGTAACTCTTAGCCAAGAGTGCAGTTAACAGTGCCTTACAGTTTCTCCACAATGATCATGAGTCATAAGTTTTATGCCCTTGACTGAAAACAGAGATGCTGTTTCTCGACTTCTGTTGTCACTGGTACTTCTACTGCAACCTCTGCTGCTGCTGCTGTTGCTGCTAACTGCTGCTGTTGCTAACTGTTGCTGCTAACTATTGCTGTTAGCTGTTGCTGCTAAATACTGTTGCTGCTAACTACTGCCACTTCTGGTAACAATCAATTTTCTTACTCCAAATACCCTCATGTTGTATGTTGTACTAGCCCGGCAATTTCTGTGAGTAAGAAAGTGAGGATACGATGCACACTACAGAACCAGTCGCCAAGTCAACTTGTTCTTCAAGCTGAACGACAAACAAAGCAACTGACCTTTCCACAAAACCAAACAAGGCAACTGACCTTTCAAAAACAACAAGGCAACTGACCTTTCCAAAACAAACAAACAAGGCAACTGACCTTTCAAAAGCAACAAGGCAACTGACCTTTCCAAAACAAACAAGGCAACTGACCTTTCCAGAAAAAAACCAAGGCAACTGACCTTTCCAGAAAAAAACCAAGGCAACTGACCTTTCCAGAAAAAAACCAAGGCAACTGACCTTTCACAAAAAAGGGCAACTGACCTTTCAAAAAAAAAAAATGCAACTGACCTTTAAAAAAACCAAACCCAAACAAACAAGCAACTGACTTTTCCAAAAAAAACAAAAAAACAAGACAACTGACCTTTCAAAAACAAACAAGGCAACTGACCTTTCCAAAAAACCACAAAAAACCCAACTGACCTTTCCAAAAAACCACAAAAAACCCAACTGACCTTTCCAAAAAACCACAAAAAACCCAACTGACCTTTCCAAAAAAAACACAAACAAGGCAACTGACATTTCCAAAAAAACCCAAGGCAACTGACCTTTCCAAAAAAAACAACAACTGACCTTTCAAAAACAAACCAAAAAAAACCCCAACTGACTTTTCAAAAAAACCCAAACAAGGCAACTGACCTTTCACAAAAAAAACCCCAAACAAACAAGGCAACTAACTGACCTTTCCAAAAAAACAAAACAAGGCAAGTGACTGACCTTTCCATAGGCAGCGGGAGAGAGGAGGTGGTAGCCCCTCTGCTGGACATAGGCCTTGAAGCGGTCAGTGTGGGGACGGTCACTGCAGCAGTAGTCTGAGATCAGCACCTTGCCTCCAGGCTTCAGCCATTTCTGACCAACAAAAAAACCCCCACCCACCATAGTTGGATAATTATTATTATTTACTATCATTATTTATTATTTTTTTTATTTACTTAAAAAAAATTATGATTTATTATTTACTTTTAAAAATATATTATTTATTATCTATTTTTTATATTAAAAAAATTTTTTTTTCATTCATTTACTTCAAATTCATTTAAGCGCTTTGATTTGTGTGCTCTACAAGATTCAGCACTATATAAATTCCATATAATATTATTATTATTATTATTATTATTATTATTATTATTACTTCGAGGATAATGGAATAAGCACTCATGTGTTTTGTTTTGTTTTTACATCCAGTCCCCCGTGAGTATGCAGTTTCATCAATCTTGTCATCTGTTCCCCACCGGCACACACTGGCCTACTCTTACGAAAAGCGGAACAGGATTTAACGTGTGTGCAAGAGGTTCTGCGTGTGGACATTTAGCTCATGATTTATCATGAGGACAATAACAACAATAACAACAACATTGATGGTGATAAATAATGATGGTAGTGGTTGTAATGGTGGAAGATTACCAAATAGAATTTTGTTTTGGGGGGGGGAGCAGGGGGGGGGTGATAGTGCTGGTGAAGAAAAAGGAGGTGGTGGTGGTGGTGATGGTAATGACGAAGAAAAGGATGAAGAGAATGATGATAATGACAATGATGACAAAAGAAGAAAGGTAATGATGACTCCAGTTTGTGCCCCGATTACTTAAGGACTACAAAATAAAATTGAACCTATGATTTAAAGAAAAGAAATCAATGTGATATAGTGCAACCAAAAAAAAAAATTTTTTTAAAGCAAAAACAAAACAAACAAAAAAAACCCCATTATCTGTGACTGACTCAAGCATTCAGATTAAGACAGACAGAGAGAGAGAGAGAGAGAGAGAGAGAGAGAGAGAGAGAGAGAGAGAGAGAGAGAGAGAGAGAGAGAGAGAGAGAGAAAAGAGAGAGGAGAGAAAGAGAGAGTGCGTGCGTGCGTGCGTGCGTGCGTGCGTGCGTGTGTACTAAAGTGTGTGTGTTCAAGCATCTGTGAAACTTGTCATTGTAGTTGTATACTACAAGGAATGACTGAAAAGTTGTTTTAATCTTGGTGTTTTAATCTGCTCATTACAATAACAACATTTTAATCTGAGCTTTAATCGTTGACAAGGTGGTAGTCCTGATATGGCCTCTGTAGATAGCTGAGCTATAAATGATATCATTAACTTGAACTGCTTGCAATATTGCTTTGCTTTAACACTCCCAGGTATGCAGTTTCTCAATTTGTTACTTTCTGGATTGAAGTCGGACATTTCAATTTGTGGTAATTCTTCATAGAATTGTCTGATTTTCCTTTTTTTTCCTTTTTATTAGATAGCTTTTTACTGCAGATTTTTTAAATATTTTTGTTGTTGTTTTGTTGGGGGGGGGGGGGGGTTGTTGTTTTTTCGTTCCTTGGCTAGAGCTCTGAGATTCACCAAGTTGCAGATTAACAACATGTTAACAATATAGAATTGAACTCTGGTACAATGTGACTCACTTTGTGGCAGCGGGGGGAGGGGGGGGGGTCAAATAATATATGTAAACATGCACGCAGCGAGTGCATACTGACATTATAAAAAGAGCTGCTGTACGAGTCTTACTCATTTCCCCAGAGGCTAAGCACATCTCATAAATTTTAGCACGCAAGGTTGTGTGAAGTAAAAAATTAATATATATATATATCCACACTCAACAACAATAACAATCTGACTCCACACACACACACAAAAAAAGAACACAGCGTGTAAAATCCAGCATCACTCAGTCAAGAATGCTAAATTTAGAGTTGCCACTTACTCTCACCTAGTCCAAGAGTGGTCAGTACCTGCTATATAATAATTAGCACTAGCTGGCCCCCAGCTGGGCTGGGCTGGGCTGGGCTGGGATGGAACAGACAGACGCTGAGAGAAGCTGAAAGTGCGGGGGAAACTGACAGCTGTGAACTCCATCATGGCTCTCCCAAACCAACACTTACAAAGAAGTTTTGAAACAGAGACAACTTGTCCTCGATGTGAAGAATGGTGTCACGACTGTAGATGACGTCGAAGGACAGGGGAGGGTAGTCTCTCTTGGTGGCATCGGCCACTTCGAACGTGACCTGTTCCGGTCCGATGCCCAGCTCAGCGGCTCGTTCCATGCCGATCTCCGTCATGTTGAAGGACAGATCAATGCATACCACCTGTGCGCCAAACGCCTGCCCACCACACAGAATGAAACAGAGTTCACGTTATCACACACCACACAGAATGAAATGAGTTCATGTTATCACACACCACACAGAATGAAACAGAGTTCACGTTATCACACACCACACAGAATGAAACAAAGTTCACGTTGTCACACACCACACAGAATGAAACAAAGTTCACGTTGTCACACACCACACAGAATGAAACAGAGTTCACGTTGTCACACACCACACAGAATGAAACAGAGTTCACGTTGTCACACACCACACAGAATGAAACGAGTTCACGTTGTCACACACCACACAGAATGAAACAAAGTTCACGTTGTCACACACCACGCAGAATGAAACGAGTTCACGTTGTCACACACCACACAGAATGAAACGAGTTCACGTTGTCACACACCACACAGAATGAAACGAGTTCACGTTGTCACACACCACGCAGAATGAAACGAGTTCACGTTGTCACACACCACGCAGAATGAAACAGAGTTCACGTTGTCACACACCACACAGAACGAAACGAGTTCACGTTGTCACACACCACACAGAACGAAACGAGTTCACGTTGTCACACACCACACAGAATGAAACAAAGTTCACGTTATCACACACCACACAGAATGAAACAGAGTTCACGTTGTCACACACCACACAGAATGAAACAGAGTTCACGTTGTCACACACCACACAGAATGAAACAGAGTTCACGTTGTCACACACCACACAGAATGAAACAGAGTTCACGTTGTCACACACCACACAGAATGAAACAAAGTTCACGTTGTGCTGTCACACACCACACAGAATGAAACGAGTTCACGTTGTCACACACGCACACATGTATCCTCCTAGTCAGAATGTGGCTACCTTAACGGTGAGTGATAAAGGAGTATGCCAAATCTCCCTGTTAGAGAACCTTGGAGTTTATAAAATCTCCCCATTGGTGAACCTCAGAACTCTAGCCAAGGAACAAAAAAAATAATAAAAAAAACCCACAGATAATTACTCATATGAGTATACTGAATTGTACAATTTGCATTCACACACGCATGCAGACACATACATGCATGCACGCACAGACACAGACAGACACAGACACACAGATACACAGACACACACACACACCCACACACATGCGCACACACACACACACACACACACACACACACACACACACACACACACACACACACACACATATACACGCACACACACACACACTCGCACGCACGCACACACATGTGTCATGATTTTCAAACAGGATAGTGTCAAAGCTCCCACAAAGGACATTCTGCTCTCTCACCAGTTTTAAAGAAAATGTTCACTACATAATTTTTTTTTTATATGAAGAACCACTAACCTTTGCCATGTGGAAAGCACTGCCACCAATACCACCCCCCACATCCAACACTTTCTGGCCACGCTGCAACTTCAGCATGTCTACGAATTCCTGCAAAACACACACATATGCACATGATGGTGGTTATGGCATTGCACGTTGCACTTGCGATCTGCTGCCCCAGTTTGAATCTCAATCCCCTGAAGTTAACATCCCCACTGACTTCACTCCCCTCCACCCCAAAATCCTTTTGGATGAGATTATCAACCAAAGTCCAGTATGCGAAAAACTCATGCAGAACATCTTGCGCACAAGTTAAAACCCGTTCCGCTTTTCGGAAGAGTATGCCATTGTGGGCTGGTGGGAACAGGTGACAAAAATTACAAAACTGTAGACACATGAGGATTGGATGTTAAAAAAAAAAAAAGCACATGAATACTTATTCCATTGTCCTCAATATAAAAGAAGAAAATAAGATAGAAAATAATTTTTTTTTTTTTTTTAAAGGATGATGGTTATAACGATGTGCATTGTGCTCGCAATCTGCTGCCCTGGTTCAAATCCCATTTCAAGGGGATTTTTTTCCCCTGGAGTTAACATCAGTATTGACTTCACTCCCCCCCCCCCCCCCCCCCCCCCCATCCCAAATCCTTCAAATGAGACTATAAACAAAGGTCTCATGTGCAAATTCATGCAGAAATCTTGCGCACAAGTTAAAACTTTTTCCGCTCTTTGGAAGAGTATGCCATTGTGTGTTGGTAGGAACAGATGACATGCACGTAACCACGCACCACACACGCACACACACGCAACACACACACACGCAACGCACACACGCACGCACACACACACACCACACACACACACACACACACACACACACACACAACACACTGTAATGAAACCGTAACAATACATCACAACACACAGAATCTTAAAAAATAATATATAATCAGCAACAACAACAACAACAACAAACAACAACAAACCTCTCACTACAGAGACTGTACTAAAGACTGATCTGAGGATAAACTAAAGCAGTGTATACATAAGAAGAAAAAAACCATGATTATCTGTATCCTTTGAGACTTAACCCCCCCCCCCCCCCCAAAAAAAAAAGGGATAACACAAGATAATAACTACATAGATTTATGCAAAAAAAAAATCACTGGCAACAAGATTATCATAATTTATAGTTTCCTTCACACGGCTCTTTTTTTTTTCTTTTTTTCTCTCCTAATTCCTCGACTAGAGCTCATAGATTCTTACCAATGGTGAGATTTTGAGTATGTGGATATTTTTTGCCTATCTTTAAGGTAGCTAATCTCATTCCGACTTCATCGATGACGTCTATACACAACACAATTGTGCATGTATTTAAAAAAAATATTTTTTAAAAAGTTCTCATCCATTACTTCCAGCATGAAATGGCCTACTCTTCTGAAAAGTGGAACAGGCTTTAAAAAAAAAAAAAGTGCGCAAGATGTACATGCATTTGCATATAGGACCTTATTTTATAGTCTCATCCAAAGGACTTTGCAGCCGCCGCTGTCGTCTAGTGGTTAGGGCGTTGGACTCCTAATCTAAAGGTTATGGGTTTGATCCCAGCTTTCGGCTATGGCGTTGTGCCCTTGGAAAAGGCACTTTACGGCTATTTACTCACCCCACCACAGGTGTAAAAGGGTTACCAACCTTGTGTTGGGGGTTTTACCCTGTGAATAGACTGCATCCTATCACAGGGAGTCTATGACTCTCAGTCGCTTAAACCCACAGAAACCGGGATAAGCACCCGGCCTGATGAGCCTAGGCTTGGACAGGACTTTAATTTAACCAAAGGACTTTAGGGGGAGTGGAAAATCCCCTTGAATGGGGGCTTCAGTGGTGGCTCAAACCTGGGCCATCAGATCGTGAGCACGACCCTCTAACAACAAGGCTGTTCCACCCCCCAGCATTGAGTCGACTCAAGAGGAAAGATCCCCTTCACTGAACACCTCAGCGAAATTTGAACCCTCCATACTTTCCATCAAGATCACAAGTTTGACACTCTACCCACTAAGCCATTCTGTGGTGCCTGCCATATCACATGCCTACCCGTTCAATTCTGGTGGCTCCTGCGACGATACTGGAACCATTCGTATCGGTCACTGCCTTTCCAATGGATCTTTCCAGTGCCGTGGAGAGGGGCGTGGGGGGTCTGCTGCATGGATAACAGTTTGCCCTCCATACTTACTTACCCAGGCTTTGCGCTCTAAAGACCAGAGCTCAACTCCATAGTCTTCCGAGTCTGATGGGTGCCTACTACTACTACCCGATCAATTCTATATTTATCCCTGAAGAAGGAATGCGGCTACCTTCATGGTGGGCAAAAATTGGTTGCATACGCAAAATCTCATTATTGGTGAAACTCGGGGCTCATGCTGAGGAACGAAAAAATGAAAGAAAAAAAAAATGATGCTGGAGAAAAAAAAAAGCTGCATACAGAAAATTTAACCACTGGTGAAGCTCTGAGTTGTAGTCAAGGAATAAAAAAAAATTTTTTTAAAGCCTATATTCACCACCGGTTGACACCGAGATAGCTCAGTGGTCAGAGCACTCGCTTTCCCCAAGTCAAGTTAAGCAGCGTCGAGCGTGATTACCAATTGGATGGGTGACCGTTTGCGTGACTTGGCTTCAGTACAGTCCCCCCCCCAGTTCACCCAGCTGTAAATGGGTACCTGCCCTCTTTAGGGACAGGGAAGGTAAAGCAGCGAGGGAGAGGAGAATGGCACCATCCTCAACATGCTGGCCCACTAGAGAAGCTGAGGTCTCTGATGCCTCGCTCCCCTACAACTGCCTAGGTTATGGGAAACCTTTACATTTTTTTTTTTAACCAGTATTCACCTTGGTGGTTTCCAAGCCTCCTGTGCTGACAAATGTTCTGCCGAATATTTTTTCATAGCGGAGGATTCCGTTGGCTGAATACTGCTGGTTGTCAAGGAATTCCTGAAAGGTTTTGAAGCCGTGCGTTTTGCTGGAGTCTCGCAGAACCTTCTGCACCAGCCAAACCACCTGGTTACTGTTGTTTTTGTGCTGTAGAGAGAAACACAGAGAGTAAAAAAAGTTTTTTTTAAAATTAACAGGAAATGTATGTGTGTGTGTGACTGTGTGTGGGGGGGGTGTCGGGGTGTGTGTGTGTGTGTGTGTGTGTGTGTGTGTGTGTGTGTGTGTGTCGGTGTGTCGGTGTGTGTGTGTGTGTGTGTGTGTGTGTGTGTGTGGTGTGTGTGTTGTGTGTGTGTGTTGGTGTGGTGTGTGTGTGTGTGTGTTCTGTGTGTGTGTTTGTGTGTGTGTGTGGGGGGGGGGGGTGTCGGTGTGTGTGTGTG
This sequence comes from Stramonita haemastoma, assembly GCA_030674155.1. NCBI lineage: Eukaryota > Metazoa > Mollusca > Gastropoda > Neogastropoda > Muricidae > Stramonita > Stramonita haemastoma. The sequence goes on along the minus strand of CM060325.1, from coordinate 56,151,623 downwards.
TGTGTGTGTGTGTGTGTGTGTGTGTGTGTGTTGTGTGTGTGTGTGTGTGGGGGGGGGGGGGGGGGGGGGGTGTCGGTGTGTGTGTGTGTCGGTGTGTGTGTGTGTGTGTGGTGTGTGTGTGTGTGTGTGTGTGTGTGTGTGTGTGTGTGTGTGTGTGTGTGTGTGTGTGTGTGTGTGTGAGAGTGAGTGTGTGTGTATGTGTGCATGTGTGCATATACCGATACACACACACACACACACACACACACACACACACACACACACACACACTGTCACGCTCCTTAAGGGAGTGTGAAGAAAACCCCACCCATACCCACTCTATCTAACTTCCCGACAACAACAAACGCAGAACACAGAGGAGAAATTTCCATATCAATTCCAACATAAAACAATGCCCAGTATTACAAAACACAATGAAAACCCTTTCCACACGAACCATTGATATTTAAAAACAAAACAAAGCAACAACACAAACTAAGGATAAATACCCCTACGTTCGCTATACACCAACACTAGTGTTACTTCACGAAAAATAAATATAATTCAGAACAAAATGCTCATGATATGCTTATATTTCTTCAGTCCAAATGTTTAATTAACAACGAGAACCAATGTCCATTATCAGAACCAAAACAACGACGCACCAAAACCACGCAGAACCAGACATAACTACGACAAGTACAAACTCTCACCCGTCACTGGAACTGGTATGGCGCACTCCTGCACCCCAACCGACGTGACTAGACGAACAAGCGACAAACAGTGACGAAGAACGAAGGCAGGAACTGGAGAGTGAAACCTCCTACGAGGCGTAGGCTCTCTCCTGCTTCTCGAACGGAGCCAAAACTAGATCTACGTGGCGCCCAACAGTAAAAACTGGAACGGCGACCACGTCCTCCTGCTTAGCCTAAGCCTGCAGCCGCTCCGCTGATCTAACCGTTAGATCTACTCTCGCTGCGGAACTTCTCGAGAGATCTCGCCTAAGTCTAGATCTATATGAAGAGAAAAGGAAATGAACATAGACAGCTATACACACAGAAGTAAGTGCAAAAATGCACTCACTGGACAACTAGCCACTATACACGTAAAACGATCTATTTAAAATATGCGAACCGTCACACAACACACACACACACACACACACACACACACACACACACACACACACACCACACACACACTTTACTTTTCTTGATGCTGCTGCAGTGTGTGTACTGGGCTTCTGACTGAAAGGTCACAAGTTCAAATCCCAAAGTCACAGACAGAGGGAGGGGAGAGGGGAGGGGGGAGGAGGAGGAGAGGGGAGATGGGGAAGGGGGGGGGAGAGATAGACAGACAGACAGACAGACAGACAGACAGACAGACAGAGACAGAGAGACAGATGAAGGGTGGATATATGTTGCATGTGTAAGGGTATGTGTTTTTACAAAAGTAGTCTCAAGTGTTTATACAGAATTGTTTTAAATATACTCAGTTTGATGTGTATATATAAGTCTGTGTTTGGTTTTTACAGTCAGCTGGCCAATCTTTTAGCCTGAAGAAGGTTTTGAATAAACTAAAAAATTGGCTCTGCCAGACACTTGGGTGTTGTGTTTTCACTTGTCTGCTTGCAGAAGTTCAAATCCCCATAAGAATCGGAGGTAGGGGTTCTTGTGTTGTTATTTTTAATAATAATAATAATAATAATACATGGAATTTATATAGCGCTATTATTTTTTACTCTGGCAAGCTTGTATCCAGAGCGAGTGTGCTATGGGCTCATTGGGAAGACTGGAAACACACGGTCAAGCTTCATCCACTTTATGGATGTGTCGTTTTGAGAGTGTTGCTCAAATTCTTGACCAACACATTTTGGGACAAAAACTGCCATTTAAAAAAAAAAAATTTTTTTAAAGACTTTGGATTATTCTCAATTGCTGCTGCAATAGTTTTTCTTACCAAATTTTCGTTTCTCACCTTGATGTATGTTTCCACTGCTTTAGACAAGACCACGTCAAAGCCATAAACGTTTTTGTCGTCGAAAGGTACGGACACTGAAGACAGGAAGGCGCCATACAGTGAGGGATCTCTGTACTGTGTAGGGTTGTGCCCCTCTCTTCTTGTCCCCTGAAATCACAGATTTTTCTCCTGGAGTTCACATCAGTGCTGACTCCACTCTCCCCAAAAGTCCTTCAGATGAGACTTTAAACCGAGGCCCCCGTGTGCGAACGCACGCAGAACATCTTGCGCACACGTTAAATCCTGTTCCGCTTTTCGTAAGAGTAGGCCATCGTGTGCCGGTGGGAACAGATGACAATATTTACAAAACTGCATACACATGGGAACCGGATGAAAAAAAAGCACATGATTGCTTATTCTGTTATCCTCGATATAAAAGAATAAATAAATACATTAATTAAAAAAAATTTTAAAAATCAGAGAAGTTTGCCATCTAACTATCAACTCTGCAAAGGGAGAGAAAAAAGTATTGTGTATTCTGAACTGACAGATATTCTGAACTGACAGATATTCTGAACTTACAGATATTCTGAACTGACAGATATTCTGAAATTACATATATATATTCTTGCTACATTTGTGCCTTACATATATTCTTGTTACATGTGTGCTCTCTGCCCTTGTCCCCCTAAAATCAGAGAAGTTTAAAGTCTTAACTATCCACCCTTCGAAGAAAAAAAAAAGTATTGTGTATTCTTAAGTTACAGATATTCTGGAGTTACATATATTCTTGTTACATTTGTGCTCTCTGCCCTTGTCCCTCTGATACCAGAGAAGTTTGCAGTTTTAATAACCACCCCTTTGAAGAAGAAAAAAAAAGTGTTGTGTATTCTAAGTTTATTTATTAACTTTTGTTTTATTTATTTTTTACCACTTTAAGTTACGACAGATTTCTCTGCATGACATTCAGCTGCTCTCCCCAGGCAGAGTGGGTCATCATAAGAGCAGTGCCATCCATTTTGATTTTATTTTCCTGTCTGCAACTGATATGGTTGTTGTTGTTACGTTTGGTTTGAGATAACTACACTCATCAACAACATACAATTTTAGAAAAAAGAAAAAAATTTTTCTCTCTCTGCAAAAATTATAATCATACGAGTAAATAACTGGCGCTCTCTCTCTCCTCTCTCTCTCTCTCTCTCTCTCTCTCTCTCTCTCTCTCTCTCTCTCTTCTCTCTCTCTTCTCTCTCTCTCATCTCCTCTTCACTCACGCGACCCGACTTGACTCACCTGATTGATGGCGGCAAGATTCGCGAATGAAGAGGTAGCCTCCAGGTGCTAACCAGGTGAGAAGCTTGGTCAGAAGCTGCTGCACCTCTTCGTTTTCCAAATACATCAGTAACCAGTTGGAGAATATCAGGTCTGCACTGTCAATCAACAGGGAATGAACAAAATACAGTGATTGGGGGCAAGGGGAGGGGAGGGGAGGGGAGGGGAGGAGAAGAAGGGTGATGGGTGAGGAGGGGGGTGGGGGTGATGGGGGGTGTGGGGGTGAGGGGGTGGTGTGTGGGGGTGTGGGTGTGGGTGGGCATGGTGTGTGGGGGTGGGGGTGGTGTGTGGTGGTGGGGGTGTGGTGTGTTGTGTGTGGTGTGGTGGGTGGGGTGGGTGGGTGAGGTGGGGTGGGGTGGGGTGGGGTGGGGTGGGATGTTGTGTTGTGTTGTGTTGTGTTGTGTTGTGTTGTGTGTGTGTGTGTGTGTGTGTGTGGTGGGGTGGGTGTGTGTGGTGTGGTGTGGTGTGGTGTGGTGTGGTGTGGTGTGGTGTGGTGTGGTGTGGTGTGGTGTGGTGTGGTGTGGTGTGGTGTGGTGTGTGTGTAGTGTAGTGTAGTGTGGTGTAAAGTAGTGTAGTGTAGTGTAGTGTAGTGTAGTGTAGTGTAGTGTAGTGTAGTGTATGTAGTGTAGTGTAGTGTGTGTGTGTGTGTGTGTTAGTGCATGTAGTGCATGTAGTGCATTTAGTAGTGAGTGAATGAGGGAGGTGTGTGTGTGTGTGTGTGTGTGTGTGTGTGTGTGTGTGTGTGTGTGTGTGTGTGTGTGTGTGTGTGTGTGTGTGTGCGCGCGCATGCATGATCATTACATGTGTGCTTGTCCACGCATGGGATTGTAGCTGACACAGGAATACATATGAAAAATTGTTCACCACATTCAATGGTACAGCAGTCTTTTGTAATAACATAGAGGAGTTGTAGCTGACACAGGAATACATGATGAAAAATTGTTCACCACATTCAATGGTACAGCAGTCTTTTGTAATAACATAGAGGAGATTACAAAGAAAACGAATACTGACACTGACATGATAATAATGATAATAAAACTGACAGAATGGACAATGTGACACTGACAGCTGCAGAGGTTGCAACTGTACTGAATAAAAGACAGAAATAACGCAGAACAACTTTCCACAAGCCGGTGATGAAAGGTCGTCATCATTTCAACAACCGATCAAACAGATGGAGAGACAGACAGTCATGTGCAGAGAGACAGATGTGGATGAAACACTGACAACAGAAACCCACACCCAAAACAACACAGGGTTCTATGCTGACTTTGTCCAACCTACTCATCTGTTCTGTACTATGTGTCACCTTTGCTATCAACTGTCAGTTGTATGAACAATTTGGAGGGAAAAAAAATCCAGGAAGCTGGAGTGCAGCTACTTTAATGGTGGGTCAAAACCAGTTGCATACGCGATGATCTCACCATTGGTGAAACATCAGAGTCAGGTCAAAAAAAAAAAAAACAAAAAAATGAATAAATAAAACTAAATGCAAGAGCTGGCAGTCAGCCTTAATTTATTCAGGTAAAGGTAAAAGGTAAAGGTGTCCCATAACCTGTGTGGTCATAGGGAAGCAAGGCATCAGAGACCTCAGCTTCTCTAGGGGCCAGCATATTGAGGGCGGCGCCATCTCCTCTCCCTCGCTGCTTTACCTTCCCTGCCCCTAAAGAAGGCAGGTACCCATTTACAGCTGGGTGAACTGGGGGGACTGTACTGAGGCCAAGGTATGCAAACAGTCACCCAATCAACATGTAACCACGCTCGACGCTGCTTAACTTGACTGGGGGAAAGCGAGCGCTCTGACCACTTCTCTCACCCCCTCAAACACTACACTCAGATAAAAAAAAGAAAAAAAAAGAAAATCAATCTTGTAATAAAATGCACACAGGTACATCATTTCAGAAAAAAAAAAACCTTCCCTCTACCATTTGACGTGCAGTCCCAACAAACTGGATTCTTTACATCTGATGTTGAAGCGTTTGAATTTGAAAGCCCCCTCCCTCCCTCCCTCCCTCCCTCCCATTCCCTCCCTAATGTAACGGTCAAAACAAAATAAAAAGAAAAAGCTACATCCTGTTCTATGATAGCATACTACACCTTAACAAACAACTGCCCCCCCTCTATGACATATTGTCACACTTTAACAAACAGCATCGCTACTCTCCTTCTCGGTGAGACGTGACATCGCACACAGAAACTCCACGTTGCCAAAGGTTGTTGCCTGTTCGTTCTTGTTGATAAAATCCTGCATAAGTCCACGCAACCACACTCTTTGCTTTGGGGGCGATTCACTGTGAAGCGTCTGAGAGGATCGAGTAAATGTTATTTTTCTTGATTTTATTTCAAGAGATACTTTTTCTTTTTTTTTTTTTTCAATAGATTCTTGTTATGGTTCAAATATTGGTCCTTGTAACACATAGCTTTGTTGATTTTTTTTTTGATAAAGCATGGAATAAGATCTGCATTACCAGCTACTGTGAGTTTACAGGTGATGCCTAATGAGAATAGTGGCAATTTGAATGGGTTCGATTCTTGATGAAATTCTTCTGGAGTTAAATAGTGAAGCTCACTACCCAAAACCTTCATGAGATTTAACTGGCAAGCCGTGTGCGAACGCACACAGCAATCTTGCGACAAGCTACGTACATCCTGTTTTCGCTTTTTTTTAAGTAGACGTAGGCCATCGATGTGCGTGGAACAATGACATATTTTTAAAATATACACACGGACCGATGAAAATAAAGCACATGATGTTATTCTGTTATACTCGATATAAAGATAAATAATAAATATTTGATTGTCAGATGAGATTATCATATTTCAATTATATATATTCTATACAATCTTAAGTGTAAGTAGTACATGTGTGCATACCTAATACATGTGCATGATGTTTGCATATATATTCATAGGCATGCATGCACACTTTAATGTGCCCAAATGCACTCACACACAGTTTCAAGTCATATAAACTCATAAACACACATGAATGCATATGTGCACATGCATGCACACACACATACACACACACACACAGACACACAGAGACACATTCATATAACACAGACACAGACACTAATCCCAATCACACACACACATCAACAAAACCAAAACACACATAACATACACACACACACACACATACACACACACACACACACACACACACACACACACACACACACACACACACACACACACACACACACACTACACTCAGCTGTACTGGTGGGACACAAACTTGACAAATAACACGATTTCGCGTTTATATTTGAAGCTAATGACACATAAACTTAAGGTGGGAAGACGAAAGACAAACATCACTTACCCAATTCCTGCACCAAGCTCAATGACCCGCTTGCCACTGTAGTCAGGCAGGTAGGACATGATCTCGGGTCGCTCCTCTTTGTTCAGCTCTTCAGCACCGGAGTCCAACATCATCTCTTTCAATGTCGTCTGCTTTGTGAACCCTCTCCAGTACTGGGTCATCAACGACCGTGCTGAAAAACAACACAGTTGATTAATTTTCTTGTTCTTAATTTTTTTTCTAATTCTTTTATATCGAGAATAATGCAATAAGCACTCATGTGTTTTTTTTTACTGTATCCAGTCCCCGTGTGTATGCAGTTTTGTAAATCTTGTCATCTGTTCCCACTGGCATGCAATGGCCTACACTTAGAAAAGGGAAGAGGATTTAATGTGTGTGCAAGATGCTCTGCATGCGTCTCATCCGAAGGACTTAATTAATGTAGCTTGTAGTGTTATCATGTTGGATGTAAAATTGGAATTATAACTGAGCATGGAGCTTCTCATTGGAAAAAAAGTCAATGAAAAACAACAATGGAATTAATATCATTTTTTGATAAAATTGTAAAAAAAAAAAAAAAAATTTTAAAGGGTTCAACAGAAATAAGACTCATTCTATAATTACAGCATAAAACTCTGTTTTCTAATGTTTAGCGCTTTATGAACAAAAGTGGCGACAATCATCACATTTTTGTTGTTGTTGTTTTCAGTAGACATTAACAATGCAGTTTAAAAGAAAAGAGAAGCATACCTGTTTACATTTTTTTTCTCTGAGGGCAGGATTAAAAAAAAAGATGAATTAACTTAAATCTTTTACCCTCAAAGAAGATCATTTTGACTTGACAAAATGTTCTTGGAATTTATCCTAAGATCACTGTACTTTGGGTACTAAAGTAAACAGTATGCTTGCCTCTGTTTGTGGTACATCATCACAAAAAGGATATATCTATATCTATATCTATATATATATATATATAATATATATATATATATATAATATATATATATATACATATATTACACATATATATATTACATATATATATTACACATATATATTACACATATAAATTATATAATTATCTATCTATCTATCTATCTATCTATCTATCTATCTATCCCTAAGTCTGGCGACCGTGGGGGCACCCATGAAGACTTCACAACCAGTTCCCTCCATTCCTCTCTCTGTTCTGCCTTTCTCAAAGTTTTGTTGAGTTCTAGGCCTGTCCATTTGTCCTCCCATCTCTTCCCTGGTCTGCCTCTTTTTCTTCATCCTTGGGCAGTGCCTTGCAGTATTGTTTTTGCTAGTTAAGGAAGGCATACCTTTTCTAAAGTGGGCCTCAATTCCTCTTGGTCTGGTTTTCTGTGGCTTAAAATACATGTATGTGCACTTTGTGTCAAAGGATGTTTGTTGCTAGGGCCACAATACACGTTTCAGAAATCACAGAGAGAGAGAGAGAGAGAGAGAGGAGAGAGAGAGAGAGAGAGAGAGAGAGAGAGAGAGAGAGAGAGAGACAGACAGACAGACAGACAGACAGACAGACAGACAGACAGACAGACAGACAGACAGACAGACAGACAGACAGACAGTCTTTTGGATGAGACTGTAAACCGAGGCCCCGTGTGCAAACGCACCCAGAACATCTGTGCACATGTTAAATCCTGTTCTGCTTTTCATAAGAGTAGGCCATTGTGTGCCAGTGGGAACAGATGACAATACTTACACAACTGCATACACACAGGGACTGGATTAAAAAAAAAAAAAGCACATGAGGCTTATCCCATTATCCTCAATATAATTTATAAAAGAATAAAATAAATTAAAAAATTGAAAATTTAAAAAAAACAGACAGACAGAGACAGACAGACAGACAGACAGAGAGAGAGAGAGAAGACAGAGAGAGAGAGAGAGAGAGAGAGAGAGAGAGAGGAGAGAGAGAGAGAGAGAGAGAGGAGAGAGAGAGAGAGAGAGAATTAATTAATTAATTATTTAATTAATTAATAAATTAATAATCTTTATTTTCCAAGGGTAACAGAGTAAGCATGCACATACTTTTTTTCATCCGCCCTTGCCCTGATAAGGGAAAAGCAGCCCCCTCCCCTTAAAAACAAACAAACAAACAAACAATACCAAAAAAAACATCACTGACAAATAAAACAAAAGAAAAACCACAATCACCAACAGTAAAACTTCAACGTTTCATTTCAGAGAAGTAATAGGTATACTTTCATTTTCAACAGATGCATAATCCCTACTAATACTAGATACACTGAAATTCTTTTTTTTTTTTTTTAAAGGTTAAAGAGAGGAAATAGCCTATGAGAGAGAGAGAGAGAGAGATTTGATTAGATTTGATTTGATTTATTCTGAGAGAGAGAGAGAGAGAGAGAGAGAGAGAGAGAGAGAGAGAGAGAGAGAGAGAGAGAGAGAGAGAGAGAGAGAGAGAGAGAGAGAGAGAGAGAGAGAGATTATCTCCCCTCCAAGAAGATGCACCACGTCAAGTAAATGAATCTTTAGCATTCTTTTCAGGTTCAGCCTGGAAATTGCTCATGATAGCGCGCGCACACACACACACACACACACACACACACAACACACACACACACACACACACACAGCTGATCCAAATTATACAAACCATAATAAGGGCTCAAAATATTCTTATTACTGACAGTATGCTAGCCCAGCACAAGGAAACGCTGTCGCGAGGTAGTCCAATCTCAAAAGGTGAAGGTCAATTCCGAGATAGGGGCGCTATCAGGGTTTGGGAAAACCTGAACAGGGAAAATGATGAAGGGGTAAAGCGCAAGGGGGGGGGGGGGGGGGGGGTTGAAATGGGGCCGGGCAGTGGGGGAAAGACATTTATTTATTTATTATTTATTCTTTTATACGAGGATAACAGAATAAGCAATCATATGCTTTTTTATCCGGTCCCCGTGTGTATGCAGTTTGTAAATCATGTCATCTGTTCCCACCGTGGGAGAGAGAGGGAGGAGGGAGAGAGAGAGAGAGAGAGAGAGAGAGAGAGAGAGAGAGAGAGAGAGAGAGAGAGAGAGACAGAGAGACAGAGAGACAGAGAGACAGAGAGACAGAGATCAAATGAGATCAAATTCTTTTATTTCGAGAATGATGAATGAGCACTAGTGTTTTGGTTTTTTTTACTCCTAGCCCTCGCCTTTATCATGGATTATAATAATACCATTAAAAAAAACAAAACCCAATATAAACAAGCAAGCAAACAACGAAAACAATGAACACACGCACACGCAAACGCGCGCGCGGGCGCACACACACACAACACACACACACACACACACACACACACACACACACACACACACACACACACACACACACTACACACACCATGATGGCTTGATGGAAAAAAGCAAATCGATGCTTACTCAATGTACCATCTGAAAATAAAAATTTGATTGATTGATTGATTGATTGAAAAATGAAAAAAGAATTTAAAAGACGAATAGTGTTAAAATTTATTGGGGGGGGGGGGGGGGGGGGGGGGGGGGGGGGGGGGAGAGGGAGAGATTCTTCTTCTTCCTTCTTCTTCTTCTTTTCTTCTTCTTCTTCTTTCTTCTTCTCTTCTTCTTTTATATCGAGGATAATGGGATAAGCACTATTGTGCTTTTTTACATCCAGTCCCCGTGTATATGCAGTTTTGTAAATGTCATCTGTTCCCACCGGCACACGATGGCCTACTCTCACGAAAAGCGGAACAGGATTTAACGTGTGCGCAAGGTGTTCTGCGTGCGTTCGCACACGGGGCCTCGGTTTATAGTCTCATCCGAAGTTGAAAAAGTTGAAAAAGCTCCTCAAAAGTTGAGGAGAGTGGAGTCAGCGCTGATGTTAACTCCAGGAGAAAAATCTCCTCGACCGGAATCGAACCCGGGTCGTCAAATTGCCAGCGCAATGTTCTGACCACTAGGCTATCATTTATTTATATATTTATTCTTTTATATCGAGGATAACAGAATAAGCAATCATGTGCTTTTTCATCGGTCCCCATGTGTATGCAGTTTTGTAATATTGTCATCTGTTCCCCGGCACACGATGGCCTACTCTTACGAAAAGCGGAAGGATTTAAGTGTGCGCAAGATGTTCTGCGTGCGTTCGCACACGGCCTCGTTTAAGTCTCATCGAAGGACTGTGGGGAGAGTGGAGTCAGCACTGATGTCAACTCCAGGAAAAATTTCCTCGACCGGACTCGAACACGGTCTTCAAATTGCCAGCGCAATGTTCTGACACTAGTATCGCCCCTCGAAGAGAGAGGAGAGAGAGAGGAGAGAGAGAGGAGAGAGAGAGAGAAGAGAAAGAGAGAGTTGAGAGAGAGAAGAGAGATGGAGAGAGAGATTGATTGATTGATTTGATTTGATTTGATTTATTCTTTTATATCGAGGATAATGGAATAAGAACATTGTGCTTTTTTACATCCAGTCCCGTGTGTATGCAGTTTTGTAAATGTCATTTGTATCCCACCGGCACACGATGGCCTACTCTTACAAAGTGAACAGGATTAAGTGGACGCAAGATGTTCTCGTGCGTTCGTACACGAGACCTCGGTTAAAGTCTCTCGAAGACTTGCGGGAGAGTGTGAGTCAGCACTGATGTTAAAGTCATGAGAGAAGAGAGAGAGAGAGAGAGAGAGAGAGAGAGAGAGAGAGAGAGAGAGAGAAGAGAGAGAGAGAGAGAGAGAGAGAGAGAGAGAGAGAGAGCTGTCATGACAAATCAAGATATGTATACACTGTACCAAGCATATTTTCTAACAGACTGATTCTGATAGAAGTACACTAGATCCTCTGTGTGTGTGTGTGTGTGTGTGTGTGTGTGTGTGTGTGTGTGTGTGTATGTGTATGTGTGTGTGCGTGCGTGCGTGCGTGCGTGCGTGCGTGCGTGCGTGCGTGCGTGCGTGCGTGTGTGTGTGTGTGTGTGTGTGTGTGTGTGGTGTGTGTGTGTGTGTGTGTGTGTGTGAAGTTCATCTTTTGCTATTTAGTTCTTTGCTCCTTGCTGGCTCTGTTGCTCTGGGCTGACTTGTTGAATATTTCCTTCTTTAATTAAGTGCCCAAGTGCATTTTGTTGTCTGCCATGCTGCCTTTCCCTTCCTCCACCACACCCGAGAAGGGTTAAAAACGACACTTCAGGATCCAAACTGACATTGAAGTGCCGAAGTCAGAATGTGGCTACCTTTAATGGTTGGTTAGCCTTTAAAACACACACACACACACACACACACACACACACACACACACACACACATACACACACACACAACACACTTCAAACACACAAGCACACACACACACACACACACACACACACACACACACACACACACACACACACACACACACACACACACACACATACACACAAAACCAACCAACCAACTAAACAAACAAAACAAAAAACGAAAAAAAAAAAACACGATTGCATCTAGCAAAGTGCCACCACTATTCGGTGAACCTTTGGAGCTCTAGCCCTGGAAAGGGAACGAAAATGGAGTTTGGTGAATCTTGAATGTATGTAACAGAGAAGAGGAAGAAGAAGAATATGTGGATCTGTTAACGTCAGTCACAAACTGGAATCAAAACTTGAGACGGTCTTCTGACACAGTTTCGACGACGTAATAACAATTGCGACAAACTGTGTCGAACTGCGTTAGCCCCCCCCCCCCCCCCCCCCCCCCCTCCTGTGAAAAAAAAAAAAAATAAATAAAAAAATAATATAAAAAAAATAAAAAAATTAAAAAAAAAAAAAAAAAATATATATATATATATATATATATATATATATATATATATATATCTTTAATCAATGTAAGTTCAATATACTGCACTACTTTAGCATTTTAGAAGCTCCTCATACATTTTTTGTCTTCTTTTTTTTTTTTCAGTTCCAAGTAGTGAGACAGTGCGTTGACGCACTCGGTCACAACTTTTCAGCACCAAAAACATGCAATGGCAAAAGTTCCTAGTATCTTAATTATCATTTCTTTTTTTATATAGCCTACTAAGAACACCCCGCCCCCCTCCCATCGACACAACTGAACTACGTTGCTACGTCGAACTGTGTCAGAACAGACAGACGGCAATCGCGACATCAACATGAAGAGGGACCAGAAATCAAAAGTTTGACTTACCGCAAGAAAAAAATGTTTAAAAAATTCCCCAGGGTTCAGAGGGATGTAGACTGGCCTACCAATTTATCAGTGGCAAGCTCTGGAGTATATCACGATGTGACAAGAATTCAAACACAGCCGCAAACGTGTCAGGCAATACAATGTCTACTTTATGGAACCTGTCCCCACTATCTAAACACAAGCCTTAGTCAAGTGTAAGACTTTGATGTAATTTCTTTATCAGGATTGTCCCAATTCCCCCTCCAGCTTTGACCTTCAAATCGCCACGGAAAACTTTCCGGAACCATTGTTCCCTTCAACGAAAAGAAAAGTGGAGCGGAAAAAAAAAGAGGGGAGAAACGGTTCAAACCGCTGAGCTATAAATATAAACAGACCTTGATCTAGTTGTGTAGGGTTTACCTAGGGGAAATTCCCGCCCCGCAGCCCACACCCAACACGATCAATATTTAGTTAACATGGCGTATACTGTCAATTATTCAATTCCACCTTTTTTTTCTTCTTTTTTTTCCGTTCTTAGTTTCCCAGATAAAAGTGTGGGATGCTGAGCGCCTGTCCCTGTAAATAAACATCCCCACCTTCTAGAAAATCATGTGCTAGAAATATCCTCTTTTCTATCAGTCTCTTTGTTTCTGCCTTGCTCCTGTTCCCTTCCTTGTCACCTCCTTGTCTGTTTTCTGCCTTCTTGATTCATTCTCCTGGTCTTTCTTTTTTCCAGAAAAACTTATAGGATAGTAATTATCTCTTATGCCGAAGTTGGATGCGCTGGGCCTGACTTGGTCAGGCGCCTTAACAGCAGCGTGACGCATTTTCGCTCATGAATATAACGGACAACAATCGTTGCTGTATGAGCGTTCGATGAAGAAGAAGAAGAAGAAGAAGAAGAAGAAGAAGAAGAAAGAAGAAGAAGAAGAAGAAGAAGAAGATGATGATGATGATGATGATGATGATGATGATGATGATGATGGAATGAAGGAAGAAGAAGAAGAAGAGGGAAGAAGAAGAAGAAGAAGAAGAAGAAGAAGAAGAAGAAGAAAGAAGAAGAGAGAAGAAATGAAGAGAAGAAGAGAGAATGGAAGAAGAAGGAAGAAGAAGAAGAAGAAAGAAGAAGAAGAAGAAGAAGAAGAAGAAGAAGAAGAAGGACAGAACTCACAGATTTACCACTGCTTCCATTTCAACTTGAAGACATATAGTTCGCTTGATAATTATAGTCCCAGCTGAGCTCTCCGATTTAGCCACTATCAACCTAACGTCATCACTTTGACACTGAGCGCGCCCAGAGGTTTCCACCGTTTTTAACCCATCATTAAGGTAGCTGCATTCCGACTTCACACCTGTGTGCAATGCTTATATATATATATATATATATATATATATATATATATATATATATATATATATATATATATATATATATATATTATTGTCATGTACTTCCTACAGGTACGAAATGGCATACTCTTTCGAAAGGCGGAACGGATTTTCACGGGTGTGCAAGATGTTTTGCGTGTAGTACCTCGACCACCGGTCACAGTCTTAGCGGGTGGGGGGAAAGCTCTTGGGGCACAAGCAGGGATCAAACCACCACACACTCGGTACCTGGACTTTTCGCTTTCTAGGTAGGTGTGTTGCCTCTAGACTACCGATTCACTGATACTGGATACAGATCTAGTTTGTGAAGAATAAATAGCTTGCCAGTATCGGTGGATCGGTGGTCTAGGTGGTCTCGCGCCTTGCCTAGAAAGCAAAAAGTCCGGGTCGGAGTGTGCGGGGTTCGTACCCCGTTTGGACCCAAAACTTTTTCCCCATCCATTAGACCCTGAGTGGTGGTCTGGGCGCTAGTCTTTCGGATGAGACGATAAACCGAGGTCCCGTGTGTTACACATCACTATTTAGCGCACGTAAAAGAGCCCACGGCAACAAGGGGGTTGTCCCTGGCAAAATTCTGTAGAAAGAAGCCACTCTGATAGGGAAACAAATACACTTGCATGCAGGAAAAAGAAGAAAAAAAATGGGTAGGCGCTGCACTTGTGGCCACGCGCTCTCCCGGGGAGAGCAGACCAAATTTCACACAGAGAAATCTGCGTGACATAAAGTGGTACAAAATACAAAATACAAAAAATACCAAAAAAACCAGATCTAGTTGTAGAAATAAATAGCTTGCCAATATAGATCTAGTTGTAAGGAAAAATAGCTTGCCAATATAGATCTAGTTGTAAGAAAAATAGCTTGCCAATATAGATCTAGTTGTAGGATAAATAGCTTGCCAATATAGATCTAGTTGTTAGGATAAATAGCTTGGCAATATAGATCTAGTTGTCAGAGTAAATAGCTTGGCAATATAGATCTAGTTGTAAGGGAAAAAATAGCTTGCCAATATAGATCTAGTTGTTAGAGTAAATAGCTTGCCAATATAGATCTAGTTGTAAGAAATAAATAGCTTGCCAATATAGATGTAGTTGTAGAAGTAAATAGCTTGCCAATATAGATCTAGTTGTCAGAGTAAATAGCTTGCAATATAGATCTAGAGTAAAACCAAATAAT
This sequence comes from Stramonita haemastoma, assembly GCA_030674155.1. Lineage (NCBI taxonomy): Eukaryota > Metazoa > Mollusca > Gastropoda > Neogastropoda > Muricidae > Stramonita > Stramonita haemastoma. The sequence goes on along the minus strand of CM060325.1, from coordinate 56,136,351 downwards.
AATAGCTTACCAATACAGATCGAGGAAGAGCAAACACCTTACCAATAGAGATATAGTGGTAAGAGCTACCAAAACTACGTCTTTACTTAACCTAGATACCTCAGTGGTACATGGTGTGTGTGTGTTGTGTGTGTGTGTGTGTGTGTGTGTGTGTGTGTGTGTGTGTGTGTGTGTTATTTATTTTATTATTTATTTATTCTTTTATATCGAGGATAATGAAATAAGCATTCGTGTGGGTTTGTTTTTTTTTACATCCAGTCCCCGTGTGTATGCAGTTTTGTAAATTTTGTTATCTGTTCCCACCGGCACACAATGGCTACTCTTACGAAAAGCGGAACAGGATTTAACGTGTGCGCAAGATGTTCTGGGTGCCTTCACACACGGGGCCTCGGTTTACAGTCTCATCCAAGGACTTTTTAGGGGAGTGGAGTCAGCACTGATGTTAACTCCAGGAGAAAAATCTCCTCGAAGGGAATCGAACCCGGGTCGTCAAATTGCGAGCACAATTTCTGACCACTGGGTGTGTGTTGTGTGTGTGTGTGTGTGTGTGTGTGTGTGTGTGTGTGTGTGTGTGTGTGTGTGTGTGTGCGCGCGTTGTGTGTGTGTGTGTGTGTGTGTGTGGTGTGTGTGTGTGTGTGTGTGTGTGTGTGTGTGGTGTGTGTGTCGGTGTTGTGTGGTTGTATGTTTGTTCATTGTATGTAACGTTGTTCATTTAGTGATATCAGACAAAAAAAAAAAGCAAATAATAATAGAAAGCATTATGGAAAGAGATTCATGAAACAGTTTGGTATTAAAACATTTATGTAACGCCTAAAAATGCAAATAGGGAAAACAATATCAAAGAACATCAAAGAAACGCGAAAAACAGTGTGTGTGTGTGTGTGTGTGTGTGTGTGGTGTGTGTGTGTGTGTGGTGTGTGTGTGTGTGTGTGTGTGTGTGTGTGTGGTGTGTGTGGTGTGTGTGTGTGTGTGCTGTGTGTGTCGCCGCGCGCTGCAAAGTATGACGCATAATTCTCTCCTCTCTCTCTCTCTCTCTCCTCTCTCTCTCTCTCTCTCTCTCTCTCTCTCTCTCTCTCTCTCTCTCTCTCTCTCTCCCTCCCTCCCTCCTCCCTCCTTAACACAGTAACTGCTATCGATTTTCCCCATCTGCATACATAAAGAATCCCTTTACTTTACGCTCCTTACCAATACCGCTGTGTTGACGGTGTATGTCGGAATGCTATTGCTTTGTATTTCATCATCTTGGAGGCTGTTTTTAAAAAATGACAATTTTTTTTTTTTAAACCCTAAAAAGCGATACTGCCGACATAACATAACAGTACGTCAAAAAGTCAGTTTTATTTTTTACTTTTAGTTATAGCTATTGTTAAGTGGAAGGCATGATTTCTTGATTTGAAGAGGAAATAAAAGTTTGACGATGAAGAATAGGACTAATAATTGTGATATATAATCATAATTTTTATTTTATAATATGCATATATATTACATGATACATAATATTGTCATGTAATATATAATATTATGTGCGTAATATGTAAATATATTTCTGATTACCTCTTTCTCTCTCCGTGTGTGTGTGTGTGTGTGTGTGTGTGTGTGTGTGTGTGTGTGTGTGTGTGTGTGTGTGTGTGGTGTGGTGTGTGTGTGTGGTGGTGTGTGTCGTGCGTGCGTGCGTGCGTGCGTGCGTGCGTGCGTGCGTGCGTGCGTGCGTGCTGAAATCGAGAGAGAGGAAGGGGAACAGCCATTCTACTTTCATATGTAGAGAGAGAGAGAGAGAGAGAGAGAGAGAGAGAGAGAGAGAGAGAAGAGAGAGAGAGAGAGAGAGAGAGAGGAGAGAGAGAGAGAGAGAGAGAGAGAGAGAGAGAGAGATCTAGAAACAATCTCAACAATAGCAAAAAGGAAAAAAGCGAAAGAAAAAAAAAAAAACGAAAAGAAAGAACCAACACAGCCGTAAACCCCTAGTCACACTGACCAAGCAAAACAGAATTAGACTATTGATTACACTAGATATTTTGATAGGCTGCCATATTACCAGTCCGCTGAGTCCACCAGATATTAGTCAACGCAAATCCTGGTTCCGACACCACCACAAACTGCCATGTCATCTCCACCAAGAGAATTTCAAGCTGTTTACCCAATTACATACGATCTTTGCAATTTGTCCGAAACTAGTGCATGTCCTGAACACAAACAACAACTGATAAAAATTAAAAAAAAGAACTACCACTCCTGTCACTTAGCGAGGTGGGGGGGGGGTGTAGGGTGTGTTGTGTGGAGGGGGGGGGGGGGGTAGGGGAGCAGAAGGAGGGAAACTTCGTTGAAAGGTGAGGGTAGAGGTGTGTGAGGGAAGATTATATTATGGGGCAGGGGTTGGGGGGGGGGGGGGGGGGGGAGGGGTGGTAGTGTTTAAAAATCAGTTTTGTCAGTCATTACATATCACGGCGGTACTGCATTGGGAAGAGGTGGGGGGGGGGGGGGGTAAAGTTTAAATCAGTTTTGTCTTACATACACAATGCTACTGCTCAGGTGAGAGGGAGGAGGAGGGGTAGTACAGTGTTAAAATCAGTTTTGGTATTTATTGCAAATAGCTATGCTACTGCTTCGGGAGGGAGGGAGGAGGGTGTGTGTGTTCTTTGATTTGTTTGCTCTACAAGATTTAGCGCTATATAAATTCCACATATCATCATCATATCATCTCACATCATCATATCTTTGCCTATCAGGACGCTGCTGCATTATGGTTATCATAACCGTTTTGAAGACCACAAAAAAGTGGCTTCGATTTCAGTGACTTGGACCCTGTTCTTGTGTCCAGAAATTACGTCTTTTAATGTTTGTGCAGAACAGAATCCAGAAAACCATTAGCCCCTATGAAAAACCTTCTCTCAATCGTAAAGAAGCGTAAACTGAAATGGTACGGGCATGTCACAAGATCAAAAGGACTTGCAAAAACAATACTGCAAGGCACTGTCCAAGGAGGAAGAAAAAGAGGCAGACCAAGGAAGAGATGGGAGGACAACATCAGCGAATGAACAGGCTTGGAACACAACAAAATTTTGAGGAAGGCAGAACAGAGAGAGGAATGGAGGGAACTGGTTGTCAAGTCTTCAGGGGTGCCCCCACGGTCGCCAGACGTATAAAGGGATATAGATTAGATAGATAGATAGATAATAGATAGATATGATAGATAGATAGATAGATAGATAGATAGATAGATAGATAGATAGATAGATAGATAGATAGATCGAGCTTTCATCGAAACAAATCTCTATAACCAAGAACAGTCTAATTGCTGTGTTTGTTTGTTTGTTTGTTTTGTTTGTTTGTTTTTTTTTTTTTTTTAACTAATTGCTATTAAAAAGAGAAAATCTCACTTCAGCTCAAACAGAAGAGCAAAAGTCAGGTTTTTCCGTCTAATTCATGTTGTTAACTCCCATATGACTACAGCCCCTTTAACTTGAAGAAATGTTACACCAGACAGCAAGCAGGAGATTGACTTAAAACACCATGCACACCATGTCGTACTGCTTTAGTTACAGAAATGTTACCTCCTTAAGACCAATGGATACACTAAGAAGCTGAAACAAGCCATCCGAATCAGCTGGCAAATAAAACAAAATAAACTTAGAAGCTAAGATCAGCTGAAGACTCCTATTACAGAACAAAGTCCGCTGATTAAATGGAAAAGAAGTGGGGTTAATTAATAGAGAGAGAGAGAGAGAGAGAGAG
>CM060325.1:56118306-56132522 GCA_030674155.1 Stramonita haemastoma | reverse complement strand
AAAAGGTCTTGTTACTCAAATTTCTGTTGGCGATCCTTGTGTGTTTGGTAAGAAAAATTAGCTATCTAGAATACTTTTTTTTCTTTGTCAGTTTTGAGTTTGTCAGTGTGTTTGTGCAATTCTTTCAGCATATATAATATAATATATTATTATTTATATATCATAATGAGGTAAATGCCTCAATTTCAGAAAATATATTTGAACGTTTTGGGTAACACGTATTGATACATTTGTAAATTAATGGGCAAAACCAGCTGATACCAATATGGGACATTCACTGACATGACACAGACATCGTCATACCAGGGTTCGCGCTAGGATTTTTTAAAACCGGTACTGCGAGTTGCCATTTCAGAGATATCTTGACCAACTCCCCCAAATCAGTCCCCAGAAAATAAATTCGGTACGTACTGTGAACAAAGCAAAACTATTCAGTGATGGGGTGGGGGAGGGGGGGATTGTTCGGTAGCAAAACTAAATCTAAATTGAACGCAAGTCTCTCAGACTTTGACTGCCGTGCTGCTGCCACACGCTTCTTGGGCACAAAGCCACGCAGGAAATAGGTTTTTTTTTTCTAGCGCCTGTGTCACTGTCTGTGTCAGTCTGTTGTTTTGCATGGCATCATTCGTGAGACTTATGTTATTCTTTCTTGTTTCTATGCTTAGCGCTCATGTAGATCTTTCGTTCCATTTAGATTTCGTTTTCGACTCTTCTCTCTCAAAGCAACACGCAAATTCATAGTCAAAGAACCTCCGCCTTTGCTTTTCGTAAGAGCAGGCCATCGTGTGCCGGTGGGAACAGATGACATTTACAAAACTGCATACACATGGGGACTGGATGTAAAAAAGCACAGGAGTGCTCATTCCATTATCCTTGATATAAAAGATTAAAAGACTAAAGAATAAATAAATCTAGGCCCCATTTACTCATTGTGAATGGAAGTTACTGTCATGCCACTTATGACACTTTTAAATCCAACCTCAAGACACACTTATTTCAAACCTAAGTTTTTCTCCTTCCGCTTCCATCTCTTACCTGTCCCTGCCTTCAACATCCACCTGCCAAAGTGCATAACGTTTGTGGGTGTGTGTGCGTGCGCGCACGTGCTGCATGCGTGCGTGCGTGCGGTGTGTGTGTGTGTGTGTGTGTGTGTGTGTACATTCGAATTTGTCAAAACTGTAAATAGTTGCTGATTGTGCGTCGTGTAGGTTGAATGCAAGCGCTTTGATTTGTTTTGCAAGATATAGTGCTATACAAATTCCATGTATTATTATTATTATTATGCCAAAAAGAGCGCGAAGCTCTATTCTTTCACAGTAAAGCTTGCTGTTCTGCGTGCTAGGCTAATGAGGCTGGCACCAAAGTCAGAAGGGGTGGTAGGAAGGGGTAGGTGCGTAAGCACAGTACAGGCGCATGACAGACTGTCAGAAAATTTCACTTCAGACTTTTTTTTTTAGACGGAAATCTAATCGGTCACAGGCAAACAGAATCGGTACGTGGTACCGGTTGCTTCGAAAATTTTCGGTATTTCCTGTTTACAATCGGTAAAATACTGACAATTGCCAGTTATCGCGAACCCTGCATACCCATCACAGAGGAAATTTCAGGGAACACTACAGAAGCAGCTACGTTGGTACAAACTGTACTGAGACAGGTTCTCTATTTTCAGCAGTTGCAAGTCAGCTTTTGAAAACTGTGAATGGAAAAGGTTTCTGTTCATTTGTTTTTCCTGTTGTATTGTTTTCAAAATTTAATTCACTTTTTAGTTTAGAAAAGGAATTGTATGATGATGATTTACCCAGCTTTTGGCTTTCTGGACTGTTGTTTATGTGTTTTAATTGCATCGCATTCTTGTGTGTTGTACAAAAATAGATTTCATTGTTCTTGTCATGTCCATGCCACAGTTGTTATAAGTGACTCATTTTCTTTCTTTCAAGAAATAAAGGTAGTAAAGAGAATCAAACTGCTTGTGAGTGCTTTTTTTTTTCTTTAGAATGGGCAGATTGATCTGTTTCATGCTGTCTGGCAACTGTGGTGAAAGTTTGTATGACATCACAGAATGTACAAACATGAGCAGGTGTTTGATAATTATGATGGTGGACATGAAAATAGCGTACTCCATTCACCAGTTATAAAATGACAGAACCACTTTGTTCCTTCATCATTATAAAAAGTTAAAAGTTAAAGTCTGTCCCGAGCCTTAAGGCTCATCAGGCCAGTGCTTATCCCGGTTTCTGTGGCGTTAAGCGACTGAGAGTCATAGACTCCCCCCTGGATAGGACGCCAGTCTATTGCAGGGTTAACCCCCAACACAAGGTTGATACCCCTTTTACACCTGGGTGGGGTGAGAAAATAGCCGTAAAGTGCCTTTTCCAAGAGCACAACGCCATAGCCGAAAGCTGGGATCGAACCCGCAACCTATAGATTACGAGTCCAACGCACTAACCACTAGACTACCGCGGCGGCTTCCTTCATCATTATAGCAGTGTTATATTTCTTCCTCTACAGCCTCTGCCTCTTGACCCCTGCTCTGCTATTAGTGTACAAGTGTAGGCATCTTTTATCCAGCATCATAACGGATTTTTCGCTGGGTGGTCTGACATTTTCCATGTTATCAGAAAAAAAAACCTAATGCACATGTTATCTTTTGCTTTCAGTTTTCATGCAGGTAAATGGTTTACCTTTCAAACATGACACTTTGAGTTTGACAGAAATTTTTATACCATTTCACTTTTTGAAATTCAATGGCCTGTGTCCTGTTTTTTGGCACGACTTTTTGGCACTGTCTTGATTCTAAATAAACACAGGACAAAATAATAAACACTATCACTTTGGTGTCATTTGGTCATACCTAGGTATAGAATTATTAAACCTGCTATTTTTTTTTATTTTTTTTTTTTATTTTTTTTAGTGATTTAGTCATCTTTATCTCTGTAATATATATAGATCATACCACTGCCAATTGTATAAAACATGATACAGGTTTAAATTTTGTATGATTATGAAATGATAACATTGATGTTGACACAGACCGATGTCTAGTAAGTAGTATTATGTATTATGATTTATTATATTAAGCAAAGTGATGCGCGCGCGCATGTGTGTGTGTGTGTGTGTTTAAATTCCAATTTTTGCTGCTTAAAAGATTATGATATCAATAGATCAATAAGATAAGATGAAGTTGTTAACTAGTGGTGAGAGTGACAGGTTGAGGCTGCTTTAAACCAATTAAGTATACTTGTATGCGAAATTATGGTTGTGAGTATTCTGATTGTGTCAGTACCTTACTGAGTACAGGTCACACACTTCTGCCTGACTGCTGTCATATGATAACCAGCAAGCATTTAGTTCAGACTTCAGTGTCAGCAGCATCTCATGGTATCTGGAAATAACTTCAACTCTTAGTCTGCCAGGGAATTTTCTCCCACTACTACACCATGCTGAGACAGAAATTCAAAAACCAAAAAAAAAAGAAAAAAAAAAGACCAAAAATGAACTAGCTTAGATTAAAATCTCAGTGATGTAACATAGAGGTGAATGTTTTTTTTGTTTTGTTTTTATAAAGAGAACACACACACACACACACACACACACAACACACACACACACACACACACACACACACACACACACACACACATACACACACACACACACACACACACACACAACACACACACACACACACACACACACACACACACAATGATACATACACACACACACACACTCTCCACACACACACACACACACACACACACACACACACACACACACACACACACACCACACACACACACACACACACACACACACACACACACACGTGGGACATTGCTGGTATTCTAAAACAGGGGGTGGTTTTAGATGGTGAACATTTTACTTTAATCTCATGGGCCCATGAAGTCATGGGTTCAAATCTCAGCAGCATCTGATGAATTAAGGGTGGGCATTTTTACGATCTCCCAGGTCAGCTGTAAGTGCAGACCTGACAATGCCCCAATTTCCTTTGTAATTATACAAATGCAGAGGATCAAATATGCACGTTAAAGATCCTGTAATTCATGTGAGTGTTTGGATTGGTGGGATATGGAAATGCAAACATACCCAGCATGCATTCTTGAAATTGGAATGCTTCTACCTTCATAGTGGGCAGAAATGGTTGCATGCGCAAAATCTCACCATTGGTGATCCTCAGAGCTCCAGCTGAGGAGCAAAAGAAAAAAAAAAGGGGGGGGGGGGGAGGAGGGGGTGTGCAGTCGGTCAGTCTTGTGTTTTACGTACTACTAGTAAATTATATGTATTTGTTATAGGGGAATCTTCATCTCTTCTCAACAGAGTTGGGGGGTTTTCCTCTGTTTTTTTCAATACATATCAGATGCTAAGCAAAAATTGCTCCATAGTAGATCTATGCTACCTGTTCATTTTTAATGTTAACATTTTTATTGCAGGAACAGCATGGTGCTGGAGATGCAAGAACTTGACAAGCTGAAATCCCAGGTCCAAGATGTGAACGTGCCACTTGAAGTTTTTGAGTAAGCACGGATTATTTACAGGGGGGGGGGGGGGGGGGGGGGGGGAGGGGGGGGTCTTATTACAATACAAGCAATCCAGTCTGTAGGACATTCTGGGTATCAGTACTAATGGTAGAAAAAGTAGTATGAATAGATTAGTAGATTAAAGAGATCTATTGATCAGCAGAACTATGTGCAAGAATCCTTATTCCTTTCACAAAGCCAGAATCATCGACGCTTTGAGGCTTCTGTGGGTCTGATACTGATAGCAGTCAGGTGACATTTTTATTGTGTGTGAAAGCTGATTTTTACAAGCTGTTCTAGGAAAGATTTGTATGTTTGGGCTTCACAGGTGAGATATAATTTTTTTGTTGTTTTAAAGTATAATGAATGTTTGATTGAAACAGTCACAGAAGTATTTAAAATTGAAATTCATGTTACAGAAGTGTAAATTTATAATCTCCAATGGTAAAGATCAAATCCAACTACACTGTTTGTTTAGTTGTTCAGAAATGACTTTTGTTTGTAGCAACATTGATCAGGGCTGAATATTCACTGAGCACGTATTAATACTATTAGAATTGTGGTGAAGTTCAGCTGCAGTGCTTGTCCAAAATTTTGTTAAATGTTGTTTTTCTTGCTTGTTTCAGTTACATTGATCAGGGTCGAAATCCCAACTTATACACTAGGGACTGCCTGGAGAAAGCTCTTACCAAAAACGAGCAAGTGAAAGGCAAAGTTGACAACCTGAAGGTCAGTCTGACTATCATTGTTGTATTAGCCTAATTAGGATTTGAATAGCTAGCCACATCACAGAAAGAATATATTATATATAACATCTCTCAAACATGTTTGTCATTTCCGTGAATTTTGTGACTAAAACACAAAATTATTGTGTCAGTAAGCATCTATAAGACATCCTCTCTTCTTTGATCTTTCCATTTTGTCAGTATGAAAAAAAGCTTTGTAACCAGAGAATCTATATGAAGAGATTTTTGTGGGTTTTTTTTTCTTTCTCATCCACTGATCTCCTGTGACATTTCAGGGCTGTTATACCATGCTGTCCTTCAAACTTCAAAATCACTTTATTATCTCACAGACAGAGAAATTCAAGCGGGTACAAGCCATACTTTAAAAAGGTGAACATAAAAAAAAGTTCCACAACACAGTGGCCAAATATCAGAACGCAACCATCACAATAAAAAGCACCCAGAAATCAGCAATATGTTAGCCAGTCATTGACTCACTCAAGCAAAATCACAAACACCCATACACGCACCAGAATGCCCACGCATCCACACTCGCACTCACACACACAGAGCTCACGCACACACACACACACATGACACACATGCTAAAATTTTTACTAAACCAAATTGTTATAACACACTGTAGGTAAAGACAAAATTAATATTAATTAAAACTAATACTCTATTTTAATAGGATATTGAACAAAATCTAAAAGAACAACACATGCACTCTGTCATGTATTGTCACAGTTCATGGACAGTGAAAATGGCCAGAATTTGCCCATTCAATTCATGTATTCTGTCCCAACATGTTCAAGCTGTGCCTGCAGAGCTAGAAATTAGTAGGTCACTCTGCCTCTAGCATTAGGCCTACAGCCTTTTCAGGTCTTTCCGTTTATGTTAAAAGTATTGTCACTACCTCTCCCATGTTGTACTTAGTTCATTGCATGTTTGTCCAACCTTGTGGTGTGTGTGTGTGTGTGTGTGTGTGTGTGTGTGTGTGTGTGTGTGTGTGTGTGTGTGTGTGTGTGTGTTCAGTCAAATTGTATAATTTAGTGCCAAGTTTAAGCTTAAGAATATGAGAACCTATTCCAGTTTAATACTCTGTTATAATGGAAAACTGATGCAAAATAAAAGAGTTATAAATAGTGTGCACTTTTGTACACAGTAAGTATAACTTTTGAATTGCACCCCCACCCCACCCCCAGCTCTCCCTCTCCCCACCGCCCCCTTCCCTTGAAGAAAGGATGTGTTGACCGTTGTGAAACACTATGCTATATTTTATATTTTTTGTATTTTGTACCACTTTTATGTGACAGCAGATTTCTCTGCGTGAAATTTGGGCTGCTCTCCCTGGGGAGAGCGTGTCATAACAAGTGCAGCGCCTACCCTTTTTTTTTTTTTTTTTCCTGTATGCAACTGAATTTGTTTCCTTATCAGAGTGGCTTTTTTCTACAGAATTTTGCCAGAGTCAACCCCCTTGTTGCCGTGGGTTCTTTTATGTGCGCTAAATATTATGCACTTGGACTGAAACCCCAGATTTACTAGAGACAGTGTGTTTTGTATAGCTTACTTATGTGCTTACATAAACGTCATTTGTCTCTTGGGTGAGACCATTGTTTTATTCTGTAAGGTCCCTGCCCCTTCCTTTTTTTGATAATTTTTTTTTTTTTTTTGATTGCAACATATGGTTGAACGTAACAGCTAACACGATTCACTTTATGAATGTGTGCAGAAGTTCAAGGCCCTGTTGATGGTGGAGCTGAACAAAGTATTCCCCACAGAAATGAACATGTACAGAGCTTGGAAAGGCAACGATAGACCTACATAGACATTTGATTGTCAGTGATGTGTGGCTGTGTGTGATGTACAAGAGAGGGGGGGGGGGGGGGGAGAGAGAGAGAGAGAGGAGAGAGAGAGAGAGAACAATGTGTCAGTGAACAGAGTGAGAGAATCTTTTTTTTGTGAACAGAGAGAGAGAGAGAGAACAATCTTTTTTTTTAGTGTTCACATTTTTATTACAGCAGAAGAGTGAGCACAATTGTGGCTTTAAAAATTTTTTTTTATCCAGCCTTCAGTCCAAACAAGGAAATCAATCTGCCAATAATTCTTGAAATTCAGTAAATCAGCAAGTCAAATGTGTAAAGAACTGGAAGAAAATGACAGTAACATAGGTAAACAGTCGCAAAAAAAAAGAGGGAGAGACTGCTAGTGTTACATACACAGGACAGCTACCAGAGAGGGAAGAAAATGGGAATAAATGAGTGAAGCTTTTTTCTTTTTTTTTTTGAACGAGGAAAAAGAATACACACAAGCACGCTTTTGATATCTTGCCTTCAAGCAATGAAGTGATGTTAAGTAAATCAATTCATAATTAAAGAAATAAAGATGTGACCTTCCACATCTCCCATCACACATACACAGACTCTTTCCAACACTGCACCCCTTTCTGAAGACCTTGAAAATATGGGGGAACAAGCAATGGGCTACTAGTACAATCAAAAGCAGATCCTATATGAGTACGACATCAATTGCAAAACTACATCAGCAAAGACACAGCATTGCATCAGTAGATTTTCATTTCAAATGTGAAAGGATACTTTAGAATAATCGTAGATGCAAAAGAAGTCTTCATTGAGAGAGAGAGAGTCACACACACACACACTGAGAGAGATTTTGTACAAGGTGTATGATATCTTGAAAAAATACCATTACTTCATCCACCTTAGAATGGCTAACATGAACAGTTCTCTTAATTTCAGAAAAGTAGAGAAACCTGAGCCCTGATGCTTACCCTAATTCATTGGCAATACTGAATAAAGCTGATTTTTCTCCATTAATTTAACCCTCTTAGTCCCGAACCAGGATTTGCAGGGGATTGAATAATTACCCCCCCCCCCCCCCCAAGTTCTGAACCAGGATTTACACACAGTAGATTTCCATCACACTGTGACCATCACTAATTGCTACCACATGTTAAAGCTCTGTCAGGCTAGAAGAAGAAACCCTGCTGAGAGTCTGGAAGTAATTATAGCTGCTGGTATGTACTTAGAAGGAGGAAAAGGCCATCGAGCATGTGTGCCTGACCTGATTTCGTGATGGAATGCAAAATGTAGGGGCAGTTTGTGTTCAGAGAATCTGAATGCAAGAGGGTTATGGTATACTAGCTGTTAACTATTATCTAGAAATGATGACATCGGTTCTATGGCATCATCCAACATGTCTTATAGTATTTTGTCCAGTAGAAGTGAGTGGTCAGTTAAATCAAACACTTTTGCAAAATTTACAAAAAAAGAACATCAGTGATTTTGTTGATATTTGTGTTTGTCAATCATTTGTCAACTAAGGTGATCAGAGCTGTGTGGCTTGAATGATACTTTCTAAACACAGACTGATTTAGATGGAGCAAACTGTATTTGTTGAACTGGATTGGAATGTGCTTTCTGGTGTGATTCTCTAAAGGTTTTGACAACAGAGATAAAATTCAAATTGATAAGTAGTCTGAAGGATCAAACTGGTGACTGTATCTATAAAGGGGCAAGACTTGACACACTTTTTGAAAGATTTTGGAAAACAATCATTGGATTACATTATGAAGTGTCTCACAAATGAATGGTGCTGCAGTATGTAATTCCTTGCCATTAAGAATATCTGGACCACAACACCTCTTTAGTTTTAAATGGATTGATGCCCTGTATACCTCATGAACAGACAATAAAGGAACGTTAAATTTTGTGGAAATATTTTTAGAAGAGCAGAAATCATGCACATCTTCAAGGTTATTGAATGCAGTTTTTATTAGACTTTACTTTATACTTTACTTTATTCTTTATACCACTTTATGTCACAGCAGATTTCTCTGCGTAAAATTCGGGCTGCTCTCCCTGGGGAGAGCGCATCGCCACAAGTGCAGCGCCTACCCATTATTTAATTTTTTTCATCAGGGATGATGTCTAAACACACCTGTGTGCATACTTTATTGTTGAACTAGTTATTTGACTAAAATATGCAATAAGCTCATCTGCAGATAGCTGTATTGGTGATGATATTGGTAATTGATTAATTGCATTCCAGAATGATCCGCCGTTACATTTATTTGCAAAAAGCTTTTGAAAGTAATTCTTTTCAGCCTTGGTTTTTAACTCACTCGGGACGGCCACTTCTCTCCCTTGTTTTTCCCCCACAGATGGCCCATTTGTAATGGTTAGTAAAAAAAAAATTTTTTAATACAAAACACATAGTGAGAGAATAAAGTTTTCTGAACTTATGAATAACATACTGGGTTGGTACATATCGAGAGATTGAAGCTCTCATTTTAATATTTGAGCTTTGACTAGCATGAAGAAAATACTCTGAATTTTGTACTACGTGTAGTTACTCCATGTCAGCTACTCTCTTCAACCATGAACAACGAGTTTGGAACACATGGAATCACCCGATAACACTCTGCATTTGACCTTGGATAGGCTCATGAAGCTATGTTAAGCTGCACTAGCCATAGTATCATGTGGCCACAGCATGAAAACTCTGCAAACAGCAAATCCGCTATTGCGGATGGCTGTCCAAAAACGTTGCTTTACACTGATCTGCTATAGCAGACGGCCGTTCTCGGAGAGTTAAATGAGTTACTAGATTTCTTTAACAAATTCTTCCTTGGTTCTGGTTTTTAATATCAATTAATGAGAGAGAGAGAGAGAATGTGTGCATTAAATTTTTTTTATTATTATTCTTTTATATGAAGGATAATGGAACAAGCACTTGTGTGGTTTTTTACATCCAGTCCCCGTGTGATTTTTGTAAATCATGTCATCTGTTCCCATCTGTGCATGTGTGTGTGTGTGTGTGTGTGTGTGTGTGTGTGTGTGTGTGTGTGTGTGTGAGTGTGAGAGAGAGAGAGAGAGAGAGAGAGATTGGTCATCATTTGAAGTGGATTGCTCTTTTACCATCCCTGGAGTAGAAGATTATGTAATAAAGATGGTATGCTTGAAACTGGTTTGATTTACATGGCGGCAGTGAAGTCTTGTTCTAGTTTTGCTGCTTTCTCTTGCTTCTGGACTTTCACTCTTGACATCTGAAAAGGGGTGAAAGGAACAGATGCTGTTCAGTTGTGTGCGGCAGGGCAGCACCTTACTGACTGGGGGCTGCCCAGCTTAACCCTCGTAGTCCCGATCCCGGGATTTGCCGGGATTGAATAATTACCCCTCCCTAAGTCCTGATCCGGGATTTGCCGGGATTTACACACAGTAGCTTTCCATCACGCTGTGACCATCACTAATTGCTACCACATGTCAAAGCTCTGTCAGTCCAGAGATACAAAGCTTGCTGAGAGTCTGGAAGTAATTATAGCTGCTGGTATGTACTTGGAAGGAGGAAAAGGCCATCCAGCATGTGTACCTGACCTGAATCCGTATTGGAATGCGAAATGTAGGGGCAGTTTGTGTTCAGAGACACCGAATGCAAGAGGGTTAAGGTAGGCAGTAGCTTCCCAGTTGTTGTTGTTGTTGTTGTTGTTGTTGTTGTTCCCCAGCTTAACACTCTGGGGGGTCACCCGGAATGTGTTCTCTGACTCACTAATCCCACCTGGGAATCACTGTGAGATTGAAATTGCACACACTGAATGAGGTTTGCTTGTATGACTGTTTTCAAGTACCTTGCCATATAGGCGGCCATACTCCAACTTCAGAGGATTTTTTCTCCTTTAAAGGAGAGTGCAAGTTGTTCTTTTAAGAGCTTGTCATGGCTGAAGGCAATCTCAACACAACATTTTACAACATCACAACATTTTAGTGTCGGCCTTGGCAATGAGCTGACATCAATAACTGACACAGCTTTTGGCCTGAGCCAGAGCTTCCCAGTGAGATGTGATGACCTCTCCCACCATTGGAAGCAGCCTCTGGCGTCTGACTTTACACCAGTTGAGTGTGCAGACTTTTTTTGTTGTTTTGTTTTGCTGCCTCATCTTCTGTGACGTTTCTATCCCTGCTGTTCCCACGCCTCTTGTTTTAATCTCCCTGCCACAGCCATACCCCAGGTTTGCTATGTCTCAACCTCACTCAGGGTCGGAAGTCCACCGGGAGCTCATCAATATTATGCCGCCGTGGGCCAGTGCCACCAGCCAGAGGGCCCTGCACTGCTGCTGGGTCACTTTGGTGGTGTTCAGTGGTGCCTGTTCTGAGCTATCATACACAAGTCACCATCTACTAAGCCCCCTACTAACGACAGTATTAGCTCAGTCACAGAGCCAGACTGAGTGAGTCACCCAACCGAGGTGGTGACACCACAACGTCCTCCCAACGACCGCCCCCCTCGAACCTCCAACCCCAAAGGCTTTGACACAAACTCATCATAAGCACAAAAGCGTATGGGGAAACCAAACCTGAGGTCACCATGAGACCAGAGTAACTGGGGCCACGGAATCAGAGGCAATTTTTTCATTGCATGATGATCGATGAGAATGAGGATGATATAATGATGCTGCCATGGAAGTGTATGTGCTTTGAGACCACTTGACAGGGCTGTACTCTGCGCTTACTATCATAATATATCCCGGCGTCAACTGGGCCCGAGAGATACAGACACCCGCAGTGTTGGTCAGGTCATTTGAGCAACACTCTCAAACTCGCGTCCTGATGAAGCTCAACTGTGTGGTCCCAGTCTTTCCACTGAGCCCACAGCACACTCACTCTGGGTAGGAGCCATCCGGAGCCCCCAAATTCCCTATGACTCTTATGGGAATTGAACCCGTGACCTTCCAGTCCAGAATCCAAGGCGCTAACCACTGCGCCATGGCGGCTGGTTGAGTATGCAGACTTATAACCGGTAGAATGCTGCTTCCCATGTTGTGTTGATGCTGCAAAGGAAAAGCTGGAATGATCTCTCCAGAGCGTAAAGCCTGGATAAGTTTATATGGAGGGCAAGCTGTTACCCATGCAGCAGGCTCCCCCCTCTCCACATTGCTGGTATGGTCCATTGTAGAGGTAATCACCATACACATGGTTCCAGTGCTGTCACAGAAGTTGTCAGAATGTTGCTGAATACAGCCTTGGACTGCCTTGGGGATTCCAACTTCCGATTTTTCCTGAGAGTTGACTCCTGAAGCCTCTCCTATGGGTAGGTATGGCCGCAAGGCAATGGAGGTTTGGAATCAGAATTTTCTTTCTCCTAGATGGACTGTCTTCCCAGACTGATGAGCTCTATCTACCCACGTGAGTAGTATAGGTAGGTATGATTCGACCCTCATTCAAATTTTTAGGGAGTCGCATTTTTTAGGGAGCAGCCCCGCCCCATTCGCCCGGTATAAGGGGCAAGGGCAAGAACTCGGGCAGGCCGGGCGGCAGCTGGTATCGATTGTGGTCCGTCCACGCATGAAATGGGCATTTTATCACGAAATGCGGGAATGGTTTCCCGCGGAAGCCTGCGACGCGCACCACGAAGAGTTCGTCTCCGCTAAGACAAACAACGAACCATGGACCCCTCGCCCCTGCTGCTCGCTGGGCCTGTTTAAACTCGAGTACAAAGGAGACGGGATCGTAGCGCTCTGTTCCAAGACGTACTACTGCTTCGGTGACACCAACAAAAAAACTCAAAAGGACTAGGCAAACGACACAACCGTTTGGTCAAAGACAGTTACCTCCGAGTCCTCAAAAACCCGGACCAGCCAGGGCGGTGTCAACAAAAGCTTCAAAACAGACGGGAGAACGATCTACACCTACCAACAACACAGAAACGCCCTCTCCTTCTTCTACGTAAAGAGACGGGTCCAGGCAGACAGCGTGAGTACAAAACCCCTCTTGATTTAAACATCTTCTTCTTCTTCTTATCACCTTAAAGTCCCATTCAAATCGTGTTTTCATATGCCCCCACCACATGGTGCCATTGTCTGAACCTCCCCATTGGTGGCGCCGGACTGGGATTGATGGGAATGCCATCCATCCTTGACTGATCAGACACTATAACCATCCTTCCTCCTGCAAAAATTCACCCATCTCCTTCCATCTTAACGATTGCGCCACCGCCGCCTACGATCACCACCCTCCCCCTTTCCTCCCCCCACCACAATCGATACCAGCTGCCGCCCGGCCTGCCCCCCCCCCCTCCCCCTTTCCCTCCCCCCCCCCCCCCCCACCACAATCGATACCAGCTGCCGCCCGGCCTGCCCCCACCACCCTCCCCCTTTCCTCCCCCCCCCCCCCCCCCATTACAATCGATACCAGCTGCCACCCGGCCTGCCCGAGTTCTTGCCCTTGCCCCTTATACCGGACGAAGTGGGCGGGGCTGCTCCCTAAAAAATGCCACTCCCTAAAGATTTGAATGAGGGTCGAATCATACCTACCTATACTACTCACGTGACAAAGGTAGCAATGGCTTACATGGTTACCAGTAGCAGAGGAGACCTCTGACCTGACCACTGATGTTCTGTACAGAGCCCTAAAAAAAAATCATAATAATAATATAAAAAAAAGGCATGCTGCATAGGTGGTATTTTTCATCAGATATGACTTCTTCTAGTGAGGTATGAACGTTTGATTCTACTCATAATCAATGTGTGACGGGGTGGTAATTAGATTACCTCAATGTGATCAGAGCCCTGTGGCAGCATCATTTTTTTTTTAATCAGGATACACCTGCGAATTGTGCAACACTCTGTTTCCTTGGGTGGTGGTTGAACTTTCACAGCGAAATGTATAATATATGTCTCATAGCTTTTTACCAACCTTTTAAAAACCCAACCCTCCTTCATTCCCAGTAGACCAGCTATGGCCAGTGGAATGAATGACATGAACACACCCTCCCTTTACTCTGTTATCGTTCACATGAAGAATGCAAGAGCTGGGGTAGCTAGCTTGACATACCCCTTGGGAAGACCCAGATGAATACTTCTAATGCATAGAAACAGGAAAAGAAACCTGGCATAATAGTACATGTTGGCCTACAACAATCGCATTATTTGACA
>CM060325.1:56110806-56113306 GCA_030674155.1 Stramonita haemastoma | reverse complement strand
ATAATGAAAAGAGAATAGGGCCCAATATGGATCCCTGTGGTACTCCATAATGAATGGGCTTTAGTTTGGATGTTGATGTAGTTATTGAGACACACTGGTGCCTATTTGTAAGATATGAATCGAGTAGTCCTAGGGGTTTTGTAGAAATGTTATACAGGTTTAGCTTCTAAAGGAGAAGTTTGTGGTCAATTGTATCAAATGCTTTTTTGAAATCAACAAATAATACTCCACAAAATTTACTGTCATTGATGTTTGATAGCCAATTATCTACAAGACTGGTTAGTGCTGTATGACACGAGTGCTTTATTCTAAATCCAGACTGATTAGGATGAAGTAAGCTGTTGATTTCTGTATGACGGACTAAGTGTTTATTCATACGTTTTTCCAGTGGTTTTGAAAGGATCGGTATAATGGAGATGGGCCTATAGTTTGAAGGATCAGACGTATGGCCAGACTTGTAGATGGGGATTACTTTAGAACATTTGAAGGCATTGGGGAAATAGTTCTTATCAAGGCAGAGGTTATATAATATATATATATATATATATATATATATATATATATATATATATATATATATATATATATATATATATATATATATATATATATATATATATGTTAGGGTGTCTGTGATAACTGGAGCTGATAATTTTAATATACTGCTGTCTATTCCATCAAGACCACGCTTTCTTGATTGTTTGAGGTGAGTCAGATAGTTGTAGACCTCTGAGACAGACATTTATTTATTTATTTATTTATTTATTTATTCTTTTATATCGAGGATAACAGAATAAGCAATCATGTGCTTTTTTTCATCCGGTCCCCGTGTGTATGCAGTTTTGTAAATATTGTCATCTGTTCCCACCGGCACACGATGGCCTACTCTTACGGAAAGCGGAACAGGATTTAACGTGTGCTCAAGATGTTCTGCGTGCGTTCGCACACGGGGCCTCGGTTTAAAGTCTCATCCGAAGGACTTTTGGGGAGAGTGGAGTCAGCACTGATGTTAACTCCAGGAAGAAAATTTCCTCGACCGGACTCGAACCCGGGTCTTCAAATTGCCAGCGCAATGTTCTGACCACTAGGCTATCCGCTATGAGAGAGAGAGAGAGAGAGGAGGGGAGAGAGGAGAGAGAGAGAGAGGAGAGAGAGAGAGAGAGAGGAGAGAGAGAGAGAGAGAGAGAGAATTTATTCAGATTGCATCAATACCAAACAACTCTAGCAAGACAAAGACGATATATGTCAAAAAGCTTATACAAAGTTTTCTTACTTGAAAACAATGCAATGAATCGAAGCAAAAAAGAAGAAAAGATAAAAGAAAACTAACAACAATGAACCACTTTAAAAAAAATTATAACTTTTTAAATCATGATTCTTAATCCTAGCGCCCCATAAAAATGTCCAAACAGAACACTTTTCAAATTGTATTAATAAAAATGAATTGAAAGCATTCTGAAAATGCGTAGCATAAATTATATATGAGGAAAAAAACTCTTTGTCTTTATCAAGACAAATACACACACACACACACACACACACACACACACACACACACACACACACACACACACACACACACACACACACACACACACAAAGAGGAGAGAGAGAGAGAGAGAGAGAGAGAGAGAGAGAGAGAGAGAGAGAGAGAGAGAGAGAGAGAGAGAGAGAGAGAGAGGAGAGAGAGAGAGAGAGAGGAGAGAGAGAGAGAGAGAGCGGATTAAAAACAGTCAAGTTTACATGTAGCTTTGTGATGGGTAGAGGCAGAAGAAAGAAGAGGAACTTTGATCAGGTTGTTGAAATTGACTATGGCTTTGTTAGGTTTTCGAAAGTTGTTTTGATGCAATCCAAAAACTTTTAAAACATTTATTTTTCGTCCAGTTCTGTATCTGGAGAGTTTGTTTTGGCAAAGGATGCCCTGTTTGACAACAAAAACCAGTGAAAGCGACCAGCCGCCATGGCGCAGTGGTTAGCGCCTTGGATTCCGGACTGGAAGGTTGTGGGTTCGATTCCCATAAGAGTTATAATATAAGGATTTTTCAGCTCCGGTCGGCTCCTACCCAGAGTGAGTGTGCTGTGGGCTCAATGGGAAGACTGGGATCACACAGTCGAGCTTCATCCACCTTGAAAGAGTAGATAAAGATACGGATGCTAGTTGGAGAGTGTTGCTCAAATTACCTGACCAACACTGCAGGTGTCTGTATTTCTCGGGCCTGGTTGACGCTGGGATATATCATGTGAGAAATCGTAGAGTACCTGACCCTAACCGTAGAGTA
This sequence comes from Stramonita haemastoma, assembly GCA_030674155.1. NCBI lineage: Eukaryota > Metazoa > Mollusca > Gastropoda > Neogastropoda > Muricidae > Stramonita > Stramonita haemastoma. Next base: position 56,111,027 of record CM060325.1, on the reverse strand, counting down.
CAGCCCTGTCAAGTAGTCTCAAAGCATAGCAGCATCATTATATCATCCTCATCGATCATCATGCTATGAAAAAGTTGCCTCTGATTCCGTGCCCGGCTGATATGGTCTCATTGTGACCTCAGGTTCGATTTCTCCATATTCTTCTGTGCCTATGGTGAGTTTGTGTCAAAGCCTTTGGGGTTGGAGGTTCGAGGGGGGTGGTCGTTGGAGGGACGTTGTGG
>CM060325.1:56050806-56100806 GCA_030674155.1 Stramonita haemastoma | reverse complement strand
CTTTCATGCTTTGGGTTTGGTGAGCTCCTTACAGGAAACTGACTGAAGGAGGTCTCTGCTATTGCAAAGTTCTCAAAACCGACAAGACCTCCTTATATCCGAGCTAATACCTAAATAATTATTTTTCAATTGACAAGGGAAGCAATGCTAGACTTGCACAGAATCCTCTTGCACAATAATATTCACTTCCCGTCATTCTCTGAATAAGCTAGGCATACAACTTCTCCAACTTTCAGAGCCAAAGGAGAAGGAACCTCAAAAGGTCAACTTCTTCAAGGCGTTTAAGATGGCGACTTGGATCGCTCTTGGCTTCAGGGGAAGAGGTTGTGTACTGATACACAGAGACTATAAGTATCAGCTGAATAAAAAACATCAAATCAACCCTCGCACTAATCAACCCTGGACTAGTGGGACGTTCACACACACACACACACACACACACACACACACACACACTTGTTGAACTGTAGTCTGTCTTTAAGTGGAAGAATATCTAGTTCTTTGTAGTTGGTGGTGGTCAGTGTATTAGGATTCAATCGGATTAGTTTAACAGCTCTTTTATGTAGGCGGCTAAAGCCGCCCATAAGCCGCCTACATAAGAGCTGTTAAACTAATCCGATTGAATCCTAATACACTGACCACCACCAACTACAAAGAACTAGATATTCTTCCACTTAAAGACAGACTACCGTTCAACAAGTACCTATGTATGTTCAATATATTAAACGGAAAAGCCCCAAAGAGAATTGTGGAAAATTTTGCTGTCAATATATACAGGCCTACCCATAGACTGTTTCTGCCCAGGCCCCATAATAATCTCTATAAATCAAGCCTTGCATATTCAGGAAGAACATTGTGGAATAACCTACCTCCCTGTCTGAAATCAGTTCCTTCTAAACAAATGTTTAAGAAGCTTTTGAAGAGACATTTGATGGACAAACTGTAAGTCCACGATTATGTTCGATACTACCTCACATTTGGATGTTTGTTATTCATGCCCATGTTATTTTGTAATTCTATCATTTGTATGTATGACGTGAGCTTATGTTGTACTGTCTTGGGTCTGGGTTTTTTGTTGTTGTTTTTTATCTTGAGAGATTTGTTGTAAAAAATCCTCATTTATTTGAGTTTTTCAACAAGGTTGATATTTGTCTTTGCATGCTTTAGAAGTCAACTTTATGATTTTTTTTAGTGAGGGCAGGATGAAAAAAAAGTTGTGTAAACTTAATCTTTTACCCTCAATAAAGATCATTTTGACTTGACTTGACTTGACTTGACGACACACACACACACACACACACATACACACACACACACACACACACACACACACACACACACACACACACACACACACACACACACACACACACCACACACACACACAAGGACAGGATAACCTAGTGGTTAGAACATTGCACTCGCAATCTGATGACCTGGGTTTGAATCCCGTTGAAGGGAATGTTCAGCGGGGGATATATTTTCCCCTGGAGTTAAAATCGGTGCAGATTCCAGTCTCCCAAAAGTCCTTTGATGAGACCATAAACTGAAGTTCTGTGTGCAAACACAAGCAGAACATCTTGCATACATGTTAAATCCTGTTCCGCTTTTTGAAAGAGTAAGACATTGTGTGCCGGTGGGAACAGATGACAGATTTACAAAACTGCATACACATGGGGAGTGAATGTAAAAAAAGCACATGGGTGCTTATTCCGTTATCCTCCATAAATCAGAAAATAGTGTTCACAACTTTGTTTTCATCCTGCCTTCACACACAAAAAAGCAAAATATGATGAAAATTAACATAAAAGCATTCAAGAAACAAGGTAATCTATAATAAAAACGAATGAGAAAAACATTTTTTAAAAATTGAGACCTGGCATTAAAAAAGAAAATCCAGCAAAAAACCAAGTACAACATAGTTTAATTACGACAGACAAGTAATGAAAAAACGAAACAACAAGGGCACCAATAACATTTTACAAAGTAACTAGATGTAAGGTAACCTCAAGCATAAAAATGTGGATTCACAATTTGTTCATCATGTTTCTTCAAAAGTTTCTTAACATTTGTTTTGAAGGAGCTAATGTTCTTTCTACACTTAAAAGTAAGGCTGGACGAAATTATTACTAGGCCTGGGCAAAAACAGTCTATTAGGAGGCCTGTTTTTATTGACTGTGTGTGAGTGAGTGTGTGTGTGTGTGTGTGTGTGTGTGTGTGTGCGTGTGTGTGCGTGTGTGTGTGTGTGTGTGTTGTGTGTGTGTGTGTGTGTGTGTGTGTGTGTGTGTTTTCAGAACACTTGACAACAGACATGGACTGCAACAATCAGATACCTGAAGAAAAAATCAAAGAGCAGCAGGCTGGACATAAGATGAGACCAGCATATGCACAGGTAAGGCTGTGGGTGTTTGCATTGAAAAGGTAAATATGTGTATGTGTTTGCAATAGACACCAAGGCTGATTTTGGGTTAAACTGAAAAATCATGGTGTTTTATAATAGTTGTGCGTGTGTGTGTGTGTGTGTTCTTTTCAACATCTTCCTTGAGAGAATCATGGCTGATGCACTGGAACACCATAAAGGATCAGTCAGCATTGGTGGCAGAACAATCACAAACCTCCGCTTTGCAGATGACATTGACGGACTAGCAGGATCAGAACAAGAGCTTGCCAGCCTAACAGAACACCTGAACAAGGCTTCTAAAACATATGGCATGGAAATCAGTGCAGAGAAGACCAAACTAATGACCAATTACACCAAGGGCATCAGCACTGATATCGGGGTCAATGACCAGAAGCTGGAAATGGTTCAAAGCTTCAAGTACTTGGGAGCCGTTGTATCAGACAAAGGGTCCAAGCCAGAGGTAGTATGCAGGATTGCACAGATAATAACAGCACTGTCAAAACTGAACACCATTTGGAAAGATAAAAGTATTTCGCTCAACTCCAAGATCAGACTAATGCGTTTCCTTGTCATATCCATATTCCTGTATGCCTGTGAATCGTGGACCCTGACTGCTGATCTGGAGAGAAGAGTACAGGCACTAGAGATGAGATGCTTCACGAGACTCCTTGGCATCTCCTACAGAGACCACATATGCAACGAAGAAGTGCACATCAGAATCCAGCAAACCATTGGTCCCTACGAAAATCTTCTATCAATCGTAAAGATGTGTAAACTTAAATGGTACGGGCATGTCACAAGATCAAACAGACTTGCAAAAACAATACTGCAAGGCACTGTCCAAGGAGGAAGAAAAAGAGGCTTGGAAAAAGAGGAAGAGATGGGAGGACAACATCAGCAAATGGACAGGCTTAAAACTCAACAAAATTTTGAGAAAGGCAGAACAGAGAGAGGTATGGAGGGAACTGGTTGTCAAGTCTTCAGAGGTGCCCCCACGGTCACCAGACTAAGGGATAGGTAGGTAGATAGATATATCGATAGATAGATAGTGTGTGTGCATGTGTTTAGTCTTTAATATATCAAGGATGCACTTATGTGCTTTTTTTTTCATCTTGTCCCCTTGTGTATGCAGTTTTGTAAATCTTGTCATTTGTTCCCACCGGCACACAATTGCCTACTCTTACGAAAAGCGAAACAGGATTTAACGTGTGTGCAAGATGTTCTGGGTGCTTTTCCACACGGGGCCTCTGCTTATAGTCTCATCCAAGGACTTTTGGGGAGAGTGGGGTCAGCACTGATGTTAACTACAGGGAAAAGAATCCCCTTGAATGGGAATTGAACCCGGGTCATCAGATTGTATGTGTGTGTGTGTGTGTGTGAGTGAGTGTCGGTGAGTGAGTGAGATAGGTGAACAGACTTTTATTTACAAGACATGTAGAACTTTACACACAGGATACCAACTTTTTCACTCAGAAATGCAAATTCATAGAGCCATAAGTAGTTTGAATTGAGCTGTCAAAGGAAGGACAGAAAAGCACACCAAAACCAAACGCAGAATACACTTGCTTGTGTGCATGTGACTTTTGTAAATTTTGTATCACCAGTATACAAAGACCTACTTTTCCAAAAGGTCGAACAGGTTTTAACATGTGCGCAGAATTGCGTGCTTTCAGTGATATAAAATTTTATAATCTTGTTTATTTATTTTATAAAAAAATCTTTTATATTGAGGATAATGAAATAAGCACTCGTGCTTTTTTACATCCAGTCCCCGTGTGCATGCAGTTTTGAAAATCTTGTCATCTGTTCCCACCGTCACACGATGGCCTACTCTTATGAAAAGCAGAACAGGATTTAACGTGTGCGCGAGATGATCTGTGTGCGTTCGCACACGGGGCCTTGGTTTATAGTCTCATCTGAAGGACTTTTGGGGAGGGTGAAGTCAGCACTGATGTTAACTCCAGGGGAAAAATCCCTTTGACCGGGAATCGAACACAGGTCGTCAAATTGTGAGCGCATGTTCTGACCACTAGGCTATCCCGTCACGTCTGGTTGTCTGAAAGTGTGTGTGTTTGTGGGGGTGAGGGGCATGCCTGTGTGTACTCATTGGCACAAAGCTCGATGAACTGTTGTTGTGTTCAGCATGCTCAAGGAGGAGATCAGGAACAGCTAACAGACCTGGCAGTGGAATCTGGTCGAGAGGATGCAAGCTTGAATGTCCTGTCATTGCTGCACATTGGTAAGAAAGCATTTTTTGGGGCTTTGTTTCAAGACATAGTTTTTCCCTTCACATTTGTCCATTTACAGGGTTTATGAGCTTGAATTTCAAAACCCTTGATTTATTGTTTGTTGTTGGGCGTTCTCCAGCTTAATACACAGGGAATCACCCAGATTATGCACTCTTTTTCAGCATACCTAGTGATTAATGTACATTAATGCCCACGTCTTCTATGTCCAACTTTCTCATGATCTCTCTCTCTCTCTCTCTCTCTCTCTCTCTCTCTCTCTATATACTGAAAAGATCTCTCTCTCTCTTTCTCTCTCTCTATATATATATCATTGGGTGTTGCAGCTAATGCTTAACTTGATGATGCCGACAGGTGACATCCAAAACAAGAAATTACAGAATTAAAAAATGTTGCAAACAAACTTATTTAAAAAAAAAAAAATTAATAAACAAATACTGTAGTCTTTTGTTGCCTATAGTGACTTTGGTTGTTAGATAAAAGCAGTAGTTATGTAGTTTAAATAAGGTATGGAAGGGGAAAAAAATTGAGTCTGTTTTTCTTTCAGCATCATCAGCAGCAGAATACCCCGTGTATTCCTGTGCGGCAACTGAAGATGGCGCAGACACTGGCGGAGCATCACCTGGCATATGTGCAGAGAAAGAATCTCCTTTTGATATTTTATCACTGGATTTTCAAGCAGATGAGACCAGTTCAGACAGAGCTGTGCAGATGAAAACAGAGAGTAAGGGTGTTGAATCAAAAAATCAAATATTTGTTCGACCAAGACCTTTTAAATATTATGATGATTGGGAATATGAGCAAGGTATTCTGAAAGCAGTAGAATCAGGAGACTACATGCTCTCACGAGCTGTAGAATTTAAATTTCAAGGGGGATGTCCCCCAGAAGGCAAAAAGGCATTTTTGTCCTTTTTTCGGAAATCATTTGAATTTATTTGCGGATTGTTAAATTCAAAAAAGAATGGTACAATTTATTTTGGTATTGCTGATAAAACGGATGGTCTCTGCTATGGAGAAATATATGGCATTGAAATGGATCTAAGTCTGTGTGCAAAATACTATGAAGAATTTCACATGCTTCTTCCCAAATGCTTTCCTGACAACTTTGAACTTGTGAGACTGTGCATAGCAGGACCAAAGTTTGTTTTGATTAAGAATACAACACCTCATAGATGGATAATTGAAATAGATATTGAACCAGCATACAACCAAACAAAAGAAGAAATGTTTTTTTTTAATCCGGAACCAATCCGTGAAAAATATGATGAATCTTGGACAAAGTCAGAGAAAAAAGCTGAAAAGAAAAAGAACTATTCTGGATTTTTTCGACGGGATGGTTCTGAAACCCAGCAAATTAACAAAAGTGAAGTGGAGTTTTTTAGGAGGGCAGTGTTGCCTAGACTTGCAGAAAAAAGAAAACAGGAGGAGGATGCACACTAGACTTAACAAGCATTTGGGAAGAAGCTTTTTTGTTTTTTTTTTGCTTTTTTTGTTTTTGTTTTTTGTTGTTGTTGTCTGATATCACTTATGTGAACAGACATTGAACTGAAGAACAACACAAGAGTTGATATGTAACATCCGGTTTGCTAGAAAATGTTACTGACATTTCCCCTTTTTTTGCCTTTAGGACTCTTTATTTCTCTCATGATGTGGTGTCATTCACTATCTGTATGTTACAGTGACAGTATATCCAAGAGGTGTAATTCGCCTATACAATACTTTTTGACGTTTGGTTTTGGCTTATCTTTTCAGTCTTTTTTTTTTTTTAACCGTTATTGTGTACACTAAATATGGAGTGTATCTGCTTTACTTATTTTGTAGTGTACAGCGAGATGAAGAGATGTAAGCTTTTGAGGCTGCTTTTAAAGTGAAAATGTGTGAGTGGGCTGTTACCTGTACATGTTTGTGTACATTTTGACATGCAGCATAAACAGACTGTATTGTTTTTCAAATGATGTAAGACGGAAAACTTGTTTTGCTGATGAATATTTTTAACTAGCATAATTATTCCACCAGTTTTATCTGTTGGTACTCTGTTATTGTGTACAAAAAACTCCAAAACCTTATTCTTTTTAGTGTGACTGCTTTACTTCAGCTGGTGGTGCTTTTTTTTAATTTTTTTTTTTTTACAGTATGTTTTAACGGATCTTATCCCACATGTGCCCAAATTTTTTTTTTAAACAAAAATTGCGTATGTGTTTTGAATTTTATCTGTTATGAATGCACTTGACACTCGTTTGAAGAGAAAGTTTGATTTTAGTGATTTAGAGGACAAAATATGACCGTCCTATTTTTGGGACAGTTGGCACAAGAGAGTAGGGGTTTTCTTACTTTTTCACTGACTTTGTATTTGTGGCACGATCAAAGGAGCCCCTCAATGTCCTCTGCATTTTCTTGCCATCCTTCACAGGGCAGTCCTGCAGAGGACTCCCCGGATAGTGCCTGTACAGTGATGTTCTTTGATCACAAAGGCTCAGTGAGGGTAGGCTTGTGACTGGATTGTCAAAAGTCAGAAGATAGAAACACCCTTCCTCCTGGAGCTCCAAGACCATTACCATTACTGTCAGGTCCTTTGGCACCTTGATAAGGCAAAAACTGAATATGCAATTGCCAGTCATATTTACTACATTAGCTGAAGACCTGTCGCTCTCTATATCATCAATTGGCTGATGTTCACCACCATTGAATATTGTAGTGGTGAAAGGTGCCCACAGCTGGTGGCGATTGATGCTGGAGACAGTTCCTGCCTCTCCCGTTTGTCTACTGTCTTTGTCCATGTCCTCATTCACTGGAGATGGCTAAACAAAGACTGTGGCTTCTTGGATACTGCTGTCATCTTCCAGCATTGATGAAACTTCATATACATTAAAAGTATAGCACAAGGGACACAAATTTCTTATTCGCATACCTAAAAAAAAACCCATCCCTCTCGTGCCCACTGTCCTATTTTTGGGACGTTACTTCAAACACCCACAGATGCAAGTAAAACAATTTCCTATTAAATCTGCCAAAAAACATTCTTAGCTAATACCCCAATCACCATTATTTGTTCTTGGTCTACTACAAAAATGTGTTTTAGGTAAAAGATACAGGCTTTCCTTTAAATGCTTGCCATTTCTGCTCAACGCATGCGTGAAAAAATGCAAATGGCATTTCTTGAAAACTCAAAGTTAGACCAATGACCAAAAACACAATGGCTGGACAGGCATAGCCTGTTGTCTCGACTTAAGTCCTTCAAATAAGTCGAACTCACCATATTTTGATTAGTATCATGGAAAACACACAGTGTCCCAAAAAATAGAACAGTGGGCATATATGGGTTAGTTTTACCAAGAAAAAATTACCTTTCCCCTGAAAACATACATCCTGTGCTTACAAACACCCAGACTCAAACAATCCAGTGTTGGCCGTCAGTCTTTCTTTACTTCTGGTCCATCTATCTGGAATGAAGTCCCACTCTCCTTTTGATGAAATCCATCCTTTAACACTTTCAAATCCTGCCTAAAGATTCACTCATTTCCTACCCAGGATCTTCTTCCATTATTATGCCGCATAGCTGTGTCTACTTTCAATCAGCCCCCTCCATCTCCATCACCTTACTTTAGTGCATTACTGTGTGTGTGTGTAAGTTTAAAGCGTTTAAAACACTTTAAACTTACACACACACACACAGTAACACTTTAACTTACTTATAAATGGTTGCATCAGCATGGATTATTTCAATACGGAGCTTTGCAACCTCTTTTAATGAACACTTGATGTTAAAAACTTGTTAAACTTGCAGAATTTGTTTCTGTTATTTTGAAAATGTTTTGTGGTTCCTTTCAATGTTAACAAAACACATTGTTAAAAGGTTTTTTTTAATAAATTTTTTTTATTGTTAAAAGTTGATTTAATTCTAAAACTGTTGACAATATTGCTGCATCACTGTTTTTTAACATAATGGTTTTGTTGCTGCTTTTACCATTTGTTGCTGCTTTTCTTTTGCTTGCAAATATACCTGTCCCCTCTTGGGGAAAGATGAAATAAAAACCTTTTCATACTGCTTCATTTTTGGTTTTGGTTTGTTGTTTGGTTTGGTTGGTTGTTTGGACCGTTCAGTCACCGGTGACGAAGGCAGCTGTTTGCTGCAGGTCCTCCCAGTCTCCACAGAGCTTCATTCATTCAAGTTCAAAAGCCACAGCAAGGAAGGGGAGTGCAAGACTTGACACACTTGGGATGACCCTTTTTTGACTCAAAATCGCACATTTATTCTTGCCTGGTGAAAATTTCAACCGCAGTGTCTCGGGTTTAACATCTCTGAATTGGGAGACACAAGCACAACAAAAGCTGAGAACGGACTCAAAATATGTATGGAATGAACATTAGCATTAATTAATTTACTCTCATTCACTTTCAAATATTCACAAATTCATCAAAATGATTTAACCATCTGTGTACACATTTAAAAATTGATGTACCAGCCACCATGGTGCAGCGATAAGTGTCTTGGGTTACTGACTGGAAGGTTGCGAGTTTGAAATCCTTAAAAGTTACAGGGATTTATCGGACAACAGATAGCTCTTTCCCAGAGTGAGTTTGCAATGAGCTCATAGGGAAGACTAAGGACTACGCAGTTGAACTTCATCCACTTTACAGGTGTGATTTTGAGTGTTGCTCAAATGACCGACCAACGCTGCAGGTGTCTGTATCTCTCGGGCCTGGATGACAAGAGCATCATCCTCATGCAATAAAATAGAGTTGTCTCCGATTTTGTGGCCCCAGTTTCTCCGACCTCCGTTTCTGTTCCTCTGCACACCTCTGTGCCTGTGGTGAGTTTGTATCTAAGCCTTTGGGTCTTAGGCTCATGTGAGAAGGGCATCAGAGAGATGTTGCACTGGTTGCGCGTCTCTCAGTCTGAGCTATAAGTCAGTAGGAGCTGTGTAGGTGGTTCCTGTGTACTTTAGCTCAGAACAGGCACCACTGAACACCACCAAAGTGACCCAGCAGTAGCGCAGGGCCCCTCTGGATGGTGGTCCCACAGCAGTCTGACATTGATGGGCTCCCTGTGGACTTCTGACCCTGAGGATGAGACATAATGAGTCTGGGTATGACTGGAGGGGAGGCAGGGGGCAGGAGAGAGTGAAACAAAGAACAGTAGGACAGGAACATCACAGAAGATAAGACGGCAGAATAAAAAGAATTGATGCCTTTCATCATATAATCATTCTCTCTGCTTTAAAAACTGTCAAGATCTCTGAGAACTGTACAAAAAGACCCCGGAATAAATAGATGGGAGAAGTTGACGCTGGGTAGTCTTCTTGTCAAACAAGGCTGGTTTTCCGCAACTTTTTCTTCACAGCCAGATCTTGTCGTCTCTTCTCCAGATCAACCACCTGTGACAGGATCCAGCAAACAGAAAAGCAGCATGATCAAATCTATGAAAGCCACCCCCAAAAACGTTTAAATGAGTGGATGATAATCAGTTAGAGCAAAGGTATTGTCTGTGCCATAACACTGACCACTTGTTACTGCTGGCTACACGAGTTGGCCCTGGGACAATTGTTGATAAACACTGTTCTCCTTGATGAATATAAAGATGCACACACACACACACATGCATACACACACATGCACAAACACACATACACAAACACGCATACACATACACGCACACACACACACACATGCACAAACACACATGCACAAACACAAACATGCTCACACATACACAAACACACATACACACACATACATGCATACAGCGGAAAAAGAAAATACTGTATAGTGTATTGCACCAAATGTTTCAACACTCACAGATTCCAGGTCACAGAAGTTTACACCATCGAAACTAACCCTGTGGATTCAAAACAAAGCCCAACAAATCTCCCCTCCTCCCTTTGTTTTTAAAAGATTATTTTTTTAAAGAGAACCCCTAGAATCTATATGCTGAAATTATGTTCTTTCTGCTTGCCATTTCTTTCACATCCATTCGTAATGTTTGAAGAATACAAATCTACCTGAAATCTCTAAACAAATGTAAACGAATAACTTTTGACTCGGACAACAATTCGAGAAAAGAATGTTCACGATACAAAACCATCCCAAAGTCAGTAAACATTGAACTGACTGACTAAATCAGGCACACATGGCGAGTTACCTGCTCTACTTGTTTCTCTGCAATGGTCTTCAGTTCTGCTTTCAGGTTATGGGAATCGGGCAGTTGCTGCACACACACACACACACACACATAATGACAATAAAACCATATAGTTTCAATTTTGTGTGAAAATAAGCTTATTTCCAAATCATGAAATATAAAATGCGAGTGTTGTTTAATCTGTGTGTATCGTCTCCAGTTTTCGTTCCTTTTTTTTTTTTGGTCGAGCACTGTGGTGAAGTTTTATGCACCCCCAAAACCGGGCTGACCTCTTTCTCTCAGGAGATATCAGTGTAGCTCAAGAGTGATTCCAAAGATGGACAGTCCAGATTCTGTGTTCAGTGATAAAGCCCAAAGTACCATTTTCAGTACTTCAATTGTATTTTTTCTGAACATGGTTTCATAACTTTCCATGCGCATGTAAACTTTGCTGAAAAGTGGGGGGGAGGTAGGCAAGACAATCAATTTATGTACTGACAGTCAATTTAATATGTGCTACCAATTGAGTGTGTGTAACATTTTTGCCCCAAAACTTTACACAGCTTCTTCCCAAACCTAAGATCTGGTCTGCATCCAAGCATTCCCACCTACACATCTTCCCCTTGGACAGATACCCATCCACCCCCACCCCTTCCATACCAAACCAAACAGCCCCAAACCAAAACACACAAATGAAGTTAGAAAGGACAAAATGTTCGCATTTAAGGTTGACTCGTAGAAAAACCATCTCTTTTTTTCAGTATATTTTTTTTAGGTCAATATTTTATTTTAAAAAAAAGGTACTGGTAGGCACGTCTGGCCATGTAACTGATTGTCACCATTGTACCAATCCCCCCCCTCCCTCCCCTCCCCACCACATGCAAAAAACCCTACAAAATTGAGAGTATACACACAGTGTAGTAAATTAATGTGTGCCTGCGAGAATGCATAACAAATAAAACTTGTGTTGGTCTTCAATTTTGCGTCTGTTCACATAAAAGTGATATCAGACAAAACTTGTGTCTTTTCATACAGTTGCTTCTGTTAAACTTTACTCGAGAAAAACCCAGTGATATTAGACAAAACTTGGTATCTTTTCATATAATTGCTTCTGTTAAACTTTACTCGAGAAAAAACCCAGCATAATGATACAGTTTCCATCGCTGTGTACACTGATTGACCTTAGCATAAAAGTAGGTGACCTGGTAGAAAAAAAAAGGGAAAAAAAAAGGTGACCTGGTAGAGCTTGGGAAAACAAGCAGCAGTATCTGTTCACTTTACTCGAGAAAAACCCAGCATAATGATCTAATAGCCTCCATTACACTGACTGACCTTGGCATAAAAGTAGGTGACCTGGTAGAGCTTGGGAAAACAGGCAGCAGTATCTGTTCACTTTACTCGAGAAAAACCCAGCATAATGATCTAATAGCCTCCATTACACTGACTGACCTTGGCATAAAAGTAGGTGACCTGGTAGAGCTTGGGAAAACAGGCAGCAGTATCTGTTCACTTTACTCGAAGAAAAAACCCAGCATAATGATCTAATAGTCTCCATCGCTGTGTACACTGACTGACCTTGGCATAAAAGTAGGTGACCTGGTAGAGCTTGGGAAAACAGGCAGCGTAGAGAGTGTCCCCGCACTTCACCCCTGCCTCCCCTAACACCTTGGTCACCGCCTTCTCCAGTTGCTGGCCCATCACACACAAACCATCCACATTTACCAACAGGTGCACCAGTCGTCTAGCCGCTGCTTTAGTCTACTGGTTAGGGCCTTGGACTCGTAATCTAAAGGTTGCGGGTTCGATCCCAGCTTTCGGCTATGGCGTTATGCCCTTGGAAAAGGCACTTTACAGCTATTTTCTCACCCCACCCAGGTGTAAAAGGGGTACCAACCTTGTGTTGGGGGGTTAACCCTGCGATAGACTGGCGTCCTATCCAGGGGGGAGTCTATGACTCTCAGTCGCTTAACGCCACAGAAACCGGGATAAGCACCGCCTGATGAGCCTTAGGCTCGGGACAGACTTAACATCAGTCGTCTAGGAGGTAACGCGCCTGCCAAGAAAGCAAAAAGTCCGGGTCTTGAGTGTGTGGTGGTTCAAATCTTGTTTGGGCTCTAAACTTTTCCCCATCCATTAGACCATGAGTGGTGATCTGGGAGCTAGTCTTTCGGAGGAGATGATAAACCGAGGTCCCGTGTGTTAGCATAATTATTTGGCACACGTAAAAGAACCCATGGCAACAAGGGAGTTGTCCCTGGTAAAATTCTGTAGAAAAAAGCCACTCTGATAGGGACACAAATACAATTGCAGACAGGAAAAAGAAAAGAAAAATGGGTACGCGTTGCACTTGTGGCAATGCGCTCTCCCTGGGGAGAGCAGCCTGAATTTCACGCAGAGAAATCTGCAGTGACACAAAGTGGTATAAAATAAAATAAACAGCCACCAGGAAGCTCTAGTAACAAAGAGCACCAACCCCCCTTTTTTTTTCTTTTCAGGAGCACAGATACAGAAAACATTCAGTGTTGCCAACTGACACTACACAACTATCCAACACAGACACAGAAAACATTCAGTGTTGCCAACTGACACTACACAACTATCCAACACAGACACAGAAAACATTCAGTGTTGCCAACTGACACTACACAACTATCCAACACAGATACAGAAAACATTCAGTGTTGCCAACTGACACTACACAACTATCCAACACAGATACAGAAAACATTCAGTGTTGCCAACTGACACTACACAACTATCCAACACAGACACAGAAAACATTCAGTGTTGCCAACTGACACTACACAACTATCCAACACAGACACAGAAAACATTCAGTGTTGCCAACTGACACTACACAACTATCCAACACAGATACAGAAAACATTCAGTGTTGCCAACTGACACTACACAAACTATCCAACACAGATACAGAAAACATTCAGTGTTGCCAACTGACACTACACAACATCCAACACAGATACAGAAAACATTCAGTGTTGCCAACTGACACTACACAACTATCCAACACAGATACAGAAAACATTCAGTGTTGCCAACTGACACTACACAACTATCCAACACAGATAAAAGAAAACATTCAGTGCTGCCAACTGACTCTACACAAATATCATGTTTGCGAGAAATGTTCTTAAATGTACAGGGTAGATATGGCACACTTTGTTCAGTTCACAATGTCATGCACAACATCTTGCGCATGCAATAAAACCTGTTCAACTTTTTGGAATTGTAAGCCATCGTGTGTTGGCGACACACAATTAATTTAAACACGACTGAAATGATTGAATAAAATTAATTAGAAAACACGTCTGGAATGATTAGAAAATATCACAGAATGGCTAACTGGCAAATACTTACACTGCTATAATGTGAACATTTTTTTTTTGGTTCCTCGGCTATAGCTGTGAAGTTCACCAACGATAGATTTTTTGTGTCTGCAAACATTTGGCCCACTATCAAGGTAGCTGCCCACTCTTCTAAAATGCAGAACCGGTTTTAACGTGAGCGCAAGATGTTTTGCATGCATTTGCAGACTGGGTCTTGATATATAATCTTATGTAAAGTACTTAAATGGAAGTGGAGTCAGCTCTGATGTAAACTCTAGGGGAAAAAATCCCCTTGAACAGGCGTCGGTGGTGGCTTGAACCCAGGCCATCAAATCATGAATGCAAAGCTCTACCCACTAGGCTCTCTTGCTCCCATAATGTGGAGCATAACTGACTGGAAAGAAAACAAGTCAGAAGATGTATGAGGTAGGCGATGGCTGATAATCCCGCATTTTAAAATGGGCCACAAGCTTAATTAATAGGCCTCTCTTGTTTTTGTTTCCCTGAGCAGACAAAAAGGTTTGCAGTGTGGTGAAAGCAGAATGCAGCCGAAAATGAGGAAACAAATTCTGCCAAAAGCAGAATGGTCAACAGCTCTGATATACTGCCATTAGGAAACTTCTCATCTTTTTCATAGGCAGTAATACTACTGTACCGGTAAACATTTGCAAAAACACAATCTTCCAAAACTGATATACAATTCTAAACATGATAACTTACAAAACAAAATGTTTCAATCACAGTACCACAATATTGTTTATAGCCCTACCGACCACGAAAGCCATATCAGGGTTGTCACCTCATTCAGTTTCAGTGGCTCCAGTCACTCTCAACTTCTGGTTCAAAACCAACACTTCCTAATACTTTCAAATATCTAAGAGTAAGACAGTCCATCTGAAAAAACAACAACATTAAATGACAAAATACCTAAATTCTTTCATTCCTTAAGGCAAATAAACCAGACTGTGCTGAGGGCACCAGCCATTCTGCTTAATTTATCATCCCCAGATTACAAAATAACGTAAAAAAGGATAACAAGCATGTTTAAGTACAACATATGCATAAAAAGTGCCACATGGGCAAACACCACTGCAGAATGGACATCCTGTGCCCATCCCAGTGTCTAAGTCTCACTGCCTGGTCACCAGAACAAAAAACACACAGGCAGAGTGTCATATAATGAAAATGGAAAATTGTTAAAAAATTTGAAAGAGTTGCTTGAAAAAAGGCAGTAGAATGGACTGGGAGGGCAGAAAATAAGCACAAGAAATCAAAGAAAGATAAGGAGAAAGACAGAAACAAAGAGAGAGATAGAAAAGTGGAAATGTCTAGCACAGAATTTCCAGAAGGTGGGGATGCTACTTATACTGAAAGAGCCCCCCCGGCATGCTCACGGGGGAAAAATGGTTCCATCGTTTATGCCTGCGAATTCAAAAGCACACAATACTGTTATTGAATATCAAGTTTTAACAGTATTACAGAACGACAAAAGAAGGACTCGTAATCAGCATTTCGCCTTGCAGCAAAAAAAAAAAAAAAAGGTTTACTTTTTTTTCTCTTTAATTATGAAACATTAACAATACTTACCCGTTTATGTCTCTGTGTTCGAGCCTTTCGATCCCGATCCGATTTGTGTGGTGGTGTACTGCCCTTGCTATCACTGGACTGCTGTCGCTCTTCACCCTTCCCAAGAGACCCTGCACTAGAACTCTGTTTCCTTCCGGACGAAGAGAGGCCACAGCGCGACAAATCCCCGTCAGAGAGGGCGTGGCCAAACAGTTTGCGTGAAGAGACAGGGGTGAAAATGTTCACCTGGGGTTTGGACAGTCTCCTGAAAGGGGGCAGAGTGGAGCCTGAGGTGTGAGTGTGACCCACAGAACCGAGCCCTGACCGCTGCTGTCTCCCCAGCTCTCACCACAGGACGACCACGACTTGTCCAAACCTCTCTCTCCGCCGGGCCAACCACCCTCCAAGCTTACAGACCGGTCCTTCCTGACCCTGGCTTTGGGCGCGGGAAAGTGGCTGTCCCCCCGAGAGGAGACTGCAGCCCTGGCGTCTGCTGGGCCCTCCTTCTCTCTGGACAGGCGCCGTTTGGCAGAGGGGGTGGCCTGCAGCAGGGAGTTCGGGGAGAGCCTTTGGCGGGTGATGGGGGTCAGTTTGCTGCCCCCGCAGCTGACGTCCATTTGACTGCGGCGGGAGGAGTGGTTGCGATAGCGGAGAGCCGGCACTCCGGGCTTGTCGGAGCAGACGTGGAGACTCTCCTCCAGCAGAATGTTGTCGCGGAACTTCTGGAAAAACTTCTCCTGCCGCTCCGATTTCTTGCTGTGCTCGTAACTGTTTCCAACAACCAAATTTTTTTTTTTTTTTTTTTTCTGACTCCTGATCGCTCATCTGTCTGAAAACTCCGTACAACAACATTGACTGTGAGTTTTCTACCTCACAAAATTCCCTCACCCAGCTCTAATGCATGTCACTATCAGTAACTTCAAGATATCTAGTTTGATGCTCCAATAAAATCATACACAACAATGTTAAAAAAAAATAGGGAACAAATTTCCTTGAAATCAAATTTCAACAAGGATAGCTAAGAATTTTTGTGTGGGTGGTAGTGTTACTTTTATTTAACGTCTTTTCACAGCTGTGATACTAGATATTTTGTATGGGTGTTCTCACGAGAATTGTACAAGAAGTACTGCTTGTATGCTCCCCTCGCAAAAGTTTACTGCTGAACCAAAAGTGTAAGCCATACAAAATACTGCATGTCAAACATAAAGGATGACTTCTTTTCACAGCATTGAAATAACCCCACACATAAGCCAATCGACACACAACTGTTTTAGAGTGACAAAACAGTAAAGACAATACAGCTTTATCAATCCACTATAAACTTCAATAAATAGCAAATTCCAGAAGAAAAAAAAACATATGGTCTTTTCATGCAGATCTTTTTTTACATCAAAGCACCCCCCCACCCCCCTTTAACATGGAACAATAGCACAGTTTTGGGAAAAAAAAGACACCAACCATTAAAAAAAAAGAGAAAAAATCAATGGCAACAGCTGGAAGTGTTCACTGCACTATAGCTACAATACCACCAGTAGAACACAATGGAAGTGTTCCCTATACTATAGCTACAATACCACCAGTAGGACACAATGGAAGTGTTCCTTATACTATAGCTACAATACCACCGACACAATGAAGTGTTCCCTATACTATAGCTACAATACCACCAGTAGGACACAATGGAAGTGTTCCCCTATACTATAGCTACAATACCACCAGTAGGACCAATGGAAGTGTTCCTTATACTATAGCTACAATACCACCAGTAGGACACAATGGAAGTGTTCCTATACTATAGCTACAATACACCATGACACAAGAAGTGTTCCTTATACTATACTACAATACCACCAGTAGGACACAATGGAAGTGTTCCACATATAGTAGGACACAATGAAAGTGTTCACTATACTATAGCTACAATACCACCAGTAGGACACAATGGAAGTGTTCCTATAGTAGGACACAATGGAAGTTCCACTATAGTAGGACACAATGGAAGTGTTCCCTATACTATAGCTACAATACCACCGAGACACAGGAAGTGTTCCTTATACTATAGCTACAATACCACCAGTAGGACACAATGGAAGTGTTTCACTATAGTAGGACACAATGAAGTGTTCACTATACTATAGCTACAATACCACCAGTAGGACACAATGGAAGTGTTCACTATAGTAGGACACAATGGAAGTGTTCACTATACTATAGCTACTATACCACCAGTAGACACATGGAAGTGTTACTAAGTAGGACACATGAAAGTGTTCACTATACTATAGCTAACTATACCACCAGTAGGACAGCAAAGCAATGGCAAGTGTACACTACACTATAGCTTATAACCACCAGTAGGACACAATGGGTACAGCTGGAAGTGTACACTACACTATAGCTTTTAAACCACCAGTAGGACACAATGGCTACAGCTGGAAGTGTACACTACACTATAGCTTTTAAACCACCAGTAGGACACAATGGCTACAGCTGGAAGTGTACACTATACTATAGCTTTTAAACCACCAGTAGGACAAGCACAGCCATGGCAAGTGTACAGCAGTGACTCACTACACGTCGTGGTACTGCAGATCTTTACAGGCCGGCCACTGGAGGTTGACTTCTTCGTGGCTGGACAGCTGATGTGGTCGCACTGCTGGCTGAAACAACAGCAGCAGAGACAGGCAGGGCTTGTAGTCATGAACGCTTCCATGACGTGCATGTTTGGGACACACGGTATATATATAAAAAAAATTTTTTTTTAAAAGAGCGAAAAGCGTTCAGAGTAATGGATTCAAATTTTTTGGGGAGTTCAAGCAAAATCTGAAGGTTTTATTTAGTTCACTCACTCATCTCTCTCTCCCCCTACCACTCTCTCTCCCTCTATCACTCTCTCTCCCTCTATCACTCTCTACCCCCCTATCTCTCTCTCTCCCCACTGTTTATCTCTCTCCCCCCCATCTCTCTCACTCTGTCCCTCCCTCTGCATTCCCTTGATAGGTGGGGTGTGTGGTATTTGGCCCTCTTTTGTCCATGTCATATTGCTGGAGGTCTGCCCACTGGCCTTAGCCGACATATTTTGACTTCAGAGCAGCTCATTTCGTTGTTACAGGTTCATACTGGGCATATTTGTGTCTCCATAACCCACTGAATGCTAAGATGAATTAAGGGATCTTTAATGTGCTGCAGTGCATATTAATGATCTTTTGCATCTGTTTATATACTAAGGGGTCAATCAAGGCACTGGCAGGTCTGCTCTTGAAATTGACCTTGGAGATCATCCTATTTGACCAGACTTCACTGCCGAGATTCAAACTTGGGACTTCATGGGCCCACAAGATTGAAGTCAAACGGTCTTAGCCCCTTGGCTAAAGCATCCATCAAGGTATTAGTACAAACCAGGCATTGCCACTTGCAGAACAAGCTCAGGCAATTGTTACCGCAGCTCTTCACTATCCACAATATGTCATTTGATATGCTGACAGGCTTAATTAAGGACTCCACCCTTGGTCACCTCACATGCACTCACACACACTCAGGTACACTGAAAAACACACACACACACACACACACACACCCCACACACACACACAGCACACGCACACACACACACACACACCTCCGGTAATCACAGACATACACACAGACACAGACACAGACACACTCGGGTAGTCACACACACACACACACTCGGGTAGTCACACACACAGACATAGACACAGACACACACAGGGGACGGATAGCCGGTGGTTAGAGTGATGACACGTGCGTTGCACTCTTGATCTGCTGACATGGGTTCAAATCCCATTCAAGAGGAATTTTCCTCTGGAGTTAACATCACTGCCAACTCCACTCCTCCAAAAGTCCTTCAGATGAGACTATAAACCGAGCTCCTGTGTGTGAACACACGCGGAACACTTTGCGCACATGTTAAAACCTGTTCCTCTTTTCAGAAGAGTAAGCCATTGTGTGCCTGTGGGAACCAATGACAAAAATGACAAAACTGCATACACACAGGGATTGGATGTAAAAAAAAAAAAAAAAATTTTTAAAGCATGCAAGTGCTTATTCCATTATCTTCAAAAACAAAAAAAAAACAAAAAAAAAAACAAACAAACACACACACACAGAGAAACATTTATAACATATATATATATACAAAGACATAATCATGCAGGTATGCTGCACACTAAGCTATCCACGACCCACCTTCACAGGAGACAGATCCTCGTGAACTGCATTGCCATCAGGTCTGAACCACCGCACCATGTCTTTAGCGTCCATGGAGGCTGCAGCACAACACAAACGCTGCCAAGTTTTTCTACGAAGGTTTTATTATTTATTTTATTTTATTTTATTTTAATCTTTTATATCGAGGATAATAGAATACGCACTCATGTGCTTTTTTCTTTTCATCCAGTCCCCGTGTTGTGTATGCAGTTGTGTAAATATTGTCAGGTGTCAAAGCTAGTGGTGCATCATGTATTATACTCTAAACCCCCCCCACAAGCCAAGAACAACACTTGGCAAGGTTTTTTTTTTTTAACCAACTTTATAATATGACCCGATGTATTTATTTTTATTTTTTATTCTTTTATATGAGGATAATGGGATAAGCACTCGTGTTTTTTTACATCTAGTCCAGGTGTGTATGCAGTTGTGTAAATATTGTCAACTGTTCCTACTGGCAACAATGGCCTACTCTTACGGAAAGCAAAACATGTTTTAACATGCGCGCAAGATGTTCTGCATGCGTTTGCACATGGGGCCTCGGTTTACAGTCTCACCCGAAAGACTTTTGGGGAGAGTGGAGTCAGCACTGATGTTAACTCCAGAGGAAAAATCCCTCAATCGGGAATCGAACCCGGGTTGTCAAATTGCCAGCGCAATGTTCTGACCACTAAGCTATGCTGTCCCCTGTCTGATAGCTGAAGCCTCTCATGCAGTTTGCACACTTTTTTGTTTTGTTTTTCTATCCATTCCTTGGCCAGTTGTGCTCTACGCTTCCATGGAAGATGGATGGATGTAGGTGGGTTGTTTTGTTTTGCGATTTTTTCATTCCTTGGCTAGAGCTCCAACGTTCACCCATGGTGAGAGTTTTGCATGTGCGACTGTTCCCCCCCCCCCCTCCCCCCTACCATTAAGGTAGCCCCATTCTGACCTATTCTATTGGGTAAACAGTATATCTACTTGCAAATGTAGAATTTCTTTTTTCATTTCTTAGCTAGAGGTCCAAGGTTCACCAATGGTAAGTTATTTGCATGAGTGATGGTAACCCCCCCCCCACCCCCCTTCCATATTAAGGTAGCTGCATTCAGACTTTGGGGGTACAGTTAGGAATGGAACCACACTAATTTCGCCAGGACAGTCAGGAGGTACCTCCCAGCTGTTTCTGATTTTTAATTGTCATTGGGTTCTTGTCACATGCACCAGTCTGTAAGCACACAGGTCCGACTGGCTAAGAGGCTCCTCAGAAAGACTGGACATTCACTTCAATTTTTCCATGAAACTGGGATGAAAGGGCAAGGCTGGGAATGGAACCCAGAACCTCACAGCTTACCTGTTAGGCAGGTGAACGTCGTGATCATCCTGCTTAAGTTTACTTTTTAGGCATGCAAATGTCTAAACTGTCCTGCCACCTTCCTTCTTAAAACCTAGAATTTAACTCTCGGAGGATGGCTGTCTGCTATAGCAGATCAGTGTAAAGCAACGGTTTTGGACTGCTTTCCACTACAGCGGATTTGCTGTTTGCAGATTTTTCACGCGGCAGCCGCATGATACTATGACTAGTGCAGCTAAACATAGCTTCGTGGGCCTATCCAAGGTCGAATGCAGAGCGTTGTCGGGTGATTCTGTGTGTTCCAAACTCTTTGTTCGGTGGTTGCAGAGAGTAGCTGACAGGGAGTAGCCTCACGGGAGTACAAAATTTATAGTATTTTCTTCATGCTGGTCAAAGCTCAAATATTAAAGTGAGAGCTTTAATCTTTCGATATGTACTAACCCAGTATGTTATTCATAAGTTCAGAAAATTTCATTTTATTACTATGTGTTTTGTATTTTTAATGACTTTAAAAAAAAATTTTTTTTACTAACCATTACAAATGGGCCGTATGTGGGGGAAAAGCAGGGGAGAGAACTGGCTGTCCCGAGTGAGTTAACAAGCAACAATGTAAGCCATGCAGGACACAGCAGTCAGTTTCCTCCCCTTTCAGCTCCTCTCAGCTAATAATTAATCCATCCTATCCCAGCCTACGTGGGGCCAGCTGGTGCTATTTATAGCAGGAACTGACCACACTTGGGACTAGGTAAAAAGAAGGGGCGCGCTACATTTAGCACTCTTGACTGAGTGGTGTTGGGTTTGTGCTCTGTGAGTACTCACAATCTTCTGGGCCCAGGGGTGAGGACAGCATCATACTGCAGCTTTCGTTGGACTGGTAACGTCTCAGCACTTTGGCTTTGGACTCGTTTTCCAGCAACGCTCTTCTTTCCGGCCACTCAGAGCACAGACGCTCCAAATCTGACATAACTACATACTTTATCACCAATTATCGCTGCAATCACTAGATACTTTATCACCAATCATCGCTGCAATAACTACATACTTTATCACCAATCATCGCTGCAATAACTAGATACTTTATCATCAATCATCGCTGCAATAACTACATACTTTATCATCAATCATCGCTGCAATCACTAGATACTTTATCATCAATCATCGCTGCAATCACTAGATACTTTATCATCAACCAGCCGCTATGGCGCAGTGGTTAACGCTTTGGATTCCGGACTGGAAGGTCGCGGGTTCGAATCCCTAAGTCATAGGGATTTTTTTGGGCTCCGGCTGGCTACTACCCAGAGTGAGTGTGCTGTGGGCTCAGTGGGGAGACTGGGACCACACAGTCAAGCTTCATCCACTTTACGGATGCGAATTTGAGAGTGTTGCTCAAATTACCTGACCAACACTGCAGGTGTCTGTATCTCTCGGGCCTGGTTGACGCCGGGATATATTATGACAGTAAGCATAGAGAACAACCCTGTCAAGTAGTCTCAAAGCGGATGCACCTCCACAGCAGCATCATTACATCATCCTCATCATCACTGATCATCATGCAATAATAAAAATTGCCTCTGATTCAGTGGCCTCCGTTGCTCTGGTCTCATGGTGACCTCAGATTCGGTTTCCCCATACGCTTCTGTGCCTGTGGTGAATTTGTGTCAAAGCCTTTGGGATTGGAGGTTCGTGGGGAGGCGGTCGTTGGAGGGACGTTGTGGTGGTCGCCACCTTGGGTGGGTGGCTCACTCAGTCTGGCTCCGCGACTGAGCTAATACTGTCGTTAGTAGGGGGCTTAGTAGGTGGTATCCTGCGTATGTTAGCTCAGAACAGGCACCACTGAACACCACCAAAGTGACCCAGCAGAAGTGCAGGGCCCCTCTGGCTGGTGGCCCCGCGGCGGCCTAATATTGATGGACTCCCTGTGGACTCCCGACCCCGGGGGTGAGACACAACGAATCTGGGTATGGCTGTGGCGGGGAGATTGAGATGAGCGGCATGGGAACAGCAGTACGGGAACATCACGGAAGATGAGGCAGCAAAACAACAACAAAAAAAGATACTTTATCATCAATCATCACTGCAATAACTAGATACTTTATCATCAATCATCGCTGCAATCACTAGATACTTTAACATCAATCATCGCTGCAATAACTACATACTTTATCATCAATCATAGCTGCAATAACTAGATACTTCATCATCAATCATAGCTGCAATAACTAGATACTTTAATATCATCAATCATCTCTGCAATCACTAGATACTTTATCATCAATCATCGCTGCAATCACTAGATACTTTATCATCAATCATCGCTGCAATAACTAGATACTCTATCATCAATCATCGCTGCAATAACTAGATACTTTATCATCAATCATAGCCGCAATAACTAGATACTTTATCATCAATCATCGCTGCAATAACTAGATACTTTATCATCAATCATCGCTGCAATAACTAGATACTTTATCGTCAATCATTGCTCCAATAACTAGATACTTTATCATCAATCATTGCTGCAATCAGCTTACTTGAAAACTGAAAAGCAATTTTGTTAAAACAAGCAAACTACTGGTAAACATAAACTAACACTGAAATTAAAACAATGCCACTTCATCAGAACACTGTTGATAACATGAAAATACTACTTTGTTGTTATTTTTTTTTAAACACTGTATTCTTACCATTTTTTCTGCTCCAGACCTTTACAGTGCATACTAAATTCTTATTTTCAAACTCATTACAAAGTTGTTGGTTTTTTTCTGGCTCACTGAAAGTATCTGAGAATTGATTAAAAAAAAAAAATTAAAAAAGGAAAAAGATTTCTATCAGAAAAAGCCCAAACTTTCCTGCAGTCTTGAGATCATTCATGTCAGTTATCATCAACCCTGTGTCAAGCTCATTTCAGCCAGTTACATCAAAAGAGTTATTAAACCAAAAAAGCCGTATCAAAAAGGATTTCATTTGTAACTTTTCTTTCTGAAGAGTTTCCATACTTAAGTTTCAAAAATCATTGAGATAAAGACAACACATATCACACATTCCTGCTGGGATGACTCCTTTACTGCAGTTCTCTGATGCAACATATAATAAATAAATAAGTAAATAAATAAATAAATGAATAAAGCAGTGTTCGGAGAATGATGACAAATAATTTTGGGTAAACTGTTGATTTCTTGTATTTACACCCCTAAAGTTCATTATTAAGTTAAAGTTTGTCCCGGGCCTAAGGCTCATCAGGCAGGTGCTTATCCCGGTTTCTGTGGCGTTAAGCGACTGAGAGTCATAGACTCCCCCCTGGATAGGATGCCATTCTATCGCAGGGTTAACCCCCAACACAAGGTTGGTACCCCTTTTACACCTGGGTGGGGTGAGAAAATAGCTGTAAAGTGCCTTTTCCAAGGGCACAACGCCATAGCCAAAAGCTGGGATCGAACCTGTCACCTTTAGATTATGAGTCCAACGCCCTAAGCACTAGACTACAGCGGCGGCAAAGTTCACTCTAGCGCTCGCAATTTGATGACCTGGGTTCGATTCCCGATCGAGGGGATTTTTCCCCTGGAGTTAACATCAGTGCTGACTCCACTCTCCCCACAAGTCCTTCAGATGAGATTATAAACCGAGGCCCCATGGGAGAACGCACGCAGAACATCTTGCGCACGTTAAAACCTGTTCCGCTTTTCATAAGAGTAGGCCATTGTATGCCGGTGGGAACAGATGACAGGATTGGCAAAACTCCATACACATGGGGACTGGATGTCAAAAAAGCACATGAGTGCTTATTTCATTATCCTCGATGTAAAAGAATAAATAAAAATTTTTAAAAATATATATATAGCTTGACTTCATCTTTGAGTGATTAGTGATACCTTGGAGCGAGACAAAGTCGAGGCCTGTGACCGGTTTTCTTTCCCCAGACCAGGACGGGGCCTGCTTCTGTCCTTGCTGAAGAAAGATGTCCTGTCCCTCTCTCGCACAGGCAACAAGCTCACTCTCTGTCACCTCAAATGGGCCTTCCTCATTAGTCTCGCCTGAATGAAAGACAGCGTAAACCGCGTGCAAAGTATCAGTTACAGTTGTTGAAATGAAAGACAGCATAAACCACGTGCAAAGTATCAGTTACAGTTGTTGAAATGAAAGACAGCATAAACCGCGTGCAAAGTATCAGTTACAGTTGTTGAAATGAAAGACAGCATAAACCACGTGCAAAGTATCAGTTACAGTTGTTGAAATGAAAGACAGCGTAAACCACGTGCAAAGTATCAGTTACAGTTGTTGAAATGAAAGACAGCATAAACCACGTGCAAAGTATCAGTTACAGTTGTTAAAATGAAAGACAGCGTAAACCGCGTGCAAAGTATCAGTTACAGTTGTTGAAATGAAAGACAGCATAAACCACGTGCAAAGTATCAGTTACAGTTGTTAAAATGAAAGACAGCATAAACCACGTGCAAAGTATCAGTTACAGTTGTTGAAATGAAAGACAGCATAAACCACGTGCAAAGTATCAGTTACAGTTGTTAAAATGAAAGACAGCATAAACCACGTGCAAAGTATCAGTTACAGTTGTTGAAATGAAAGACAGCATAAACCACGTGCAAAGTATCAGTTACAGTTGTTAAAATGAAAGACAGCATAAACCACGTGCAAAGTATCAGTTACAGTTGTTCAAATGAAAGACAGCATAAACCACGTGCAAAGTATCAGTTACAGTTGTTCAAATGAAAGACAGCATAAACCACGTGCAAAGTATCAGTTACTGTTGTTCAAATGAAAGACAAAGTAAATCAAGTGCAAAATGACTGGGTACGATAATGTTTATGTCTAAAATATTTATACAAAGCAAAGGCCACAAGAATTATTCCCTCTATTCTAATATCTTACATTTTAGTTCAGAATTTAAAAAATTGATATACTTAGACATGGACAAACAGATGAATTCAAGAGGCACAACACATTCTGTTACGCACACATTGTCAACATCATATACGCTTTGCTTGCTAACACAGATTGGTATGACAGTGCTGACAGTCAATGTCCACCTTACTTTTCCTGTCCCTGATGCACCGAACTAAAGACTGTGAGCAAGCGTGGTCTGTGTTATGGAAGTCTGCTGCGGTCAGAAGAGGTAAGTTTTCCACCATGTCACATATTTTGCTGTTGATGACCATGTGGGACCCTGCCTGCAAAGAGGGGAAAAAGAAAAAAAGAAAAGAGCATACGCATGAATCTCACATTTAGAACAACAATATTGTGACCTCTCTTCCCTCACTAACTCATATACATAAGAAAGAACATGTATGCACCCACACAAATGCCACCCCCTCTATTAACTCTTAATTATTAGGGGGGACAGGACAGCCTAGTAGTCAGAACACTGCGCTCGGAATTTGTTGACCCAGATTCAATTCCCATTTGAGATTTTTCTCTGAGTTAACATCAGTGCTGACTCCACTCTCCCCAAAAGTCCTTCGGATGAGACGATAAACTGAGGTCCTGTGTGCGAACGCATGCATAGCATCTTGCGCACATGTTAAAGCCTGTTCCGCTTTTCATAAGAGTAGGCCATTGTGTGCTGGTGGGAACAGATGACAAGATTAAAAAAAAACTGCATACACACGGGGACTTGACATAAAAAAAAAAGGCACATGAGTGCTTATTCCATTATCCTCGATATTAAAGAATAAATAAATTAATTAAATAAATAAATGACGACAACAATAAAGAAGATGACCTACCACAGGTCCACAGCCAAAGTAGCATGGTGACAGCAAGAACACATGGTGTGTGAGTGGATATTTCGTTCAGTAAAAAAACAACAAAAAAAAAAAACCAGCAACAACTAGAAGAACATCACATATGCGTGTACAAACATGTTTTGTTGCTTCAGTTGTACAAGTTATCTGCCTGTCTGCATATCATTGTTTTGTCTGTTATTTGTGACGCTCCACCACGAAATGAGTCGCTTAGCACATTACCCAATTTTGTGCTAGGAGCCATTAAAGGCAGGTGGGGATCAAGTTGTCAATTTTGAAATTTTGATTGATTATTAAAACTATATCCATTTTTCTACCTTGTTATGAAATATCAGGCATAATGTTTCTTCCTTTTGCTTTTAAACTTGTTTTGAAAATACCCAAGCCCTCATTCTGACAATTTATTACGATGCTAAACTTGTCCATTTCTCATTTTGTCATTTCCTACAGTCTATCATTTAAACTTGTAATAACGTTTCATACAACTGTCCGATTTTCAATCTGTTTTTTTGTATTGTATAGCCATTTCATTGCAAATGAATAGAATGTCAATAACTGCAAATTGACCTCTGGTGCAATGTGATTCCTTATGTGGTGGAGCGTCACATTTGTGACACAGTACTGCCAACTGTGCAGCACAACATGCACACAAGTCCATTAAATCATGCCACTGCTATTGCTACATTGTTTCACTACGCAACGGTGTACAGCATATTATGTTTAATATTCAACAATAGAGTGTGATAATGCAATAACCTGAAAACCCCTTTCAAACAGTTTCTCTCTCTGAGAAAGCAGAAAACAAAGGTACAGTATAATACCTGCAAGCTCAGGCCTCAGCAACAAAAAATACTCTCTTGCAAAAGTGGCCAGTGGGGACAAAAGAGTTGTTCAGCTCATAAATAGTCAAACCGAAATGATCAAACGCTCACACATACCCGTCATCTCTATAACTCCTTGCGCTGATGTCTCTACTTTCTTCTGGGCTTCAGACACGCGTGTCCAGATTAAACCCTTACCACAAGGTAGTCAAACGACAAAAATCAAGCTTTAGACACATTTTGATGAGATTTTCGTCACAAAGGTCTACATGGCATATGAATAACACGTGTAGACCAGTGAATAACACGTGTAGACCAGTGAATAACACCTGTGGACCAGTGAATAACACCTGTAGACCAGTGAATAACACCTGTGGACCAGTGAATAACACCTGTGGACCAGTGAATAACACCTGTGGACCAGTGAATAACACCTGTGGACCAGTGAATAACACCTGTGGACCAGTGAATAACACCTGTGGACCAGTGAATAACACCTGTGGACCAGTGAATAATGCCATGAAGCTGCGCAACAGGCCTCCCTACCAACACGGTTACTGATGGTGGGAACAGATGACAAGATTTACAAACTGCATACAAACGGGGACTGGACGTAAAAAAAAAGAAAGCACACGAGTGCTTATTCCATCATTCTTGATAAAAAAATTTTTTTTAAAAATTAAATAAATAAATAAACGACGACAACAACAATAAAAAAGATGACCTACCACAGGTCCACAGCCGAAGTAGCACTCTTCATGGACTTTCTCGAACACCTGGGGTCTACCTGTGAAGGGGAGCGCAGGACGAAGGCAGCCAGAGGGCAGGTGATGTCCTGACCCCCAGGGACCAACAGGAACAGGTGTTGTCTGCAGGGCAGGGTCCTTTCCCGGGATCTGGTTTCAACACCGCACACACATACATAGGCTTTGACCAGTAACTGAATACGTGAATTGATCACTGTTGATAAAATATACATTAATATGAAAATTAACACACACACACCCGGTATAAAAAAGGTAAAGGTGTTCTATGACCTGTGTGGTCGTAGGGGAGCGAAGCGTCAGAGACCTCAGCTTCTCTAGGGGCCAACATGTTGATTGTTGAGGGCGGCGCCCATCTCCTCTCCCTCGCTGCTTTACCTTCCTTGACCCTAAAGAGGGCAGGTACCCATTTACAGCTGGGGGAACTGTACTGTTCTGACCACTAGGCTATCCCATCCCCCCTTTTCAGGCAAAGTGTGCACTCACCCGGGGCAGTCTGTGCAGAGGCAGCGATGCCCTCTTTCCATGCTGCAGTGGTCAGCCCATGGGCCGATGCCCCTGGCACGCTGCCCCCCTCATACAGTGGGATCCGCAACAACAAGGCATCCTAAACAATATCAAATCACATGACTGACAGGCTGTACAGCAAAATGGTTAGATTTGAGGTTTGATTATTTGTTTGTTTTTTTAAGGTTCATACACCGATTAAAATTGTTACCTTTCTTTTTCTGTCTTTTCTTTCATTAACAATTTTTTTTTAAAAATGTAGAACACAAGAATACAGGAGTTATTTGATAAAAGAAGGGTGCAAGCAATTTTCAAAATAGATGTGTAAACTATCATATTGCTTTTTTTTTTATAAAAATACTGAGCCTTATTTGTCTTTCTTTCTTTGCTTTTCAGAGCAGCTTTCAAGGTTTACCATTGGTGAGAGTTTTGTGTGTGCCGCAAGTTTCCTATCATTCTCATTGTCACTTTCTGTATGCTGGGATGATGGCCAACTCTTACGAAAAGCGGAACAGGATTTAACGTGTGCGCAAGATGTTCTGCATGCGTTTGCACACGGGGCCTCGGTTAATAGTCTCATCCGAAGGACTTTTGGGAGAGTGGAGTCGGCACTGATGTTAACTCCAGAGAAAAATTCCCCTCGACCGGGAATCGAACCCAGGATGTCAAATTGCTAGCGCAATGTTCTGACCACTAGGCTATCCCGTCCCCTGAAGCACAATCACAATTATGTCTTCTGATAAGGCAATCACAATAAGAAAATCTACCAGGAAAATCCAGGTGTCTCCGAAAGTTGGGATGCAGATACCTTGATGGCAGGTAAACAGTTGTATACACAACATCTCACCTTGGAGGCCTAGCCAAGGAAAGAAAAAAAAAATCCCCAAAAAACAAAAGCCAGGTAAGATAGAATATAAAAGAAAACAGAAACAGAAAGTGAGTGACTAAAAGAAGCTCACTCAAAAAGACCAGAAACACAAACTGAAAGAGACTGAGAGAAAAGAAAGTTTACCTTGTCATTTAAGGTTCCCATCAGCTCTCCAAATGGTGACGCACATGTCATATGTCTTCTGCTAAGGAATTTAAAGTCGCATAGGTGTTTATAAATGAAGGGAATAAACGTACCGGCAGATGTGCGCTTTAAGTTGACTTGGGAGATTGTAAAAAAATCCCCATCATTAATTTAACAGATATCTGCTGTTGAGATCATTAATTCAACAGGTACCTATTGTTGAGATCATTAATTCAACAGGTATCTGCTTTTGAGATCATTAATTCAACAGGTATCTGCTGTTGAGATCATTAATTCAACAGGTATCTGCTGTTGAGATCGTTAATTCAACAGGTATCTGCTGTTGAGATCATTAATTCAACAAATATCTGCTGTTGAGATCATTAATTCAACAGGTATCTGCTGTTGAGATCGTTAATTCAACAGGTATCTGCTGTTGAGATCGTAAATTCAACAGGTATCTGCTGTTGAGATAATTAATTCAACAGGTATCTGCTGTTGAGATAATTAATTCAACAGGTATCTGCTGTTGAGATCATTAATTCAACAGGTATCTGCTGTTGAGATAATTAATTCAACAAATATCTGCTGTTGAGATCATTAATTCAACAGGTATCTGCTGTTGAGATCATTAATTCAACAGGTATCTGCTGTTGAGATCGTTAATTCAACAGGTATCTGCTGTTGAGATCATTAATTCAACAGGTATCTGCTGTTGAGATCATTAATTCAACAGGTATCTGCTGTTGAGATCATTAATTCAACAGGTATCTGCTGTTGAGATTATTAATTCAACAGGTATCTGCAGTTGAGATTCAAACCCACAACTTCATGGACTCACTGTGTTCCAGTCCAACAGTCTTAACCACTCGGCTATAGCATTTGTCACAGACATATTTCAAACCAACTGACAATCAAACTTTTTGGGGGGGGGGAAAAAGGATACAAATCCAAGTTGAAGTCATCAAAGAGGTAGAGGGGCACATTATCCAGACTGACGCGAGTCAGCACCTCCAGGTGACGACCAAACACCAGCTCCATGCACCTGCGCTCCGTCTTTAAATTCTGAGGAAACAACACACAAAAACAAGGATAACTCACAAATTAAAGACATGTGCTTCGACATCATCACATCTGCTTTCATACTTCAAGCTTTTATTACAGTTTTCATGTCAAAACATGCCTCATAATCAGTGCCTATACTTTTACATTGAAATGCTGATATTCAGAGGCTCAGGATGATTCATTAAAACCAATGATCTATAATCAAGACAATGGGCTGCTTCAATTCAAGTTCAATCACCATATATGTTGAATAATTAGTTGATTGGTGGTCTACAGGTAACCCACCTGCCTAGAAAGTGAACATTCTGTGTTGGAGTGTGCAGTGGTCCTAATCCCGTTTGGGCCCAAAACTTCCCCCCCATCCATTAGACCATGAGTGGTGGACTGGGTGCTAGTCTTTCAGATAAGACAATAAACCGAGGTCATGTGTGTTACACATCATTATTTAGTGCACGTAAAAGAACCCACAGCAACAAGAGGGTTGTCCCTGGCAAAATTTGATAGAAAAAAGCCCCTGATAGGAAACAAAAACAGTTGTAGACAATAATGGGAGGCGCTGCACTTGTGGGGACACGCTCTCCCTGGGGAGAGCAGCCCGAATTTCATGTGGAGAAATCTGCTGTGACATAAAGTGGTATAAAAAAAAATTTAATAAATAAATTTGACTCTCTTTACTTTCCTTTCTGACAAAAATGGTACTGATAGCAATAAAAATACCACAGATGAATAAAATTTCTAAACATCAACACCAGTTAAACAAAAACCACTACATAAATAATTTGCTTTTAAGGATAAGCGTTCATAATCTATAATCAACACCTTACAGGATTTCAACCTTATGTGAATCTTTTCGGCTTAAACATGAAATCTTAAGAGTGACAATCTCCCAACCAAGCCAAC
This sequence comes from Stramonita haemastoma, assembly GCA_030674155.1. NCBI lineage: Eukaryota > Metazoa > Mollusca > Gastropoda > Neogastropoda > Muricidae > Stramonita > Stramonita haemastoma. The sequence continues at coordinate 56,068,740 of CM060325.1, read as the reverse complement.
ATTTTACAAAAATACTACATCAACCTTTGCACATGCACACTAAAAACTCCTACAACAGAAGACTTCTGATTACGATGGCAAAACAAACAACTTTGAATTTGGACAAAGCGTAAAGAAAATGACAAGCCATGGCAAAAGACCTGGTTGTTTTGAACGCTTCTCACAAGTTCTAAGATCACCTTTAAGCGGGATCTGTGACCCCCCCAGTAATCAAGCTCAAAGAGTTTTTCTCGCAGCCGTTCTTGGTCAGCACACTCCAGACTCATTCCTTGCTGGACAAAGCCTTTCTCCCCCTGAAACATGTTTCATTCATCAGGAAAAACTCTACCTTTTACAGTGTCATGGTCATAAGTTCTTATGGACTTAAATCAATAGCAACTGCGAATTATTATTATTTCATAAGCCTAGCCGTTTTCATTATGGTCGATATCTCGTCCGCAGATATTTTAACAATGTAGATCTACAGCTAGCTGAATCAATGTGTGAACAAAAATAATAGCCTATTCTTTTCAGAATGAAAAAAAAGCTACCATTTGAACAAAAGCATGAACAAGGGTCTACCGTACAATCATCAAACAAAAGTATTCATTCACTCTACATATAAATCGATTTGATCTGAACAAACATGAAACCACAACTACAACTTTTACTTCACCTTTAAATGCAACACAATTTCCCGACACGACGTTTCAGCCACCATGGCCACAAACAAACCACGGTAAACATAACCGAGGCTTACCGGCCACACCAGATCCCCTCTCCACACAGGCCAGAGGACACAGGTCAGCTCTTCCACACAGAGAAACGTGGCGTGAAGGACCTCACACAGCATGACGACGATGCCATCACCTTGATTCTCTGCCTCACCTACCATGTGTACCTGCGCCTTATGCCACTCTCGTAAGCGAAGCAGGCCCCCACCGTCAGCATGCAGCTGTCATGACACATCCAAAGAGGAGTTAGCTACAGTACAGGACTGCCCAGTGGTTAGGTGAGCAAGGAAAAGAAAAGAAATTAAACATAGACAGTCTCCTATAAAAAAAAAAACAAAAAAACAATGAGTTACAAGTAAAAAAACAAAAACAAACCAAACCTAACACAATCCACACAGAAGTACACACACATACACACTTAAATTTTTTTGTTGTTTTGTTTGTTTGTTTTTGTTTTGTTGTGGGGGTATTTTTTTTTGGGGGGGGGTCTGGTTTTTGGTTTTTTTGCTAGATAGATGGCTTGATGAAAAAAAGCAAATTTATTGCTTACTCAAAGTACCATCTGGAAATAAAATTTTGACTTTTGACTTGACTTTCACACACACACACACACACACACACACACACACACACACACACACACACACACAAACCCCCATCCACCTGCAAAGACTTTCACAATCAACAAAGTAAAATTTTAGACATACGGTACTGTACTCTTTTTTTCTGAGAAAGGAGCAGAAGGTAAGAGGAGGGAGGGGTGCAGTCATACTAACCAAAATCCCATGTACCTAACACACACACACACTTGCTCACACACACAAACACTTGCTCACACACACACAAACACACCCACCCCTCTGCATACACAAATATATACATATTCTCACTCCGGGTGAACAATGTTGTATACCATAATTATGACTGATGACGGACTGTACTTTCATGTTCAACACTGATACCCAACATTACAATAGCACTAGTGATAGCTCAGTGGCCAGAGCGCTTGCTTTCCCCAAGACAAGTTAAGCAGCATCCAGCATGGTTACCAGTTGGATGGGTGACCGTTTGCACGCCTTGGCTTCAGAACAGTCCCCCCCCCCCCCCCCCCCCCCCCCCCAGTTCACCCAGCTGTCAATGGGTGCCTGCCCTCTTTAGGGTCAGGGAAGGTAAAGCAGCAAGGGAGAGGAGATGGGTGCCACCCTCAATATGCTGGCCCCTAGAGAAGCTGAGGTCTCTGATGCCTCGCTCCCCTACGACCGCCTAGGTTATGGGACACCTTTACCTTTTTTACCTTTAGTGATACCCTCCTACCTTTCTATTTTCACATCACGGCTGATGACGTACACATCCACTGTGAACCCTGCAGACAAAATAAACGTATATTTATCAGTACTACGAATAGACTAATGTTTTTAAATAACACAACTAAATAATTAAGCCTGATACTTTAATGATAATAATAATAATACCAAAAAACCCCAAACAAATGCACTTTAAGGATCAGTCATACAATTTTTTTTTCCCTCAGCAAGAGCACTGTATTTCCCCAAAGGTGAGGTTTTGCGTATGCGACCATTTTTACCCATTATGGGAGCCCCTTTCCAAATTTGGGGGTGTGTCTAAACACGTCATCTGTGTGCATGCATGTAAAAAAAAAACCCAAAATGTTGTAATCCATTCCTGATGGCACACAATGGCCTACTCTTCTGAAAGGGGGACAGGTTTTTAATAATAATAACAATAATACATGGAATTTATATAGCGCTAAATCTTGTAAAGCAAACAAATCATAGTGCTTTTAACATGAGCGCAAGATATTCTGCATGCGTTTGCACATGGGATCTCAGTTTATAGTATCATTCAAAGGACTTTAGTGAAGTGGAGTCACTGAGTGTTTATGTTAGCTCTAGGGTAAAAATCCCCAAAACGGGTGCCTCTGGGGTGTAGGGATCCTAGGCCATCACTCAGATCATGAGCACAATGCTCTGACCACTAGGCCATCCTACCCCCACCCCCCCCCCCCTCCAATTATACAATATGAAACGGATGTTTAATTGATTTGAGCTTTTTTTTAATGTTTAATAGTGCACTACTACTCTACTGGCAAAAATGTCTTTTTAGCAGAGGCAATAATGAGTAAAGAAGGGTTTTTAGGAGTCTGTTTGTAGTTGTTCCTCAGCTGGGGTCTGCAGGTTCTCCGATGATGAGATTTTGAATATGAAAGCATTCCCCCCCCCCCCCCCCCCCAAGGCAGCTGCATCCCAACTTCTGGGAAGTTGTCTGAACACGATACTAGACACTAAGTGCATGCATGTGTCACATGTTCCTACCAGCATGTGATGGCCTACTCTTCTGAAAGGCTGAATGGGTTTTTACCATGCATGCAAGCTGTTTTGTATGCATTCACACATGGAACAGACTTCTGGTTTGCAGTCTCATCTGAAAACTTTCGGAGGAGTCGAGTTGGAGCTGATCTTAACTCAAGGGGGAAAAGCCCCTCTAACAGGTATCTCAGTTGTAGCTTCAGCCCATGCTGTCAGATTGCCAGCTTAATGCTCTAACTGTTACCATTAGGCTAGCCTTCACACTACCTAGCTACCCTTCATAAGTACATGAAAAAAATGAATGTGATTATAGGGGTTTGTGAACTTAAAATGCATACAAGAACATGTAAATAAGTTATATCAAACAGCTATAAAGAAAATTTCTACATGTACAATCACAGAATAATTCAAATGTACTAAAAAACAAAACTACACCGATAAACTGTTAACAGTATGACAAAAATCATCTCAGGTAGAGCGCAAAACTGTGAAATTGTGATGGCTTAGCATATTCCCCTTTTCCCACTCAACCCAGATCCATTTCCAAAAGCCAGCATAAATGCTGAAAAATTCATTCATCATAAAACCCAAATAAAAGGCAGCAAAGTTACCAAACATCAAGCTATCTCTGAATGGATGTTGAAAACCAAAACAACAAACAATATGCAGGGTGAATGATTTTGAGGAGTGGGGGCCCCATTGGACAGAAATATCTCATTAAAGGTTTGAATTTCATTATAATATTAATTTTTCACCCCCTAACCACCTAAAATGATGGCCAGGGTACTTGACTTTCAGATTATAACCAGTGTTCTGTGTGCAACATGTGTAAAAGTAAAAGAACCAATAACAACTCGAGTTTCGGGGGGAGGGGGGTGCAGATCTACATCCACAGCTGTAAAAACTATGCATGCAGGCAAAGAAAGAAAGAAGGAAGGAAAACAAAAAGAAACAACAAACAATGCTTTGTTGTGGCCCAGCCCTGTCCTCTGAGGATAGTAACAACCCAAAATATTGCACAGTAAAAAGATTTGTGATCGGAATACTGCAGAATTTGAATACCACTTGCCCTCACAAACGTAACTTCAACTACTTGCGAACACAACCACAGATGACAATATTTACAAAACTGCATACACACGAGAACTGGAAGAAAGAAAAAAAAAGCACATGAGTGCTTATTCCATTATCCCCAATACAAAAGAATAAAATAAATAAATAATAATTAAAAAAAAAAAAATTGTAATAAAGAAAAAATTTTAAAAACCACATCTGGATACTGTACCTGTCAATGGAAGGTTGTCGGCAATGTCGTGCAGGTAATTGGGCAGGAGAGTACGATTTTGCTTCGGCAGCTGAGAGGCACTCTCCGGTGAACTGCAACACGGCAGAGAGCACAGAAGGTAAAACATGAACTAGATTTAATAGATTTTATACCACTTTATGTCACTGCAGATTTCTCTGCGTGAAATTCGGGCTGCTCTCCCCGGGGAGAGCGCGTCGCCACAAGTGCAGCACCTACCCATTATTTTTTTATTATTTTTTTTTCCTCAGGGATGGTCTCTAAACACGACACCTGTGTGCATGCTGTTTTTTAAAAATAATTTTGTCATCCGCTCCTACCGGCACACAATGGCCTGCTCTTCTGAAAGGCGGAACAGGGTTTTAACGTGTGCACAAGATGTTCTGCATGAGTTCGCCCGCGAGGCCTCGGTTTCTAGTCTCATCCTAATGACTTTGACATTCAGTTCGATTTTTTCATCAAACTGGGAAGAAAGGGCGAGCTGGGTACGAACCCAGAAACTCACGGTTTACATATTGGCAGGTGGACGTCTTAACCATCCTGCCACCATCCTTCCCTAGTGGCACACAATGAAAAAGTCTACTAACTGAACAGTTAAGAAGATCAAATAAACTGATCAACGACACGCCAAGGGAACCCTTTCTTCTCACTGACCAAGATTTTTGTTTAAAATTTTTTTAACCCCAACAAAATCGACTAAACTGTTTTAACACACACACATACACACAAAGAAAATCTTTGTTCTACAAAGGTAAAATAACTACACAGACTCTACACAATAAGAGTCTGATACTCTAATAACAATGGTTTGAAAAAAAACAACAAAACCCCAAAGACTATGGGGCAATTACAACATTGAAAACCAACTGATCTCTCCTTCTTGAGGTGTTCATGTGTCAGAATATGATGCTTGAATTCATTGCTCTTTTCTACCTCTGTCAAAATATCCACCATACTATCTATCTATCTAATCTATCTATCTATCTATCTATCTATCTATCTATCTATCTATCTATCTATCTACCCTTAGTCTGGCAACTGTGGGGGCACCCATGAAGACTTGACAACCAGTTCCTTCCATTCCTCTCTCTGTTCTGCCTTTCTCAGGGTTTTGTTGAGTTCTAGGACTGTCTATTCGCGGATGTTGTCCTCCCATCTCTTCCTTGGTCTGTCTCTTTTTCTTCCTCCTTGGAGGAAGGAGATCCACCATACAGATGTTTGATAGATGTACATTTTACCAAATGCTCAGGTGGCAAAGGACTAGCAGCATGCTCACTAAATAGAATATGCTTTTTTCAACATGCCAGACATTGACAAACATTACAAGATTTTTAAATATATATATATATATGCATTTTTATAAAAACGCTTCTGCATATGTGCAGACATGGAGGGTATGGTTAAAGTAATGGTTGATAGGAATGTAAGCTGAGGCTGGTGAAGCACTGCAATATAGGAAGAAAGGTTGCAAAATGATTTTAATTAGACGTTCACCTGCCTAACATTAACAAGTACATTGTGAGTTTGAATCCCAGGTTTCCCAGTTTGATGGGAAAATCAAACTGAATGTAAAGTCTTCTGGAGGAGACTAAACCAGTTGAATCCCCATGCTTACACACTTGTGCAAAATAAAAAGCAAAACAGAAAGACGACCCAAAAAAAAGAACCTATGACAGGGGAAAATTAGAAAGAGCAGGGAGGTACTTCCTGAATGTCCTGGCAAAATTGAAAGATTCAATTCTATTTCATTGATTTTATTTTATTGTATACCACTTTATGTCACAGAAGATTTCTCTGCGTGAAATTCGGGCTGCTCTCCCCCAGGGAGAGCAAGTCGCCACAATTGCAGCGCCTGCCCATTATATTTTTTTCCCCTCAGGGATGGTGTCTGAACGCGACACCTGTGTGCATGCTGGTTTTTTTCATAATTTAGTCATCCGCTCCTAGACGATGGCCTGCTCTTCTGAAAGGCGGAACAGGGTTTTAACGTGTACGCAAGATGTTCTACGTGCGTTTGCACACAGGGCCTCAGTTTATAATTACAGTCTCATCTGAATGACTTTGACATTCAGTTCGATTTTTTCGTCAAACTGGGAAGAAAGGACAAGGCTGGGTACGAACCCAGAAACTCACGGTTTACATGTTGGCAGGCGAACGTCTTAACCATCCTACAACCTTCCTTCCTCAACTGTATCCCTGATTAAGAAGTCAGATTGCAGCTACCTTCATGGTGGGGAAAACAATTCCTTCAGTTTTGATTTGTTCCACTGACAGATGCTACAGCCGAGTGATTAAGAATAAGACCGTCTGACTTCAAAAACTGCAGCAGAGTAAAGTCCCGAAAAGTGGGCCACAAAATTCCTTACACAGATTCGTTTTCAGCAGACTCTGTGTCCAAACTCAGAGACAGGTTCTCGATCCCCAAGAGCTCAATGTCGTCCACTGCTTGTCAATGCTGCTGCCTTCAGCAACCTGCCACAAACACAATTTGTATTAATTTTTACAAAAAGTAAGTGATAAATACATTTCTTCTCTGTTTTAAGTACCAGTGTTACTGTGCACGTCCATAACCTTACCTTCTGTAGCAATGGCTGGAATTTCGTCCATTAGCAAAAAAAAAAATTCTTTGTTTCTTTTTTGTTTTTTTTTTTTTTTTTTTTTTTTGTTTTTTTGTGGGTTTTTTTTTTTTGGGGGGGGGGGGATTTTCATTCTGAGCTAGTGCTCCGAGGTCCACCAATTGTGAGATTTTGCATTATATATATGCAACTGTTTTTGCCCACATAGGTAGCTGTATTCCAACTTCAGGGATGGTGTCAAAATACCTATGTGCATGCATTTTGATTTTTTCATTCATTCCTACCAGCACAAAATGGCCTACTATTCCAAAAGGCAGAACGGGTTTTTAATATGCGCACAAGATGTTCTACGTGCGTTGGCACAGAGAGCTCCAGTTCAAGTCTCATCCAAAGGACTTTTGGGAGGAGGAAGTCAGTACTTATGTTAACTCTAGAGTAAAATCCCCAAAACAGGTGCCTCCAATGTGGCTCATTCAAGGCTGTCACGTGTGATCAGAAATTACCACAATTTGTTTTTGGAAACTAATGAAGAAAAGCTACCTAGTTAGAGATCTCACCAAATGATTAATCTAATGATAATACAAAAGGCATTGTAGCAAATCAAAATTATTGAAAAAAACACAAAAAACTAGCAAACAAAAAACAATGAAAGTGAAACCTCAAAAGGCTGTGGGCGCATCATGCCTCTGGACTCCCCCCTCTTCCATTCCATATTTTATAGCCCTACCAACCTAGAGAACCATACCCCCCAATTTCACACACAGAATTTGGTTGTAACTTGAGTATCAGAGGTATACAACTGAGGGATAGGGAAACAAATACAAAATAATGGGTGGCACTACTCTTGAGGCAACATGCTCTCCCCGGGAAGAGCAACCGAATTTTATCGCAAACAAATCTGCCATGACTTTAAGTACAATACAATACAAAACAACTTTCCATCAAGTCATGACATGTTATAAGGCAAACTAACCCATCCTTGAAAATCAGAATCTTTTGAAAAGCGTACATTTTGTGTGCACGCATACAATAACACAAACACTGCAACTAGAAGACCTCTGCACCAACGGCTGTAAGTGTTACCTACTTCAAAGTTTTGATCCACTGGGCAAAATCTGACCAACACACTGTCTGCTCCCTCTGTAGCCCCTTCATCCTGGTGGTGTGACTGTTGTGTTTTCTCCTTCAGACTGTTTACCAGCCAGGTCACCAAAGACAAGTGCTCTTTTTCTGCAATCATCATTCATACCATGGCATGATAAGATTTTGTGTGCATAGTTCATCAGAATTTTTTGATATAGTCATAATCATAATGCCTCTATTCTTCAATGACTCCACACAATGTCTTGTTCAAATGATATATATATTCAAATTGTAGTAAATACTTTAAATACCAATTTTGTACATATATCCTTACATCTATATTGTGTATGTTTCATGTCTTAACAACACTAACACTAGTAACAGTTGCTCACACTCATACTACATATTACTAGTCATAAGCTTATCTATAAAGTTCTATACAAATCAGATGCTCATATTAAAAAGTCATGACTCATGTTATATTAAGAAAAAAATATATTATATATATATATATACTGTAATCGATGAGCATCATATTTTGCCATTTCAGGCTCTTGTGACTCCTGTCTCTTTTTTCTTTCCTGCTCAATCTGTCATCCCCCTCCCCTCTGTTCAACAGATCTTTTTCTTCCCATGTTTTATGGTTTTTTTTCTTGGCCTCCTCCCCCTCCACCATCCCTCACCCTTCCTGTTTTTTTCTCTCTTCTATTTCTTGTTCTACCTTCTTTGTCAAAACAACAGACAAAAAATAAAAAATAAAAACCCTGTTCTACTATGATCTAATATATTATTACAATGCATAACACAATATTGTTAAATAATCTAATTAGAAAAAATCACATTTAAAAAAATCATAATTATCAGTTTTGACAGTTACCCATGCAATCATTGTGTAACAACACATAAATCAAATTATACAATGAAATATGATGTTCACTCACACTAATCATATATGAAGATCTATCTCTTAACAACTATTACAGTATTAGTATACAAGTATGAAATGTACACTAAAAACACAAATGGCACAATAAATTATAGGCCTACAGCTTTTTACTAGTCTTGGTCTGATGTTGGTTTTCTCAGGTGTTTGTATACAAATAGCCTGGATAATATGATTTGAAAATTTTATGCCGTCTTTTGATTAGTTTTGATTACCTGATTTCACTTTTTCAGGTAAAAAAATAAAATAAAATAAAGAATTCAAGTAATTGGGCTCTCGCTCAAAATATGAGAAAAACTATTGTGTGTGACTCATGCAAAGAAACCTAATTGCAACAATTCCTGCAAGTGCAACCAATCCTACTAGCTACTCTTAGTCTTACCCAGGCTGCTTACACTTTGTGCTCACTTCTCTGAGACTCTCTTGCTCTCTCTCAATCAGTCAATCAATCAATCAATCAAACCTATGTTTTTATTCTACCTTGTCCAACGTTTGCAAGCAACAGACCTTTTCACATAAGCCTATAGTATAAGATTATAAGATTCGGGAGGGGGGGGGGGGTGTAAAAAAACAAAACAACCCCAAACCCCAAAGTATATAATTTTAATATATACATTTCAAAAGAAATTTGTGCTGCCGGCCGATTTTGAAAACTTGTACTGCTAAAAAAGTAAAACTCAATCGCGTTGACAATATATTAATAAACGAAGTACATAATCCGAATCAATGAAAACATAAAATGTGAAAGCTAAGCACTACAAACAGAAACTTGAAGCTTTTCAACTCCACAAAATCTTCGAACTTTGACAAGTCTTGGTAAACTTAAAAACACAGTTTAAAAAAATGATGGAACACTTTCTTGATATAAGAATAGCTTCTTTTCTCTGTGTGTGTGGGTTTTTTTTCTAAACGATCCGAACAAACATCGATACCTACCATTGTGGTAAAGAATGAGAATGTAATGCATTTTGGTTTCGCAGATTTTTGTTGTCAAACCCGGCGCCCATTTGCTTTCTTTAGTAACTTTCATCACAGAAGAGTGGCAGATAAAACTTCCGGTGTCATGGGTTACCGCGCTTTAATGAATTCGCAGAAATGTTGGTGTCTTATGAAATATTCGCCTTTATCTTATTTTTATATGTATTTTATTCTTTTATATCGAGGATAATGGGACAAGCACTCTTGTGCTTTTTTTAAATTTTTTTTTACATCCAGTCCCTGTGTGTATGCAGTGTGTTTTTTGTAAATTTGTTCACCCGTGTGTGTGTGTGTGTGTGTGTGTGTGTGTGTGTGTGTGTGTGTGTGTGTGTGTGTGTGTGTGCACGCGCGCGCGTGCGTGCGTGCGTGCGTGCGTGCGTGTTTCTTTTATATCGAGGATAGTGTGTGTGGAATTTATATAACACTATATCTTGCAAAAAAAAAAAAAAAAATCAAAGCACTTGCATTCGACCTACACAACACACAGGCAATCAATAACACTAATTTAATAGTTTTAGCAAATTCGAATGTACACACACACGCGCGCACGCACGCACACACACACAAACACACACGCACCCCCCCCCCCCCCCCCCACACACACACAATTAATAAGGTTATATGCTTTGGCAGGGTGAAGGGAGTTTCAGATGTTTAAGGCAGGGATGACATTTTTAAAAAAAAATCGCATGCATAGGCCTACAGGTGTGTTTAGACATCACTGAAGTCGGAATGCAGCTACCTTAATGGTGGGTTAAATAAAACGGTCGCATTCGCAAAAACTCACCTCAGTGAAGCAAGCTCAGAGCTCTAGCCTGGAACAAAGCAACCCCCATCATCTCCCACAATAAAACAAAAACAAACCCCAAAGTCTTTCGGATGAGACGATAAACTGAGGTCCTGTGTGTTACACATCACTATTTAGCGCACGTAAAAGAACCCACAGCAACAAGGGGGTTGACCCTGTCAAAATTCTGTCGAAAAAAGCCCTCTGATAGGGAAACAAATACAACTGCATACAGGGGGGGGGGGGGGAGGGGGTGGAGGGGGCGCTGCACTTGTGGCGACACGCTCTCCCCGGGGAGAGCTGCCCGAATTTCATGCAGAGAAATCTGCTGTGACATAAAGTGGTACAAAATACAAAAAATACAAACAAACAAAACCAAAACCCACACGCTCCAGAACCAGCATAAAATAACTACTGTCTCTCTCTAACAACATTATATATCAAGTCCTTCGGATGAGACTATAAACCGAGGTGTCGCGTGCGAACGCACGCAGAACATCTTGCCCACACGTTAAAACTTTTTCCCGCTTTTCAAAGAGTTAAAAGTTAAGTTAAAGTCTGTCCCGAGCCTAAGGCTCATCAGGCCGGTGCTTATCTCGGTTTCTGTGGCGTTAAGCGACTGAGAGTCATAGACTCCCCCCTGGTTAGGACGCCAGTCTATCGCAGGGTTAACCCCCAACACAAGGTTGGTACTCCCTTTTACACCTGGGTGGGTGAGAAAATAGCCGTAAAGTGCCTTTTCAAGGGCACAACGCCATAGCCGAAAGCAGGGATCGAACCCACAACCTTTAGATTACGAGTCCAACGGCCTAACCACTAGACTACAGCAGCGGCTTTTCCAAAGAGTAGGCCAATGGAATTGCGTGCTGTTTTGGGAACGGATGACAAAATGGACAAAACTGCATACACATGGGTGTTAAAAAAAATCATATGATAGCTTATTCCATTATTGTCGAAATAACAGAACAAATAAATAATAAAATAAACGTTTATACATTGTATTACATACGCAATCCATGACCCACTGAACTGTAGGGGCGCCGTGGATGATTCAACAACTATCCCTCTCCATCTATCTTCCACCTCTCACAGTGTCAAAGACTGTATACTTTTGTTGTTGTTTTGTTGAAATTCGGGGACAGGATAGCTCAGTGGTCAGAGCGCTCGATTTCCCCCAGCCAAAGTTAAGCAGCTTCGAGCGTGGTTACCAAGTGGATGGGTGACCGTTTGTGCGCCTTGGCTTCAGTACAATTCCCCCAATTCACTCAGCTGTCAATGGGTACATGTTCTCACGAGGGTCAGGGAAGGTAAAGCAGCCAGGGAGAGGAGATGTGCGCCGCCCTCAACATGCTGGCCCCTAGAGAAACTGAGGTCTCTGACGCCTCACTCCCCTAGGACCGTCTAGGTTATGGGACACCTTTACCTTTCCCTTTGTTGAAACTATTGTCCAAAGAAGCATCATGTTTTGTAAAGGGGTTTCTCCTGCGGTTTTTTGTTTGTTTGTTTGTTTGTTTTAACCATCAACCAACCATCACAACGCGGGTTTTATACAAGACTGGTTGGTTTGGTTTGATTGGAACTATAGTCCCAGCGAGTTACCCGATTTAAGGACTCGACCACAATAGGGCGGGATAGCCTGGTGGTCAGAGCGACGCGTTCGTGATCTGCTGACCTAGGTTCAAATCTCGTTCAAGAATATTTTTTCTCTAGATTTAACACCAGTGCCGACTCCACTCTCCCTGGAAAGTCCTTCGGATGAGACTATAAACCGAATTCCTGTGTGCGAACGCATACAGAACATCTTGCACACACGTTAAAACCAGCTCCACCTTTCGGAAGAGTAGACCATTGTGTGCCGGTGGGAACGGATGACAAAACTGACAAAACTGCAAACACACGGGGACTAAAAAATAAAAACAACAACAACAACAACAGCACATGGGTGCTTGTTCCATTATCCTCGAAATAAAAGAATACATAAATGAAGAAAGAATAAAGAAAGAAAAAACCACCAGTCTACCATCAGACTTCCTAACCATAGGCCCTGATAGGAAATATCCTTAACCCTCCGCCCTTTTAGGTATCTCTGAGTACGTGATGCTTACGACTCGTGAGCGTCAGAGGCACATGATACGATAAACCGTAAAGAGGGTTTTCTCTCTCTCTCTCTCTCTCTCTCTCTCTCTCTCTCTCTCTCTCTCTCTGGTATTGGAAGGGGCAGCACCTCGCTTGCATGTCTATCTCAAGTCAAGTCAAGTCAAGTCAAAAACACTTTAATCATCCCGGAAGGGCAATTACAATACTGACAGGCATATTCATACGAATCATAATCAAAAGACACAAGATAGCTACATTTCATATTAATTTTGTTCAAACACTATATGCTTCAAATAAAAGTGTCACAAACACTCACACTTGTACACGCGGGCGCGCGTACACACACACAGAGAAACGCACACACACACACACACATACACATCAATGTATGGATACAATGTTATTAAAACCATTGACTAGAAAAGACATATAACCACTATTATTTACGCATGTACGTACGCACACGCACATATACATGCACACACCCCCCCACCCCCCCACCCACCCCACCCCCCCCCCCCCCCCCCCCCCCCCCCCCCCCCCCCCCCCCCCCCCAACTTCCTAAACCCTAATCCAAGAGGGAAGATGGCAGGACGGTTTTAAGACCTTCACGTGCACCATGAGGTTTGGGGTTCGATTCCAGCCTTGCCCTTTCTTCCCGGTTTGATGAAAAAAAATCGCAGTCTTTCGGATGAGACTATACACCGAGGCTTTGTGTATGAATTGCACGCAGAACATCTTGCATACACTTTAAAAACCTGTTCCACCTTTCGGAAGAGTAGGCCATTTTGTGTCTGTAGGGAAAAAAACCCAAAATGTAAACAGATGTCGGGTGCAGACACTATCCTCGAAGTCAGAATGCTGATTCCTAAATGGTGTGTGTGTGTGTGTGTGTGTGTGTGTGTGGTGTGTGTGTGTGTGTGTGTGTGTGTGTGTGTGTGGTGTGTTGAGGGTGGAGGGCGGGGAGAGGGCGGTAGCATACGCAAAAATCTCACCATTGGTGAACCTCGGAGCTCTAGCCCAGGAACGAAAAAAAAAATAGAAAAAAATATCCATAAGGGCCTTACTTTTTTGTTTTTCCTTGTCTACTTTGCTTTGTTTTGTTTTGTTTGTTTGTTTTTCTGTGCTCCGTTTTTGTTTATTGTATTGTTTGTCAAGCTGTAACGAGCCTGTTTAGAAAGTGAGAAGCCCTGGCTTCATCGTATCCCATCCTTGGCTAACGGTTTCTCCATTCATGTGACCATGACTGGTGGTCTGGGTGCTAGTGTGTTCACGTTTGCGGATGAGATGAGAGGACGAGGCTCCATGTCAATGTGCCATGTAGGGCTATTTAATGCATCCATGAAGCACACACACCGCGCGCGCGCGCGCGCACCACACACACACACACCACTCATCTCTCTCTCTCTCTGTCTGTCTGTCTGTCTGCCTATTTCTGTCTGTCTGTCTCTCTCTCTCTGACTCTCTCTCTCTCATTCCTGCCGAGTTACAACCACAGAAGACAAAGGACTGCGCGTCCCACCTAATAAAAGTAAAAGAGAGAGAGAGAGAGAGAGAGAGAGAGAGAGAGAGAGAGAGAGAGAGAGAGAGAGAGAGAGAGAGAGAGAGAGAGAGAGAGAGAGTTTTTTTTTATATCCTTCTCCTTCTCATTCACTCTCCCTCTCTCCCTCCCTCCTCTCTCGTGAGCTTTTTTTACATTCAGTCCCCGCTGTGTATGCAGTTTTGTCAATTTTGTCACCATTCCCACTGGTACACAAGTGGCCTACTCTTTCGAAAAGGGAAACAGTTGTAACATGTGCACAAGATGGCTGCGTGCTTTACACACCAGGGCCTCAGTTTAATTGTCTCATCCGAAGGACTTTTGGAATGATCGAACTGAGAGAGTAGAGTGAGAGAGAAGAGAGAGAGAGAGAGAGAGAGAGAGAGAGAGAGAGAGAGAGAGAGAGAGAGAGAGAGAGAGGAGAGAGGAGAGAGAGAGAGAGAGAGAGAGAGAGAGAGAGAGAGGAGAGAGAGAGAGAGGAGAGAGAGGAGATGTTCGAAGCATCAACTTCCTATTAAAAAAGCACTTTTAAACAAGTTCAAGGATTTTCACCAATCATGAACATAAAAAAAAAAAATAATAGAAAGAAGACATTTTATGCAAACACCACCCTCAAGATGAAGACTTCTCATCTTCTTTTCACCAAATCATTTCGCATTTTCTTAAGAACATAACAAACCATAACAAGCCTCTGTTCACAATGTGGTTTTAGATAATACTCTGATTCATTTAAAAGTCACATTTCAGTGATTGTAGCAACAAAACTTGCAATGTGCCATGCATAGATTAAAAAACCCAACAACAACAACAAACAAAACCAAAAAAAACCCCTCCCTCCCAAAAAACCCCAACACCAACTAAAATATTCTGATGAACCTTAAGAATCTCAAAAAGCCTAGTATTTCTAGTTGAATGGAGTGACATTTTATTATTATTATTATTATTATTATTATAATATATTTTTTTAAATACTATTCTTATTAATTAAAACGCCTGTGTTAGTCAAGATCCTACATCAAGATCCTACATCAAGTCCATAACCAGTAGGACCATGTGAACATGAATGAAAGAGCACAGTAGGTCACCCACAGGACACTGCTACTACTACGACTATTTATTTATTTCATTTATTATTTTTTTTTTTTATTCTTTTATATCGAGGATAATGGAATAAGCACTCGTGTGCTTTTTAAAATCCAGTCCCCGTGTGTATGCACTTTTTGTAAATGTCATCTGTTCCCACCGGCACACAATCGCCTACTCTTCCGAAAAGCGGAACAGGTTTTAACGTGTGCGCAAGATGTTCTGCGTGCGTTCGCACACGGGGCCTCGGTCTCATCCGAATAACTTGTGGGGAGAGTGGAGTCAGCACTGATGTTAACTCCAGGGGAAAAATCCCCTCGAATGGGAAACGGACCCGGGTCGTCAAATTGCGAGCGCAATGATCTGACCACTAGGCTATCCCGTCTCCCTACTACTACTACTACTACAACTACTACAACTACTACTACTACTACTAACTTCTACTACTATTACTACTACTACTACTACTACATCTACTACTACAACTACTACTACTATTACAACTACTTACTACTACATCTACTACTACAACTACTACTACAACTACTACTATTACAACTACTACTACTAACTACATCTACTACTACAACTACTACTACAACTACTACTATTACAACTACTACTACTACTTCACTACTACTAACTACTACATAACCTACTACTACCTACTACTACTACTACTACTATTACTACAACAACAACTACTACTACTACTATCATCTACTACTACTACAACATACTACTACTACTACTACTACTACTTCACTACTTCTACTACTACTACTCATCCCACACTACTACTACTACTACTACTACTACTATTACACAAAACAACTACACACACACATACTACTACTACTACTACTACTATACTACACTACTACTACTACTTACTACTACAATACTACTACTACTTCTACTAACATTCTACTACTTCTACTATACTACTGCGGCTACTACTACGCGTAGGTGGGCGTGGAGCGAGAGCGACCGGCATACATGATGGGAGGAATCATTTTCATGTGCCGCAGGGTCTCCCAGTTGATGAAGCGGAGGTAGAAGGGATGTCGGTACACTTTCTCCCTCTCCTGCGCCCCCCCTAGCCGCTCCTCTGGATCTTTGGCCATTAACTGAAAAACACATTTCAGACAAAGGTAAAGGTAAAAGGTAAAGGTGTCCCATAACCTGTGTGGGGTCGTAGGGGAGCGCGCAAGGCGTCAGAGACCTCAGCTCCTCTAAGTGGCCAGCTTGTTGAGGCGGCGCCCATCTCCTCTTTAAACCGAGGCCCCGTGTCGCGAATGCACGCAGAACATATTGCGCAACGTTAAATCCTGTTCCACTTTTCGTAAGAGTAGGCCATCGTGTGCCGGTGGGAACAGATGACATTGACAAAACTGCAAACACACGGGGACTGGATGTAAAAAAGCACAAGAGTGCTTATTCCATTATCCTCGACATAAAAGAATAAATCAATCAAATCAAATCAATCCTCTCCCTCGTTGCTTTACCTTCCCTGACCCTAAAAGAGGGCAGGTACCCATTTACAGCTGGGTGAACTTTGGGGGGGGTCTGGGGGGGGGGGGGGGGGGACTGTACTGAAGCCAAGGCGCGCAAACGGCCACCCATCCAATTGGCAACCACGCTCGATGCTGCTTAACTTGACTGGGGGGAAAGCGAGCGCTCTGACCACTGAGCTATTATCCCGTCCCCAGACAAAAAATAAATAATAAATAACATAGCAAACAATCTCCACGAAGTCGGTATGCGTCTACCTTAATGGTGAGCTAAAAAAAACCAAAAAAACACGGTCGTAGACGCACAAAATCTTGCCATTGATCCATTGATGAAGCTTTGGAGCTCTCTAGCCGAAAAACAAAGGAGGGGGGGGGGGGGGGGGGGGGGAGGGGGGGGGGGGGAAAAGGTTGGGGAGGGGAGGGAAAGAGATAGGAAGCATTGCACAGTGTATAGCTGGTGTTTCTACTGTTTTGTTGTTGTTGTTTTTTCTAGACACACACACTCGCACACACGCACGCAAACACGCACGCACGCACACACATACATGTTCTGAAGATTCTGCATGCAATAAGTTAGAAAAAGAATAAACACACTACTACTACAACTACTGCTACTGCTACTAACTACTACTATTGCTCTAGCTGCTGCTGCTGCTGCTGCTAGTACTGCTGCTACTACTACTGCTACTACTCACTACTGCTGCTACTACTGCTGCTATGCGCGCTCTGCTGCTGCAACAAAGACGTTCTTTTTGAAAATCTGACAGTTTTGAATTTGAGTTTTGGGAGAATAACAACTAGTGAACACTTCAAACCATGTTTCATTAGACCCGTTAGATTTTTCTGTAGATAGTAAATATCTTACAGAGTATGGTCAACACACATGCATCTTCAGTCACACCCTTATGAATGAACAAAAAAAGAAATCTACGAGGATTAGACAACAAAAACACGCTAACAGACAGACAGACAAACAGACAGATCCTGCAA
>CM060325.1:56045806-56048306 GCA_030674155.1 Stramonita haemastoma | reverse complement strand
CGTGTGTGTGGTGTGTGTGAGTGTTTGTACTTGTCTGTGTTTGTACATTTCTTTGTTGCTGTTGCCCTTAACATCAGTGTATATGCACTGCATGCTGCTTGCTGTCTATAAGGAACAACGTGGATCTCTCTCTCCTCTCTCTTCTCTCCTCCCCCCCCCCTCTCTCTCCCTCTCCCCCCTCTCTCCTCTCTCTCTCCCTCCCTCCCTCTCTCTCCCCCCCTCCCTCTCAGTCACTCTCCCTCCCTTCCCCCCTTCTCCCCCCTCCCCTCCCCCTCTCTCTCCCTCCCCCCCCCTCCTCTCTCTCATCACCTCACCCCCCACCCCCCACCCTGTCTCTCTCTCAGTCCAAACTCAACCAGACTCGTAGACTCTTATTTTTTATCATTTAGGTACTCAACTCTTCCACACAGCATCTGGTACACAACGACGCCCAAAGACCACCAGTCTGACGGACGCCCGTACGGTGCTTGAATAAATTTCTAAAACACACCACGCACGCCACGCACATGCCCTCACAGAGAGAGAGAGAGAGAGAGAGAGAGAGAGAGGAGAGATGAGAGAGAGAGAGAGAGAGAGAGAGAGAGAGAGAGAGAGAGAGAGAACAACACACACACACACACACACACACACACAGACGCGCGCACGCACGCACCCACCCACACACACATGCACACACACACACACACACACACATATACACACACACACGCACAACACACGATTTTAAAGTGCTTGATTTATACTGTCATCAAAGTGCAGTGATGTATGACTTATTTTCATAGCTCTCTCTCTCTCTCTCTCTCTCTCTCTCTCTCTCTCTCTCTCTCTCTCTCTCTCTCTCTGTCTCTCTCTCTCATGACATTTACAAAACTGCATACACACGGGGACTGGATGAAAAAAAGCATAAGGGTGCTTATTCCATTATCCTCGATATAAAAGAATAAATCGAATCAAAATAAAAATATAAAAGAATAAATCGAATAAATCGAATCAAAATCTCTCCCTCCTTCTCCCCCCTCCCCCCCCCCCCCTCTCCATCCCCCCTCCCCCCCCCCCCTTCCTCTGTCTCTCCTTCCCCCCCCTCCTCCCCCCCCCCCCCCCCCTCTCTCTCTCTCTCCTCCTCCCCCCCCCCCCCCCCCCCTTCCTCTGTCTCTCCTTCCCTCTCTCTCTTTACCATCTCCCCCCTCCCTCTCCCCTTGCTCTCTGCCTGACCTCAGGTGCCCAGTAGCGCGGGGTGCCCGTGCTGACCTTGACCTTCTTGTCCCCTTTGACCCCGAAGCAACAGGAGCCGAAGTCGCACAGCTTGATGTAGCTGTTGTAGGTCACGATCACATTGTCCGGCTTCAGGTCCCTGCCAGCACAGTCAGTCAGTCTGTTAGCCAGCCAGCAGCCTTCCAACCAGCCCAGCCAGCCAACCTCAACCAGCCTACTCAGCATTCTTCCAACCAGCCTACCTCCAACCAGCAGCCAGCCAGCCAACCTGCCAACCAGCCCAGCCAGCCATCCTGCCAATCAGCCCAGCCAGCCAACCTTCCAATAGCCAGCCACCACCTTCCAATCAGCCCAGCAGCCAACCTTCCAACAGCCAGCCAGCCCACCTTCCAATCAGCCCAGCAGCCACCTTCCAACCAGCCCAGCCAGCCAACCTTCCAATCCAGCCCAGCCAGCCAACCTGCCAATCAGCCCAGCCAGCCAACCTTCCAACCAGCCTACTCAGCAGCCTTCACAGCCCAGCACCTTTCCAACCAGCCTAGCCAGCCAAATTCAGAAGACAGCCAGCTAACCAGCCACGCCAGCTCAAGGCAAGATAGCCAACCAGCCAGCCATTCAGTTAGAAGACGGCCAGCAAGCCAGCCAGATCACTGCAAGACAGCCAGCCACCTAGACCCCAGAGACTAGGAGACAGCCAACCATGTCTTCACTTGAAGAGGACGAAGTCCTGTCTGAAGTCTTGAAAGACGAAAATAATCCATTACTTGAGGAGTGTTTGTGTTCCTACACTGACGACCTTGCGCGTGCATTATTTTTATGATGAAAACAGAATTAGCAGACAGACGACAGAGAAATGATGGGTGTAGTATAGGTAGTGTTTGCTTGTGCATCGACAAAAAAAAAAAAAAAGTCCCAAGATTTTGATAGATCAGCGTTAAGTAGTGACCCAGACGTATAAAGGAATAGATAATTTACCCCAAAAAAGAAGAAGCAGGCGAGGCATGAATACACACACACACAACACAGACAATACTACACCACGCACACACACCACCACACAACACACACACACACAAAACCCGCGGCGCGACACAACAGACACACAGACACAAGACACACCACGCATACACACACACACACACACACAACACACACACACACACACACACACACACACACATTACACATAACACAGCACAGACACGACACACACACACAACACACACACCACACACACACACTACACACAACAACACACACACACACAGACACACACACGCACACACAC
>CM060325.1:56035806-56040806 GCA_030674155.1 Stramonita haemastoma | reverse complement strand
TGTCGTGTTTAGACACCATCCCTGAAGAAAAATCGGGGAGTTGGAGTTGGGATCTTTGCGCCTGGTGCAGCATGATCTGTGGCTCTGTAGGTCAAATGCAAGCGCTTTGATTTGTCTTTACAAGAGATAGCGCATACAAATTCCATATTAATTAATGATGACGATGATGATGATAATGATGATGATGATGACGACAACGACGACGACGAAGACGATTACA
Source organism: Stramonita haemastoma (assembly GCA_030674155.1). Classification (NCBI taxonomy): domain Eukaryota; kingdom Metazoa; phylum Mollusca; class Gastropoda; order Neogastropoda; family Muricidae; genus Stramonita; species Stramonita haemastoma. Next base: position 56,040,586 of record CM060325.1, on the reverse strand, counting down.
ATAATGATGATGATTGGCGGTGGTGGTGATAATGATGGTGATTCTGATGATGACAATGTCGGCTGATGATGATGAAGATGAACAACAACAACAACAACAACAACAACAACAACAACAACAACAACAACAACACTTGACAGTGACAACAACGACGATGACGACGACAACAACGACGACGACGACAAGGACGATGGCTGGCGATGGTAGCCTAAAACGAGGACATTGATGATGGATGCGGCACTAACTTTGTGACAGTGGCACGGGATACACTGGTTGAAACAGCGGGTGGCGGACCGGGAACGCTTGTCCGGGAGGAACAGGGCGGAGGGGTGGGAGTGGCTATCCGCCTCCGAATACTCCGAGGAGAGAGGCATGAAGTTGGGTATGGACAAACCCCGCAGCTGTTTGGCTCTGTGAATAGAAGTATTAGATCTGTATCATAGGCAGCAACGAGGTGTTGATTTTAATGATAGTAATGATGATGATGATGATGATGATGATGATGATGATGATGATGATGATGATGATAATAATAGGGGGAAAGTGATGATGATGATGATGATGATGATGATGATGATGATGATGATGATGATGATAATATACATATACATGCATACAAAGTGATAAACCATTCAATCCGAAGGGAAACTTGGTGCTTGCTAGGGTTTGGTGGGTTATCAAGTTCTTCAAGTCTGCTGAATGTAATCGTCGTCGTTGTTGTCGTCGTCGTTGTTGTTGTAGTTGTTGTTGTTGTTGCTGCTGGTATTGTTGTTGTTGTTGTTGCTATTGCTCCTGCTACTGGTGCTGCTGCTATTACTGCTCTAATAATAATACTGAAGACTACGTAATTATTTGTAATGATGAGGCTAAGTCAAAATTGAACAGGGGCCTGCTTTTGTGTTTTGAAACGCTTAGTTCTTCGGGTCTTCTTCTTGTGGCCGTCGTCGTTGTCGTTGTTGTTGTTGCTGCTGCTGTTATTGCAAGATTGAAGAAAGACTACATACATATTCACACTTGTGCTGCTCAGTCAAAAATCACACAGGAGCCTTCTTCTTTAGTGTTTTGGGCAGCTGACTTCTCTAAGCGGTCTTTTTCGATGTGGTAGTCATCATCGTCGTCATTGTTATTGTCGTCGTCGTCGTTGTCAGCGTCAGAGTCGTCGTTGTTGTTATTGTAATTGTTGTCGTTGTTGTTATTGCTGCTACTGCTGCTGTTGCTGCTGCTGTTGTTGCCGCTGCTGCTGCCACTGCTGCTGCTATTTTTGTTATTGTTTTTGTCCTTGTCCTTTTTCATAGTTTTACACCTACTGGACACAAGTGGACTGGTACAATCATACAGGGGGGACGGGATAGCCTACTGGTCAGAACATTGCGCTCGCAATTTGACGACCCGGGTTCGATTCCCGTTCGAGGGTATTTTTTCACCTGGAGTTAACATCAGTGCTGACTCCACTCTCCCCAAAAGTCTTTCGGATGAGACTATAAACCGAGGCCCCCGTGTGCGAACACACGCAGAAAATCTTGCGCACACGCTAAATCCTGTTCCGCTTTCGTAAGAGTAGGCCATTGTGTCCCGGTGGGAACAGATGACAAGATTGACAAAACTGCATGCACACGGGGACTGGATGTAAAAAAGCACACGAGTGCTTATTCCACTATCCTCGATAGAAAAGAATAAACAAAATAAATAAATGATTAGATAAAATAAAAAAATAAATACATTATAACGTTAATCGAAAAGTCTCTGTGGTCGGTCATTTTCTTGTGTTATTGTTGCTGTTGTTGCTGTTGTTGTTGTTGCTGTTGTTGTTGTTTACCTGGGGCTCTGAGAGTACTCTATGGGAGGTCGATGCGTTCGTGCCACGTCTGCCACACTCAAGGTGTTGAAGACTTGAAAAATGTCGCTGCATCTGGAGTCGGTCTTTTCCTTGTCATCAAACGCTCGTACAAAGTGTCCAGTCTGCCATCACCGACCCGACGAACAAACAAGTTCATACACCCGTTAAGTTTTCAACCTCTTTCTAAAGAATGAAATCATCAAAGAATGATTATTGTTATTATCATAGGCTTAGGCTGATAGCCGCCGCTGTAGTCTAGTGGTTAGGGCGTTGGACTCGTAATCTAAAGGTTGCGGGTTCGATCCCAGCTTTCGGCTATGGCGTTGTGCCCTTGGAAAAGGCACTTTACGGCTATTTTCTCACCCCACCCAGGTGTAAAAGGGGTACCAACCTTGTGTTGGGGGATAACCCTGCGATAGACTGGCATCCTATCCAGGGGGGAGTCTATGACTCTCATTCGTCGCTTAACGCCACAGAAACCGGGATAAGCACCGGCCTGATGAGCCTTAGGCTCGGGACAGACTTTAACTTAGGCTGATACATACGTGATCACTTTCAATACACAGATGTAACTACGAGCGCAGAGAGAGAGAGAGAGAGAGAGAGAGAGAGAGAGAGAGAGAGAGAGAGAGGAGAGAGAGAGAGAGAGAGAGAGAGAGAGAGAGAGAGAGAGAGAGAGAGAGACAGACAGACAGACACAGACAGACAGCACAGACAGACAGACAGACAGACAGACACAGACAGACAGACAAAGAGACAGACAGAGACAGACAGAGACAGACAGACAGAGAGGGGGGGGGAGGGAGGGAGGAAGAGACAGAGAGAGACAGAGAACAGAGAGAGAGAGAGAGAGAGAGAGAGAGAGAGAGAGAGAGAGAAGAGAAGAGAGAGAAGAGAGAGACAGAGAGAGAAGAGAGAGACAGAGACAGAGAGACAGACAGAAGACAGACAGACAGACAGACAGATTAATTGACTGTTAAATAACATTTATTCTGAAGGGCTGCAGATAAGTGTTGACGTACTTTTCTTTTCATCTGGTCCTTGTCCCGAATAATCACAACTAAAAATGATTTCAAGTAAACGTTAAAAAAAAAATTTGGTGACAGACAGACAGACAGACAGAGAGAAATTTGATGTACCTCAGCCTTGGGTCACAACACGTAGGGTTGGCGTGACGAAAAAGAAGGTAGGCCTAATATAATAGCACATTTGTACAGAAGAAAAATGCAATACAAACATCATGAAATAACACATGCAAAGACGAATCGCACCGTATATAGTTTACACACACACACACAACCCCACACACACACACAACACACACACACACACACACACACACACACACACACACACACACACACACACACAGGACTGACATTCAACAAGTGTTTATGAAATACATGTACAATATATTAAACGGAAGACCCAAAGAGAAAATTGTGGGAAAATTTGCTCTCAATTAAAGACAGGCCAACTGATAGACCTGTTTCTGCCCAGGCCCCATAATAAAAGGATTTGCAAAAACAATACTGCAAGGCAATGTCCAAGGCGGAAGAAAATGAGCAGACCAAGGAAGAGATGGGAGGACAACATCAGTGAATGGACAGGCCTAGAACTCAACAAAATTTTGAGAAAGGCAGAACAGAGAGAGGAAAGGAGGGAACTGGTTGTCAAGTCTTCAGGGGTGCCCCCACGGTCGCGAGACTAATGATAGATAGATAAGTAGATAGAGAAATAGAGAAATAGATAGATAGATAGATAGATATAGATAGATAGATAGATAGATAGATAGATAGATAGATAGATAGATAGATAGATAGAGATAGATATAGATAGAGAGATATGAGAGATAGATATTAGAGAGATAGATATTAGAGAAATAGATATTAGAGATAGAGAATAGATCATAGAGATAGATAAATGGATAACATGATAGACAGCAGATGATAGATAGATAGATAGATAGATAGATAGATAGATAGATAGATAGATAGATAGATAGATAGATAGATAGATAGATAGATAGATAGATAGAATCGATCGATCGATCGATCGATCGATCGATATGCCTGTCAGCATTGCAATTACCCTTCATAGGATTATTATCATGTTTTTGACTTGACTTGACTTGACTTGACTTGACTTGACTTGACTTACTTAACTTCACACACACACACACACACACACACACACACACACACACACACACACCACACACACACACACACATTTCTTTAAATTCTGTTAATCTTGCTTGTTAATAGGCCTAGTTATTTGTTTGTATTTGGTCTGTCTGTTTTGCCGTCCAAATCACAAACCGTGCATGGACGTTAAGTTAAAGACTATACTATACTACTACTACTACACACACTTACACAACACTACACTACACACACACACACAACACACACACACACACACACACACACACACTACACACACACACACACACACACTACACACACACACACACACACACACACACTACACACACACACACACACACACTACACACTACACACACACACACACACTACACACACACACACACACACACACACACAACACACACACAACACACACACTACACACACACACACACAACCCAGGGGGACGGATCTAGGGTCAGACATTCCTCAATAAACCCTGGGATTCGAGTCCGGTCGAGAATTTTCTCTGAGTTAACATCAGTGCCGACTCACTCTCAAAGCCTTCGGATGAGACTTAACGAGGCCCGTGTGCGAAAGCACGCGCATCTTGCGCACACGTAATCCTTCGTAAGTAGCCACGGCTACAGTGATTTACAAACTGCATCACGGACGGATGAGACAGGATGCTTATCTGTTCCTCGGACATCACTTACATAGGTCCCCGAAAGGGGACTAGGTCTCCCAACCGCTGGAAGATCGAGTCCGTGTCATCCAGTCAAACTGCGAGGTC
>CM060325.1:56007968-56010468 GCA_030674155.1 Stramonita haemastoma | reverse complement strand
TCTGACCACTAGGCTATCCCGTCCCCCCAGCTTCGTGACACTAACTTTGTAGAAGCTTAACCTCTAACATAGAGCGATCGCTTTCCCAAGTCAAGTTAAGCAGCGTCGAGCGTGGTTACCAGTTGGATGGGTGACCGTTTGCGCGTTTTGTCTTCAGTACAGTTCCCCCCAGTTCACCCAGCTGTAAATGGGTACCTACCTTCTTTAGGGTCAGGGAAGGTAAAGCAGCGAGGGAGAGGAGATGGGCGCCGCCCTCAACATGCTGGCCCCTAGAGAAGCTGCGGTCTCTATGACCACACAAGTTATGGGACACCTTTACCTTTTTTACCTTTTAACCTCTGACACGCAAGACATCTCTTTAGACAGCCTCATCCCACAGACCAGCTTACTGCAAGGCCTACCTCCTCAGGCTCACTCGGATAAGACTATAAACCCAGGTCCCCCGTGTGCAAACACGCACGCAGTATATCTTGTGCACACGTTATAAAACCCGTTCTACTTTTCAGAAGAGTAGGTCTTTGTGTGTTGGTGGGAATGGATGATAAAAATTACAAAGCAGCATGCACACGGGGACTAGATGTAAAAAGAAAATAACAACGCGAGTACTTATTTCCTTATCCTCGAAAAAAAAAGAATTCAAACTTTAAAAATTGAAAACATTCTCTACTTCTTGTAGGCACAAAGCCTCTTTCTCTCAGTTCCTAAATCGGACATCTCCCCTGGGACATAACTATAATAATAAAACAACAACAATAACAACTACAACAACAAGTGAAAACTGCAGGGGAAGCTATTTTCGATGATTAGATATTCAGAGTCACGTGATATACATTGTTGGACCGCGCCTAGGTCTTATATTTCTTATTGACTGTGGTCAAGTAGGCTTACCAAGCCTCACATTAAATTTAAGTGTTATGCTTTGAAATATTATGTTGAAACTTATTCAGCCGTCACATGCTCTAAGCGTCGCAGCTTTTCCTTTTCCTGTTCCGCTTTTCGTAAGAGTAGGCCATTGCGTGCCAGTGGGAACAGAAGACAAGATTTACAAAACTGCACACATATGGGGACTGGATGTAAAAAAAAAAAGCACATGAGTGATTATTCTATTACCTTGATATAAAAGAATAAATAAATAAATAAATAAATAAAACAGCACCTTTTCGAGAAGTAAAACCAAAAAAAATCATCTGAAGTTGGAGTGTGGCTACCTTTATGGTGCAGTACTTCAAATCAGTCGTGCATAATTATACAGAATCCTCATCCAGTGTGTACTTTTGCTCTCACAGTGGTTCCCAGATGGGATGTGTGAGTCAGAATGCATATTCTCCGTAACCCCCCTCCGGGTGTTCAGCTGGGGAACGCACAACAGCAACAGCAACAACAACAGTAACAAGAACAGCAACAACAGCAGTAGCAGCAGCAACAACAGCAACACAGTCGTTTAACCAGTGTGATAGATTTTATGAATTCTTCAAGAATTCAAGAATTCTTCTTTCATGTATTTGAACAAGGGAGATAAAGGCAACTATTTCCAGACACCAAGTGATTTCCGTCCCTTTTCTTCTCTTGCAGTTTTACCTATTCACACATGATTAATATGTATTTATGAACACACACACACACACACACACACACACACACACACACACACACACACACACACACACCATCTTAAAGTATTGTATATGGATGGGGGGGGGGGAGTGGGGGTGGGCGTGGGATATATGTGTGGGTAAAGTCCTGAAACTTCATTCCATCTAGAGATGGTTTAGTATTTCTGCAATGCTAAGAGTTGACTGATGTATAAGGAATATCACTCCGATTTAATTTTTTTTTTTTTTTAATTTATTTTTATTTTTTTTATTTATTTATTTACTATTGTAGAAAAACAAAAGCCGCCGCTGTAGCCTAGTTAGGGCGTCGGACTCGTAATCTAAAGGTTGCGGGTTCGATCCCAGCTTTCGGCTATGGCGTTGTGCCCTTGGAAAAGGCACTTTACGGCTATTTTCTCACCCCACCCAGGTGTAAAAGGGGTACCAACCTTGTGTTGGGGATTAACCCTGCGACAGACTGGCGTCCTATCCAGGGGGGAGTCTATGACTCTCAGTCGCTTAACGCCACAGAAACCGGGATAAGCACCGGCCTGATGAGCCTTAGGCTCGGGACAGACAGAAAAACAAAATTTATGAGTGTGTTTTCTCATCTCAATTCGGTTGTCTGTTCATGCCCATAGTATGTAAATAGCAAAATTTCGTATTATTATATCTTGATTCCCCTCTCTATAAAATAGGCCTCCAGAGGATTATATGTGTCACTATTGTTTTTCCATATGTGCATGATACAACACCACTGTACAAGATGTAAGGGTTCAAGAATGCAAGAATAGGAGATAAATTCTAATAGTAACTCAAGGGACATTAAAATGGAAAAAGTCATATCATATATCTCACGAAATGTTTCCAAAGACAAGCTTTTTTTTTTTTTTTTGGTAAGGAAACGT
>CM060325.1:55992968-56000468 GCA_030674155.1 Stramonita haemastoma | reverse complement strand
CGAGCTATTCAACTGAAATGTGTGTGAAAGACTGCTGTAAACTTTTAAATGAGTTACAGAGTAGATGTGCCTGCTTGTGTTGTGCGTGCGTGCGTGCGGGGTGGTGTGGTGTGGGTGTGGCGTGCGTGCGCGTGCGTGCATACGTGCGTGCGTGCGTGCGCGCGTGCAGGTGTGTGTGTATGCATACTGGATAGAGTCAAGTCATTTCAAACGAACCTTGCTTTTTTTAAACTTGCCTGAAGAACTGAACAAAGAAAACTCTTCAGATTCTGATTGTTTGCTTGTTGGTTTTCCAGAAGACTATTCACATTTTTACAAGCCATGCAGATAGAACATCACTCATCAGTCAGTCAAAGAGACAAGGCCTCTAGAACGAAGGCAAAATGGAACTTTGTAAAGGGACAACCCAAAAATTCATTGGAACAGTCAAAATAAAACGGGGCAAAAAAAAAAAGAAAAAAAGAACAGCACGATATGGGACAGGGGGTAAAAAAGGGCAAATTAGGGACAGGGCGAAATTTAAAAAAAAAAAAAAGTGGGAAGGGGGAGGGGGGGGGGGGGAACGGGACAGGATGAATTTGAAGTGGGTAAAATAGAGCAGGGGCCAAACAGAACAGGAAAAAAGGGGAAAATGGAACAGGACAAAATGGAACAGTGCCAAAGAGAAGAGAAGTTAAGTGGAATGCAACACAAAACGGTCAAAAAGGGAAAGGGCAAATCGGAATGTCCCCCTTTGAACAAACTGAAAATTCCACAGCTTTCCTTTTTTTTTTTTTTTTTTTGGTGCTATTTTTTCGGCATTAGAAGAAGGATCAACTGTATCATAAATCCATTCATGAAATCCATATCATACGACATCAGCGCAAATATTGCACAACTTCAAAATATGCTTTCAGCAGTTCTGTCTGATCAGACATGTATCGCATTCTCAGAGGGGAAAAAAAAAACCCACCCAAATTCTTGCACTTCATGCTTTCTTTAAACATACACATGTACAGCTCTCAAGCAATTTTTAATACGGCAAAACCATGTTTGAAAATGATAATAAAAAAAGAGAGAAAGAAATACTGTTCTCGTTTCCAGTCCTGTGTTTCGTTGTTGTTGTTTTTTTTTAAGTAGCTTCACTCTGGGTATGGGGTGAAAACAATTTGAAAGACACTGTATGCCTGAAATGCAATTTCATTTTCATTGTGACATGCCAAAAAAGTATCAACACACACACACACTTGCACACACACACACACACTTGCACACACACACAACACACACACTTGCACACACACACACACACACACACACACACACACACACACACACACACACACACACACACACACACACAATCACACTTCACACACATCACACACACACACACACAACACACTTGCACACACACACACACACACATACACACACATACCACACACACACACACAACACACAGCATATATCAGCTTTACAAAGGCTTTTTGTCTGCCTCCCAGCCATATTAATGTCATAATTTGACATGGCATCATTTTAATCACTTGCAATCAGGGGGAAAAAGTACGTCAGAATACACCTTTTAAAGTCAAGTCGATGTATATCTATGCAGTCTTGTATGAGTAGATTCATTGACTGTAGGGAGAAAAAGCTCCTGTTAGGCACCGAAAGTTTGTTGTATGTTGTCTGTGAGTATACTTGGAAGAAAAATTGCACACCTCAAAACTGCATCAAAAGTGTCTGAATACACAAGAAAAAAAAAAACCCAATCCAAAACCACACACACGCACACGCACCACACACACACACAACACACACACACACACACACACACACACAACACACACACACACACACACACACACACACACACAACACACACACACACACACAACACTACACACACACACACACACAACACACACACACACACACACACACACAACACACACACACACACACACACACACAACACACACACACACACAACACACACACACACCACACACACACACACACACACACACACACCACACACACATCACACACACACAACACACACACCTGCAAACCACAACGCACATGCACGCATGCGCACACACACACTTTCCTACTATCATCACACAAATACCCTCAATCCATCCAAACAAAAACAGCCATGCAGTACTCTTGTCATATTTCATCACCATCAGGTTTACACTTTTGTAAAGAAAAAGTGGCCCCATTTACTGCCAAAACAGGCTCCAGGAAGAAATACTACCAAATATAACGTTTGACACCGGGATGTTTTACAATGGAATACAAAGAACAAAAATGTCATACAAGTTCTACACTGCGCCGATAGCAGACCCTGAGTTTAATGGATAAATGGAACACACCTGGATCAACCTCACATGGATCAACCTCACATGGATCAACCTGATATGGATCAACCTTATATGGATCAACATCACATTGTCCAACCTCACACGGAACAACATATACGTATGGATCAACCTCATAATGGAGCAACACCTCACATGGATCAACTTCACATTGGATCATTCTCACATTGGATCAACTTCACATTGGATCAATCAACTTCATATTGGATCAATCTCACATGGCTTAACCTCATAATTAATCAATCTCACATGGCTCAACCCCATAATTAATCAACCCATATCAGTTTATCACCTGGATCAAGATCACCTGGATGGATCAAAACACCACACAGATCCAACTCACTCCAAACCAAGGCAAGTTTAGCATGAGGGAGGGCTCAGCACAATCTGTGCCACCATGCAGAACAGCCTGAAGTCCTCATTGACGTCATCACTCAGTCCGGGCTGCATGGGCAGGTTGCAAGGGTCACGCTCAGCTTCTTGCAGATTCCACAGCTGGGGTGCAAGACCCCCCCCACCCCCACCCCTCTGCTCGCGAATACAGCGCGCCTGGAATGACAGCAAGTCCATGAAAGCCTGCCACGATTCCTGGCCCGTCCGGCGCCTTTCAGCTTGGCCATCAGGAGGTTGTAGGTGTCCAGCCTGTGCAGGAACGTCTGCTGGGGGGTCTGGACGTCGCCGCCCTGGGTCTGGTGGCTGCTGCTGCTGCTGCCTTCCATCAAGATGGTGGCCAAGAAGCGTCCGAGAGGGTAGAACATCACAGGGCCTTCCCCTCTCAGAGGGGCAGGGTAGGGGAAGGAAGGGGGCTGGGGGGCAAAGGGAAAATGAGGGGCGAAGGGGGGCATGGGGAAAGACACGGGAGGGTACCCGGCCCCAGGGGACATGGGCGGCAGCAGGGAGGGCAGCTGGAAGGGGGCAGGAGGCCCCGGAGAGGCGGAGAGCAGAGTCTGCAGGGAGAGCACCTCCTCCAGGAACCTCTTCAGCAGAAAGTCCCGCATGGGCGGCAGGGACATGAGGCAGGGGATGTTGCCGTGGTGACCCTGGCAGTGCCCGCACTCCGTGCTGGTGGCGGTTCCCCCGTTGCTGTCCGAGTCCCAGCTCAGCTGGTGGCTGCACGAGCTGGAGCTGCAGCCCGGGCAGTGGGGGTTGCTGTGGGAACGCTCCCGGCCCCTCTCCTCCGGGCACTGGCTGCCTCGGGAGGAGGAGGCGGTGTTGGGACGACTCGAGCCTCCCTCCGCTGCAGGGGTCTGCGCGCGGGTCTGGGTCCATCCGTGCCGCGAGGGCGACATGGGCGGAACTGTCGCGTACCCTGCCGGACCCGAGCCCTTGAGGAAGTGGGCTGCTGGGTGACTGCTGGCCAGAGGGTTGCCCTGCGACAGCTGGGAGCCGTAAGCCGAAGACATGCAGTCGGCCATGTTATAGGCCCTGGCCGCAGGATGAGTGGCGTAGTTGAAGCTGGGATCAAACGGCATAGTGTTCAGCCCCCTCTGCCCAGGGTCACAGTGCAAACACTGATGATGATGATGATGATGATGATGGGGTCGGCCAGAACGTCCACACATGGGCGAAGACGTCCTGGGTTGCCCCTCAGGAGACCTGGACAGTTCTGACACCAGAGACTGGAGAGGGTCCGCCACGTCAGCTCTTCCACCCAGGCTCCTCCGCGAGGCTCTGAACTCACGGGCTGGGACACGGACCTGGAGAAGGGGCACTGCGCATGGCCGCACTGCCCACGACGCTGAGACATGCCTGCCGGTCTCTGGTGCGCCTCGTGAGCCGTCTGAGGGGGGGGAGGTGCCCCAGAAGGGCAATGTCCCGCGCAGTGGCGTCCACAGCTGGCTGTCTGGCGGGGGCAGTCCCCACAACGTCCTCCCTGCCCCAGGAAGGCTGGGTGAGGGGCCGCAGAGGAGGGAGGGGGGAAGGAACAAGCCCTGGCCAGAGGGAAGAAGTAGGCTGGAGGTTCGAACCGCTGAGGATGAAGCGACCTGTCTGGTGTTCCCCAGCGGTCTGTGGCGGTCCTCACCAACGTACAGGTGGCGCAGGAACAAGGAGGTGGGGTTGGTGGTGGTGGGGGTAAAGGTGGGGCCGGTGGGGCGGGTGCACCGAGGACAGGTAGGGGGGAGGAAGAGGTGGAGTGATGCAGACCAGCCGTGCACCTCGGGGAAGGTCTGGTGACCGGGGTCTGGGGCACACCACTCTGGATAGGCTGGGGTGCTGCCGGCACCGACGGAATGGGGGCAAAACTGCCCGGTGGAGTTGAGGAGCTTGCAGCAGCAGCAGCACCAGCAGGAGCCAAAGTTTCGGGATGCGTTGTGCACACTGGGGCAGAGGCCGAGACAGAGGGAGCCCCCGCAATGGGGGCAAAACTGGCAGGGGGGGTAGAGGAGGAGGAGGAGGAGGATGAGGAGGAAGGGGGAGGCTGGCACACACGGGTGATGATGACACGGGAGAAGGTTGGGCAAGGGAAGCCGAGGCCACAGAACACACTGACCCAGGCAAGGAGGAGGAGGAGGAGTAAGAGGAGGAGGAGGAGCCGGTGGAGACAGGTGGGGGTGGGTGTCTTGAACCAGTCTGGCCAGGTGAGGGGGAGGAGGAGGGGAGGACTGCACGGAAGGCTGAAGTCTGGAGGTGGAAGACTTGGCCGCTGTGGAAGACTTGGGCAGGGCGCCGGCCATTCGGGTGGAGCGCACAGGTGGGGGGGTGGCGGCACACCGGACTGGCGTCTGGACACGGGTGCAGCGGGCAGGTGGAGGGGTGAACGGTCGCTCACGGAGACCACCAACCCGCGGATTCGAGTTGCAAGGGGGAGGGTACAGCGGTGTGTTCAACGTGCGGGACAGGTAGCTCTGTAACATCGAAGGAGAGGTCAAATTGTTAAAGTTTCATATAGATTTGATTGATAGATAGATAGATAGACAGATCGATCGATAGATAGATAAGACACATACATACATACATACATACATACATACATACATACATACATACATACATACATACATACATACATACATACATACATTACATGCATACATTACATGCATACATTACATGCATACATTACATGCATACATACATACATACATACATACATACATACATACATACATACATACATACATACATACATACATACATACATATACATGCATTGTAATTGTATACATACATACATACATACATACATACATACATACATACATACATACATACATACATACATACATACATACATACATACATACATGCATACACACATTGTACACAACATTACACAGCTTCAAACTGGGATTTATATAATACTGAAAAATGAGTGACAACAGTTTCTCTCAATAGCTCAACTCCACACCGTGACGCAAACACGAATGAATAAACACCTGAATTTTTGCACATGTATTTCAATTTAGTATCAATTCCTTCACAATACTGAAAAAGAGATACGTTAAAAATATTTGAATCTACCAACCAAGTTCATTTGATATAAAATCCCTAGATCATAAACGATAAAATTGGTATCGCTGTTTTCGGTACAATGAATTATAAAGTCAATGTGAGACCAGACTGTGAAATAGCCCTTCTCTTTTATTTCTTTATATCATTTTTTATTTTAATCTTTTATATCAAGGATAGTGGAATAAGCATATACATGTGCTTTTTTTTCATCCAGTCCCCGTATGCAAAAAATAGGGGGGGGGGGGGGGGAGCATCCCCCATATTAGATTGCATACCAATACCATACACTGATACATGTGTGATCTATACAGCTTTGAACAGAGTTGAAATTACTCAAATGGCCTATTTTAAACCACCACCCCCAACACACACACACACACACACACACACACACACACACACACACACACACACACACACACCACCACCACCACCACCACCACCACCACAACCACCAAAAAGTACCAACCATCCAACCAACCAAACCAAAAGACCCCTCCCCAACAATGCAAAACAAAATAAATCCCAACAACAAACAGCCCTCCCCCATATCTGTAATTAATGTGCACATTTTTTTTTTTAGAGTAGTTAGTACTATGATTATAATCTAATATGGAAACTTAAAAAAGTGCCGGGAGAGAGATCAAATCAAATCAAATCAAAATTTTATTTCCAGATGGTACATTACGGTGAGACAGGGGTCCAAAAGTGGCCAAAATTCGCGCAGAGAGAGAGAGAGAGAGAGAGAGAGAGAGAGAGAGAGAGAGAGAGAGAGAGAGAGAGAGAGAGAGAGAGACAGAGACAGAGACAGAGACAGAGAGACAGAGAGAGAGAGAGATTCCAAACTTTCTTGACTTTCCTTCTAACCACTTGTAACTGTGGACACTATCAGTATCAAGTCATCATAGTCCAGTCAGCGACACAGACAATAGCACTTATGTAGGTAACGTCTCAAGCTGACTTGATACGCCTTAGTGAACATTCATAAGTTGACAAACAATGGGTAAGTAAGAGTGTTGGTCTTGTAATGTAGACATACTAACATAGGCCTACTGGGTGGGACAGGAAAGATTGGAGTGGGGGGGTAGGGGTGGGAAGGGGCGGGATTGTGTCTAGCGCATTCTTCTCATGATCTGACCACCTGAAATTGAAATCAAGCCAACAGGAAGGTGCCAAGCTTTAGGGAATTTCACCCTTGAGTTAACATTAGTACTGACTTCACTTCCTATCCCCCACCCAAAAAGTCCTTCAGATCAGACTATAAACCGAGGTCCTGTGTGCGCATGAACACAGAACAGTTTGCGGGCAGGTTAAACAAATGTGCTCTGCCTCTTGAACGAGTAGGCCATTTCGTGAGCGTTAGAATGAATGACAAAAAATTGATAACAGAACAAAACAAAAAAAACCCATATATAACAGCCGCACACACAGAATTTCCACCATGATTGGTGAACTGGGAGCTCTAGCCATGAAACTGGTCAAAATAAAACAAAACAAAACAAAACATACTTTTGACACAATGAGGCAACCATAGTCCAGAAAAGTCACTCATATCAGACAATAGCAGTGGTAACAGGTAGGCCTACCCTCTGCTATGCCTCTAAGGTCTCAAGCTGATTGACTCAGCTAGAGAACATCAGCACCTTGACAAACAATTGGTAATGGCGTAAGTTTTCCTACA
>CM060325.1:55985468-55987968 GCA_030674155.1 Stramonita haemastoma | reverse complement strand
AGTATACTGTAGTCACTGTACTCTGTTTTTTCCAGGTACTTTTTCCCTTTCCTGTGAAAGTATTAAAAGAAAGATAGAAATTAAGGACTTCACCTCCGGTTCTTTTCTTTTTACTGATCCATTATTTTTCAGACAGAGGATCTTGTCAGATGTAAAAAAAACGACAAAAGTCACGATTTCTTTTCGTTTTATTTTGTTCATTATCAAAAGAGATTAAACTACATTTTAAAAAAGTTTTGCTTTACATCAATCTGACAGCGGGATATTGGTCACTGAATTGAAAATCTAACACACACACACACACCACACACACACACACCACACACACAAAACCACACACACACACACACACACACTACACACACACTACACTACACTACACACTACACACACACACACACACACACACACACACACACACCACACACACACACACACACACACTACACTAACACATATAGGTCACTCTGTACAGGCAAAACACCAATTACTGTGGCTCCAAACAAAGCAGCGCCACATACCAAGTACTACTACTTTTATTTTTACATATTTTTTTTTAGTAGTACAGGTCTCTATTAGTGTAATGTCAAACAGTTGAAATACGCACCATCACACCCCTCAGTTATACGGTCGGTTAGCCAACAAAACATAACACTACAGTTACTGTTACCCCATCTTCGCTGCCTTCTAGAGGAATTTACAAGAAGAAAGTTGGCTAACTGGTTGGTGGTGGTGATACTATGTTAGTATGTATGCATTGCTTCTTCTGTTTTAGTGTGTCTTCCTGTGTGGGCGGTTCTAGCTCTTTCTTGTCCTTTTTTATGCAACGATTAAACTACTAAGTAATTACACACGCATTGTGTATAATATATATATATATATATATATATATATATATATATATATATATTATATATATATATATATATGCATACAAACACACACACGCACATGACAGCCCACACAAGCCAAGGACAGAGACACAGTCTCTCTCTCTCCCTCTCTCTCTCTCTCTCTCACACACACACACACACACACACACACACACACACACACACACACACACACACACACACACACACACACTGTATTATCAAGAGTGAATACAATGTTATAAATAAACGACACCACATCATTATACATGTTCAAGTATTACATACGTACATGTACACACACATGAACACATACATAGTTTGTCTGTCTGTCTGTCTGTCTGTCTGTCTGTCTGTCTGTCTGTCTCTGTCTGTCTGTCTGTCTCTGTCTGTCTGTCTGTCTGTCTGTCTGTCTGTCTGTCTCTCTCTCAATCCTTCTGAATAAGTGGGCTCCTCTGCTGATGTTATCAGCTATTTCCAGAATATTTGTCCATTTTTCTGTATCTAATCTTCTGAGAGAGAGAGAGAGAGAAGAGAGAGAGAGAGAGAGAGAGAGAGAGAGAGAGAGAGAAGAGAGAGAGAGAGAGGAGAGAGAGAGAGAGAAGAGAGAGAGACAGAGACAGAGACAGAGAGAGACAGAGAGAGCAAATACGATGAAACAGCAGGACGTGACAAGTCTAAGCTATGATTAAAAAGACAAGATTATCGTGAAGCCCCTTGAAGGCTTTTAGCTTTAAGATTATAGATTAGTGAAATGTCCGAGACGGATTTATAAACAGCACAGGACAGCTGATTTGGGATGGGATACACAGCCGGATAATCTGCTGTTATCTGCCCTATTATCTCCAGGTCCCAGTGTCCATTAAGTTTTCATTTGTATTGTTTGTTGACTGTTTTAGTTGAGAACTCATTCCCAAACCACAGAGAATGTTTCTGTTGTCAGCAAAACTGAAAGAAGGGACATAAGCACACAAACAATGCACACACAATACACACACAATACACACACACACACACACACACACACATATATATATATATATATATATATATATATATATATATATATATATATACACACACAGTTCTCTCTCTCTCTCTCACACACACACACACACACACACACACACACACACACACACACACACACATGTTTATTCTACTTTTGTTTCTCGTCTAATATCACTATGAGTGAAGAGACGTTAAATTGAAGAAAGCTACACACACACACAACACAATCACAATCACAATGGATTCATTCGCACACATGCGCACGCATTTTATGATATAGACCAAAATTGTTATGACTCGTTGTGTAATAATGACAGTAGGGCCTTGTACTGATTTGTTTAATTACACACACACACACACACACACACACACACACACACACACACACACACACACACACACACAGTGACACACACACACACACACACAGTGACACACACACACACACAGTGACACACACACACATACACACACACACACACACACACACAGAATTTTACACCACTTTCAGTCACACACATACACACAGACACAGATATTTATAATTATATACTCATATAATCATACAAGTATGCATATAGTGCAGAAACAACGGGGTCTTTATCACTGTCCATGTG
>CM060325.1:55973019-55980519 GCA_030674155.1 Stramonita haemastoma | reverse complement strand
CAGATCCTCTGTGCGTGTGTGTGTGTGTGTGTGTGTGTGTGTGTGTGTGTGTGTGTGTGTGTGTGTGTGTGTGTGTGTGTACGTGTGTGCGTGAGAAAGAGAAAGAGAGAGAGAGAGAGAATGAATGAATAATCTTTATTTTTCAAGGGTAACAGAGTAAGTAAGCATTACATACTTTTTTTCATCCGGCCCTTAAAGAGAGAGAGAGAGAGAGAGAGAGAGAGAGAGAGAGAGGAGAGAGAGAGAGAGAGAGAGAGAGAGAGAGAGAGAGAGAGAGATGTGGTGCGCGCACGCGCATCCTGTCGGATTGAACATACCAAACGAACAAAAAATAAATAAATAAATAAATAAACGCATCAAAAGAAGATATAAATGATGGTGGCCTCCTAACTTAATTCATCTTCAAGATTGTATCAAGGCAGAACGACTCAGTGTTCAATCATCAATATGTCCTTTGAGAAAATATAAACCAAACAGAATGACCTGCAGTTCTGTCACTTATTAGTTCTGTACCGTCTGAAACACGTTCATTCTTATATTAAACTCTTAGATAAGAAAGAGTGTTGAACTGCATTTTTATAACAATATGGTAAAATAATAAGTTTATGATTCACAACTGATGACGAACTTTTGTTACAGTAAAAAAAAAAAAAAAGTAATAAAAATACTCACTTGCACTTCAGTTTAAGTTCTGTCAGTGGATATTCACGTACACTCGACGTCCTTTGTTTCGTCACGTCTTGACTCAAGTTGACTGTTAATTAGAACAACAAATTTAATTGTTCCTTTCGATCATACCATCGACTCAATTGTGTTCCTTTAAACCACAGAGCTCGATCACTGAAAGAAATTGAAAAAAACCGGCATAGCCTATTCACGATATCATCCCAGAGAAACTGAAACACTTCTTGCCAACTGTCTACGTTTTATCCTTGTAACTTTTGTCACTGGCTATTCATAGCGTTTATCAACTTTCCTGTCAACTTGCGGAAGAACAGGAAGTCCCACATATCGGGAAAACTAAAGATAACTGTTCCTGACTTAGGCTTTAGGTGTCGTCTGCTTCTTGGGTTTTTCAACAAGGAATGAAGGAGTAACATGCCTGTCTATAATTAGACTGCTTCTGGCGTTTTCATTGGACAAACAGACCTGCGTCACAAACTGACGTCATGCGTCGACATACTTGGGGCTTGAAGGCCATGCGAGGGGAAGTTGAGAGGTCAAAAAACAACATTACAGAGAGACACACGGCCTGTGAAGCGGAGATGGACACTTACAGACACTCAGCCGGCACGCAGGATATACGTAATTGTGTGGCACGTGCCGTCACACACACACACACACACACACACGCACACGCTGTTTACAGCCAGGGCACTCAATGTTATGTAAATATCACACACACACACACACACACACACACACACTCGCACACACTGTTTACAGTCAGCGCGCTCAATGTTATAAATATCACACTCACACACACACACGCACACACACTCGCACACACTGTTTACAGTCAGCACGCTCAATGTTATAAATATCACACACACACACACACACACACACACACACACACACACACACACACACACACACACAATTACAAATGTCGTCAGTCTTATCACACACCCACAGACAAACCAACAGAGGCCTACACAGCGACAGGGAAAAAAAACCCTATAAGTACAAAAACTGCCAGTAGGCTACTATCGCCTACAGTATTGTATTGTGCAACACTAATAAGTTAGCCTGTGCCAAAAAAAAAAAAGTTTTTAAGTTAGCATGTGTCGAAAAAAGGGCCGCCAACTCAAAAACATAGACCATAATTGGCCCAACCATCTCTTAAGTAATACTAATGTCGAGGCGTTGCCAAACGCCTTGCCAGCTACAGTTAAAAGCGAAGTGCCGAAGCCTAAACTTAGAATGTTCTTACCAGTTGGAAGGTTAAGTTGAGCTTACCTCTGTTCACGACAAGCTCCTTGGCATAACTTCTATTCTATTTAAGGATTTTAAAAAAATCCTCTTATGATCAAGGTCCGAGGCACTCAACTTTTAATCCAGAGTGTAGACTACTTCCAGTCTCAGCCTAGGGGTCAGAATAATTATTGCCCTCGCAATTTGACACCCAAGTTCGATTCCCGTTCACAGGGATTTTTCCCCTGGAGTTAACATCAGTGCTGACTCCACTCTCCTCAAAAGTCTTTTGGGTGAGACTATTTAAACCGAGGCCCCGTTCACACGCATAACATCTTGCTCACACGTTAAATCCTGTTCCGCTTTTCGTAAGAGTATGCCATCGTGTGCCGGTGGGAACAGATGAAAGATTTACAAAACTGCATACACACAAGGACTGGATGTAAAATAAAATAAAAAGCACATGAGTGCTTATCCCATTATCCTCCACATAAAAGAATAAAATAAATAAATAAATAAATAAAATATTTAAAAAAAACACTGGCACACCCCCTCTCCCTTTGGCGGGTGCCAAAACTGGCGAAAACTCAACAAGAGCTGTTGAGGTCGGGCTATGGCATGAGTTTAGATCGGAATCAAAAATATACTATCAGCTCTAAATTTACATGGGTTTTACTTCTCGGCATTTGTGACATTATGTAATGTCACGTACAAATATACAAAACTCAACTGCAGGTTTATGTCGAGGATTTCTAAAGCAAAAAAAAAAAAAAAAAAAAAAACCTTCAGAAAAGTATACCACTTTGCAGCTCCAAATATCCCACAAGGACAGTGTTTGAAGAAAAAAATGAAAAAAAAAAAAAAAAAAAAAAAAACACGTCGCAGTTTTCAAGAAAAGACAACTCAAAATCAAGTAGCGAATCAATCAAGGATGTTCCCCCGTGGGGATGCCGGGTCGGGATGTGGGGGTGGGGGTGTGGGTGACTGTCAGTATAAATAGCATCCCCACTTTCTGGAAATTGTGTATGTGTAAGTCCTGATATCAGAGAAATCTTGAAAGGACTATAATTCGACTTAAACAAACAAACAAATGGAAATTGTGTGTTTGTTTCTATTCCTCTCTTTGTTTCTGCCTTGTTCCTTTTCTTCCTATCACCCTCTTGTGGTTTGTCTGCGTACCCTGTCCATTCTCCTGCTCTTTTTTTTTTTTTCCAGAAAGACTTAAAAGCTGAAGTCGAATGCGCTGGGCTTGACTTGTAAGGTAAACAATAACGCCACGCGTAAAACGCTCGTGTGACAGGCAGAAATTGTTGCTGTCTGAGCGTTCAACAAAGGAGATACTCAAGGATATGGCTTACTTTTAAAGCAAAATTAGGACAGAGACAGTAGGCCTAGTTCAGAACTCGGTGACCAGAAAGGCAATCATGGGTGGTTTGACTTTGTGTGGTTGAAAGGTAGTATAGTGAGACGATGATTTATTAGTAGGGTAGTATTTTGCACTGTCTTGTTGAATTGTGCTGTATTGTATTGTATTGTATTTCTTTGTATTCTGTTGTGTTGTATTGTATTGCTTTGTATTGTTGAGTTGTGTTGTATTGAATTGTATTGTTTTGTACTGTACTGTACAGATAGTCTCACAGACGATCATTGCAGGAAGAGCAGCAGCACATATCCCAAAACAACCAACCAATCAACCATCCAACCAAAACACACACACACACACACACACACACACACACACACACACACACACACACACACACACACACACACACACAATCAATCCTGTCCCCAGCACTTTGAACCAACACCTCAGTGTCGCCTCGACAATAGTTACAATAGTTACAAAAGCTGGAGCACAACCGCTCTAAACCCTCAGGTAATTCTGCCCCTCCCTGCCCCCTCCTGCCCCCTTCTCCCCCCCCCCCAAACCTCCCCCCCCCCCTCCCCGCCCGCCCCCCACCCACCACCCCTTCGGAACATCAAAGGCCTACCAATACCTAAGAGTAGTCACACTTTGAGGCGAAGTTTTTGACACCTGACCGAAACTGGAGCAACATCTGTCTTCGAGGCTCCGACGGTGAGACAGAAGAGGTGGGGGTGGGGGCGGGGGTAGGGTGGGAAAGTAGCAGTTTTCCTCAGGTATCAAATCAGTGTTATTATATGTCTAGACAATGCAGACAGGGGTGTGGTATGTGGGTGGCAGGTGACGAGGTTGTGGTGTTATTTAGATGTGACTTTTTAGGAAATTGTGTGTGTGTGTGTGTGTGTGTGTGTGTGTGTGTGTGTGTGTGTGTGTGTGTGTGTGTGTGTGCGTGCGTGCGCGCGTGTATGTGTGTGTGTGTG
Source organism: Stramonita haemastoma (assembly GCA_030674155.1). NCBI lineage: Eukaryota > Metazoa > Mollusca > Gastropoda > Neogastropoda > Muricidae > Stramonita > Stramonita haemastoma. The sequence goes on along the minus strand of CM060325.1, from coordinate 55,976,256 downwards.
CCTTGTCTGTCTGTCTGTCTGTCTACGTCTGCCTGCCTGCCAGCCTGTATGTGATGCCGAATAGGACAAATTTTAATAATCAGCTGTACACTATAAGGCTATTGTGGAGAGGTACCATCTGAAGAAGAAGGAGAGAGAAAAAAGGAATGATTAGGTCTGTAGTGGTTGGGAATAAGAGATTGCCCCTTGCCTTTAAAACTACAATCATTGATATTTGTATGGTTTCAACAAACATTACTTCAAAAAGAGGAGAAGGTAAATGCCTATCCTGAGCTAAAACTATAACTGACAACTAATGGACAGTTGAATGAAACTTAACAGGAGATTTTTTTTCGTTCCTCGGCTAGAACGCCAAGTTTTTACCATAATGGTGAGACTTTGATTGTAGGACCATTTTTTACCACCACCACCACCACCACCCTTTTTTTTTTTAACCCACTATTAAGATCGCTGCACTCTCACTTCGAGCACGATGTAAATGCAACAACAGTGTGTGTGAATTTCTAAAAATGTTGTCGTGTGTTGCAGCGGGTTCGAAATGGCCTACTCTTCCGAAAGGCAGAACGGGTTTTAAAATGTGTGAAAGACCTTACGTTTGCACGTGGGACATCGGGAACTGGGTGTAAAAAAAATTAGGGGTGCTTATTCATTATCCGCGAAATAAAAATAAAATGATTTGATTCGTTTTGATTTTGGTTTATAGTCTCATCCAAAAGACTTCCAGTGGAGTGGAGTCAGTACTGGTGTTAACTCCAGAGGAAAACTCCCCTTGAACGGGTGCATGGGTGGCGGTTTGAACCCCGGCTGTTAGATCACGAGCTCAATGCTCAAACCACTAAGCTGCCCTGCCCCCCTCCCCCAATGAAATAGTTTAAGGAATAAATAGATTTTTTTTTAATAGAATAAATGAACAAACATCCTAAAACACGGACGAAAAAATGAAAGAATCTGTAGAAGCCCATGGTTTGGTTTGATTTCTTATTCTAGATACCCAGGGGAGTTTTCCATTTTAAGGACTGCACCCAAACAGCCGGAATGACGTGAGCCGAGCTGAAGAGGATCTCCCAGAACCCAGTCCTTGGAGGAGTGTTGTTGCGGCCCTTTTTTCCCAAGGGGAGAAGTCAAGTAGCCTAAGGCATAAGTCAAGTAAGTCACCCTCAAACAACTATTACTGAAATTACTGCCCTTGGTCCATTAATGTTGAGGTTTTTTGTTTGTTTTTGTTGGTTTGTTGTTGTTGTTGTTGTTGTTGTTTTGCCTGACCCATGATGTTGATGTCTTATCCAGTTATTGGCCCATCTCTCCTATCATACCTGGCCTAACTTTTGTTGTTCTCTCTCTTCTACCACTGCATACCTGTATAGTATTTGAAAGCTATGAATCTGTTATATATATAGAATTATAGGGTGCATCATCCCTCCCTAACAGTGTATAACCATGTCTAATTCGTGTTCATTATTATTGTCTTTTGTGGCTTATGTTTTGCTCTTTCCTCTTGATAGCCATCATTCATTCCCTGATATGTTTACTTTTTTGTTTCTCTATAGCGCATAGGAGTCAACAGGAATAAAACATTGTGAACAATTCACAATTCACAACAGTTTATTCCCATTAACCCTTTTGAGCTATAGAGAAGGAACTGGCTGCTCGGTCAGGTAAAGGGAAACAACTCTATATGGCTATGTATTTTTCTAGTAGAGAGCAGTTGTCTTTCGTAGATTGTCGATAACGTGATTATTATTTTTATTCAATTTTGTTTCTTCCCTCCTTGAATGATTGTATCATTCCTAATGCTTTGACTATGTTTTTTGTTCCTTTTTCATATATCCTGATTCATTATGTTGATGCCTTATCCAATCATTGGCTCATTCTCCTATCGCTAATTAGAATAATAAGTCAAGTTTGACTTAAGTTTGACTTGACTTGATATTAATGCAGCTTTTTGTCGTTGTTCTCTCTTTCTTTTATCACTTCAGATACCTAAACACTTCCGGAAAGTACATGAGTAATTTGCCATCTATAAAGGGTGCATCAACCCTGTATAGCCATGCCTAATTCATTTTCATTATTATTGTCTTTTGTGTGCTTTTGTTTTGTTTTTCCTCTTAATACCTGTCATTCATTTATTGCTACGCATGCTTGTTGTTTCTCTATAGGTCAAAAGAGTTAATGGGAATAAACTATTTTAATTGTGAGTGGTGAACTGAATTGTAGTCCATTATTGTTACAGGTCCACAACTTTTATTATGTTGAGAGTCCCAAGGATAACTCCGATGAACTATGGACTCAATCCACTAACCACCATCATCAAACAGGTTCCCTTCTTTGCCTCTGGTAGACCCCCCCCCCCCCCCTACCCACCCACCCCACCCCAGCTGTCATGACTGTTAAGCACAACTGACCCACAATTCATACTTCAGAATAGTTTATTTGGGACTCTAAATTCTACATACCAAGGAACGAATGATGCACTTATTCCTGTGTTAAAGGCCCCTAACTAACCAACACATTTCACACAGTTCAAAATTAATACAAATGGGTGCCTGCCTTCTTTAGGGCCAGGGAAGGTAAAGCAGCAAGGGAGAGGAGATGGGCGCCGCCCTCAACATGCTGCCCCCCCCCCCCCCCCCCCCCCCCCCCTTTTTTTTTTTTTTACCTTACTTACAGCACAGTAAAGTCATTAAGTAGACCTTTTTCAGGAAACTCAAAAAGGTCTCAGAAGAACGTTTGATGGTGGTTCTATGCCAGTTGCTTAACTGACAACACCCCCCCCCCCCCCCCCAAAAAAAAAAAAAAAGAAAGAAAAAAGAAAATCAAACAAACTAACCCCTTCCCCCCCCCCCCAAAAAAAAAAAAAAAAAAAAAAAAAAAAAAAAAAAAACAAACAAACAAACAAACAAACACAAAAAGCAACGAAAAATCAAAACTAACAATCAATCAAACAAAAAACAACCTTTGTCCTCAACTTAAAACTGAAACACCACTAAAGCTTTGTTAAAGTGAACAGAAGTAAAGAAAGTTTTGGATCAGAATAAAAGAAAGAAAGAAAAAAAAAAAAGAAAAAAAAAGATGGAGGAGGTGGAGTGGGGTGGAACATGTAGGTAGGGAGGGGGAGGGGGGTTGTACGCGTGAAGAGAGAACGACAAGCCTACGGGAGGTAACTCCCACAAGACACACCAGAAAAATGGCGACAGACGACAGACAGCCACTGCTAAGAGCAGACGAAGATGAAGACAA
>CM060325.1:55963019-55968019 GCA_030674155.1 Stramonita haemastoma | reverse complement strand
AGACCCTCCCCCATGTCCACCCCCTCCACCCCCAGCCATGAACTTCTGCCAGAAATGAAGGTAAGGTAAGGGAGGTAGGTAGGGGGGTGGGTGGGTAGGTAGGTAGGTGGGTGGGTAGGTGGGTAGGGAGGGAGGGAGGGAGGGAGAGAGAGAGAGAGAGAGAGAGAGAGAGAGAGAGAGGAGAGAGAGAGGAGAGAGAGAGAGGGAGGCCACCATGGATGGGGTTTTGGTCTAGTGGGTGGGGTGGGGGGATTTCTTGTGTTCCAGTTTTGGTTGTTTTTTTTTTAATAATCTTTTTCTGATACACTGGCGTCCTATCCAGGGGGGAGTCTATGACTCTCAGTCACTTAACGCCACAGAAACCGGGATAAGCACCGGCCTGATGAGCCTTAGGCTTGGGACAGACTTTAACTTTTTTTTCCGATAAACTTGAATAAAGGCACACACTTACCTATATATATGCATCCAAGCATGCAAGGAAATGCACTTATACATGCATACATGTATGCACGTGTGCATGCATACACGCATGCACACGCACACACACACACATCACACACACACACACACACACACACACACACACACACACACACACACACACACACACACACACACACACACACACACACACACACTACATTCATACTCTTTTTGGTATGATATCACTCTTTAGTAGAAAGATGTTAAACTGAAGAACTAGCTTATGCATATATGTACACGCACATACTAATGGGCTTTTTGGGGGGAGGGGGGGGTCCTCAACTAGACCTCCAGGTTCACCAATGGTGAGGTTTTTGCCTATCCCCCTCCCCCCCCCCACACACACACATTTAGGTAGTTGCATTCCAACTTCAGGGATGGTGTCTAAACTCAACACCTGTGTGTATGCTTGTTTTTTGTTTTTGTTTTTAATCATCCATTCCCACAGGCACACAATGGCATGTTCTTCCAAAAGACGGAATGGATTTTTAGCATGTGCGCAAGATGTTCTATGTGTGTTCACACACAGGGCCTAGTTTTTGACTTTGATATTCAGTTTGATTTTTTTTTGTCAAACTGGGAAGAAAGGGCGAGGCTGGAAATTGAACCCAGATTCTCATGGTTTAGTTGTTGGCAGGCAAACGTCTTAACCATCCAGCCACCCTCCTTCTTGATATGGACATATGTATGTGCATGCACGCATATGCAAGCACACACACATACAAACACACACACACACACACACACACACACACACACACACACACACACACACACACACACACACTGAACTATATCAGTGTAAAAATGGTCTCTATATATATAGATGTTGCTATATTGAAAGACATGGATCTTTAACTTTTTAAGCTCCAAATCTTTCTCTGTTTTTGTTGATAGTGAAAATAACAAATAAAAAATAATTAGGTGATGGTGGTTGCAGGAGAGGGGGGGGAGGGAGGGGGTGAATTCCATGGTTACTTGCTATCTAGAAAAGGTTTGGTAACATACAAAAATTGAATAACAACCCTATAAAGGTCTATATGGTTGGCAGTGTCGTAATCTTCATGAATGGTTGATAAGTTAGGACACTTCTGTTTTGGGGGGTTTATCAGAAGTTGTACGCTTGTTTCAGATCACACATCCAGCTGGCTGCTTCGCTCAGTTCATCAACTTCTTTGGAGAGCATGTGTTCACACTATGGAAGTTTGCGTTACTACAGAAACGTATCATCTTTTTCTCCCCGCCACCGATCGGAGTCGTCTGCTACAGGGGTAAGGAAAGGTGGCTTAGGGGGGAGGGGGGTTTGTTATGGGTTTCTTGGTGCCTCATTTTCTATGACAGTCCTGTTCTGCTGTTCCTATGCTGCTCTTTCCGATCTCTCTGTCCCTTTCAAACCCAGATTGATTATGTCGCATCCTCAGGGTCCACGGGGAAGCCTATCATTGTCTGGCTGACATGGGGCCACCAGCCAAAGTCTTACAGTCACCAAGTCACCAGTCTTACAGTCTCACTCATCCAGCCCTTTGCCTGTACATTGCAGGGCAGCCTACAAACCTGTAGGTAGTGCCTGAGTGTATTTGTCCCTAGAAAACAGTGGCAATGGACAGCTTTTGCCAACCCCCCACTTATTTTGTTGCTGTCACTTAGCAGACTGTGTAGTGTGTGGAGAGGCTTGTGATGAGGGTAGGCAGCTGTGGCATTGAGCTCAGGTAAGACTGATCCTGTCTCTACACATGTGCTTATATTGTACAGTGCTCCAGTATGGGAACTGGAAGAGTGAACAAATTTTTTTTGTACTTTTGACCATAGAATTATACGCTATACAGAAAGTGCAAAATCTGAAGCAGACTTTTGATGCAACTTTACTCACAAAATGTTGACCCATTCTGAGAAGTTTGTAGTTTTGGGGTTTGGTTGTTGTTGTTTTTTCTTAGATATTTGTTTAAAATGGCAGAAGGTAATATTCCAGATTCTGTTTTTTGTATTCAGAAGAAAAAAAAATTCTTAAAAACCGAGAACTCAAATCAGTGATGTTCAAAGAAAAATAAAATAAAACAAAACAAAAAAAAAACCAACAACAAAAAAAGCTGATCACCCCCCCCCCCTTCCCCAAAAAGCATTAGTCATTGATCAACAAAATGTGAGTTGGGTTTGAGTTGGGTTGAATTGGCAGTGGCATGTATGAGATCATACCTGTATACAGGGAGCAGCAACAGGTGATGTTTTGCACCAGGAAGGAATAATCTATAAGGTTGCGCTTACAACAACAACAACAGCTGCCACAATGTCAGTGCAAAATCAAAATTTCCAGGGTTTCATGTTTAGTGACAATTAGCTGAGTCATGAACTGTTAACAACCATAAAGTGTAGGAGTACATATATATAGTTTTATAGTTCAGCTTGCAACATCTTGTGCCTTTGTAAATTAGGTTAAATGCTTACACTGTGAATTGTTACACAGCCCCACTGTCTGTGTGTGTGTGTGTGTGTGTGTGTGTGTGTGTGTGTGTGTGTGTGTGTGTGTGTGTGTGTGTGTGTGTGTGTGAGTGTGTGTGTGTGTGCACGTGCGTGCGTGCATGCATGTGTGTAGTGTGTGTGTGTGTGATTTATCTGTCCATCTATGGACATTCCATCAAAAACATTAGATAATTTTTCATGAATATTTGTAGATGAACAAAAGTTACATCTCTGAAACATTTTGGGTTTTTTTTTTTTTTTTTTTGTTCCTTGGCTACACTTCCGCGGTTCACCAGTGATAACATTTTTTTGTGTATGCAACTGATTTTACAGAAAAATCAAAATCAGAAAATCAATTACCTGACCCGCACCTGCCTAAAATGGCTCCTAGTGGAAAAAAAGGTCAGGTGCAATGGGACTCATTTCATGGTGGAGTGTCACAGTGTATACACTTGTGTAAGGGGTTTATTTAGGGTCATTCTGATTCCAACCTGTGGCAGGCAAACAGTATGTTGAGGTTTAGGAATGATATCTCCAGGGGGCGGGATAGCTCAGTGGTCAGTGCGCTGGCTTTCTCCCAGCCAGATTAAGCAGCGTCAAGCGTGGTTGCCAATTGGATGGGTGACCGTTTGCATGCCTTGGCTTCAGTACAGTTCCCCCAGTTCACCGGCTGTAAATGGGTACCTGCCCTCTTTAGGGTCAGGGAAGGTAAAGCAGCAAGGGAGAGGAGATGGGCGTCCCCCCTCAATATGCTAGCCCCTAGCTGAGGTCTCTGATGCCTCTCTCCCCTACGACCTCACAGGTTACGGGACGCCTTTACCTTTTTTACTTTTTTATCTTTTCTTTTCCTCCTTTCCTCTCTGTATTCCCATACCAGGTGGGGTGTGTAGTGCACAGCAGTCAATTTCCCCCACGTTCACCTCCTCTCAGTGGCTCATTGTTTTATCCCATCCCGGCCCAGAAAATTTGGGTCCAGCTGGTGCTGTTTATAGCAGGAACTGACCACACTTGGACTGGGTAAAAGGAAAGGGGGTGCTAAATATAGTACTCTGAACTGAGTGATGTTGGATTAGTGTGCTGTGAGTGCCAGGTCATCTCCTCTGTTTGGAACTCTGCAGGAGGTCTGCTGGCAGGCTTCAGCGAACACATTCCCACTTCAGAGCCACCTTTTTTTTTTTTTTGTGTGTGTGTGTGTGTGTGTGTGTGTGTGTGTGTGTGTGTGTGTGTGTGTGTGTGTGTGTGTGTGTGTGTATGTACAGGATGTATGTTGGCTATATTTGTGTTTCTGTAACCCTCCATGCTGACATGAAATTTGGGATCTTTAACATGCATATTCAACTTGATCTTCTGCACTTGTATATATATATATATATATATATATAGATATATATATATATATATATATTATACACATGGAGACAGTTAAAGCACTTGGATTTTTTAATTATTTTTTTTTTAAACCATTCATAATTCAGCAGACGCCATTGCCAAGATTCAAAGCCTTGATGTCATGGACCTATCAGACTGAAGTCAGAGTCTGAACCATTTGGCTATTACATCTTTTGGTAATGATACAATGTGAAGGAAAGTGAGATTGAAGTAAATATCATATTTTGTTGTTGTTTTAGTAAATATTATATTTTGTTGTTGTTTCAGTAAATATTATATTTTGTTGTTATTTCAGTCTACTGTGCGTGCTGCTTAGCCACCCACAAGGTCCACGATTTGGGCAACCGTGAAGTGCGGCCGTACTTCTACATCAACGTTGCTGACATTGAAATACTGGAGGATGAGCTGTCTTACATCGCCTGTGAGTCTGTCAGTTTGGGGTTTCTTTTGTTGTTGTTTTAAAGTCTGTCAGTTGTGTTTTCTGTGGCTTTTGTGCTGTTTGCAGCATTCTATTCGTATTTTTCTGCTGGCTTCTTGTTTGCTTTGGGAGTTTGTATTTTCTCTTAAGCAACTTTCATGTTGAGGATCTTTATTTATTTATTTATTTATTTATTTGATTCTTTTATATCAAGGAATATGTGGCTACCTTTGGGTGGTGTGTGGATGTTAAA
>CM060325.1:55949983-55962919 GCA_030674155.1 Stramonita haemastoma | reverse complement strand
GGGGGGTGTGTGTGTGTGTGTGGTGTGTGTGCGTGCGTGCGTGCGTGCGTGCATACGTGCGTGCTTTGCGTGCGTGCGCGGCGTGCAGGTGTGTGTGTATCCCTACTGGATAGAGTCAAGTCATTTCAAACGAACCTTGTTTTTTTTAAACTTGCCTGAAGAACTGAACAAAGAAAACTCTTCAGATTCTGATTGTTTGCTTGTTGGTTTTCCAGAAGACTATTCACATTTTTACAAGCCATGCAGATAGAACATCACTCACTCAGTCAGTCAAAGAGACAAGGCCTCTAGACCGAAGGCAAAATGGAACTTTGTAAAGGGACAACCCAAAAATTCATTGGAACAGTCAAAATAAAACGGGGAAAAAAAAAAAAAAAAAAAAGAACAGCACGATATGGGACAGGGGAAAAAAAAGGGCAAATTAGGGACAGGGCGAAATTTAAAAAAAAAAAAAAAAGTGGGATGGGGGAGGGGGGGGGGAACGGGACAGGATGAATTTGAAGGGGGTTTAAAATAGAGCGGGGGCCCAAAACAGAACAGGAAAAAAGGGGGAAAAATGGAACAGGACAAAATGGAACAGTGCCAAAGAGAAGAGAAGTTCAGTGGAAGCAACACAAAACGGTCAAAAAGGGAAAGGGCAAATCGGAATGTCCCCTTGAACAAACTGAAATTCCACAGCTTTCCTTTTTTTTTTTTTTTTTTTTTTGCTATTTTTTCGGCTTTTAAGAAGGATCAACTGTATCAAAATCCATTCATGAAATCCCTATCATACGACATCAGCGCAAATAATGCACAACTTCAAAATATGCTTTCAGCAGTTCTGTCTGATCAGACATGTATCGCATTCTCAGAGGGGAAAAAAAAAAACCCACCCAAATTCTTGCACTTCATGCTTTCTTTAAACATACACATGTACAGCTCTCAAGCAATTTTTAATACGGCAAAACCATGTTTGAAAATAATAAAAAAAGAGAGAAAGAAATACTGTTCTCGTTTCCAGTCCTGTGTTTCGTCGTTGTTTTTTTTTTTTAAGTAGCTTCACTCTGGGTATGGGGTGAAAACAATTTGAAAGACACTGTATGCCTGAAATGCAATTTCATTTTCATTGTGACATGCCAAAAAAGTATCAACACACACACACAACACACACACACACACACTTGCACACCACACACATGCACACAACACACACACCACACACACACACACACACACACACACACACACACACACACACACACACAACAAAGCATATATCAGCTTTACAAAGGCTTTTTGTTCTGCCCTCCTAGCCATATTAATGTCATAATTTGACATGGCATCATTTTAATCACTTGCAATCAGGGGGGAAAAAAGTACGTCAGAATACACCTTTTAAAGTCAAGTCGATGTATATCTATGGCAGTCTTGTATGAGTAGATTCCATTGACTGTAGGGAGAAAAAGCTCCCTGTTAGGACACCGAAAAGTTTGTTGTATGTTGTCTGGTGAGTATACTTGGAAGAAAAATTGCACACCTCAAAACTGCATCAAAAGTGTCTGAATACACAAGAATAAAAAAAAAAACCCCAAAACCACACACACGCACACGCACCACCACACACACACACACACACCACACACACACACACAACACACACACACACAGACACACACACACAACACATACACACAACACACACACACACACACACACACACACACACACACACACACACACACACACACACACACACACACACATGCCCACAACACACACACACGCACACGCACGCATGCGCACACACACACTTTCCTACTATCATCACACAAATACCCTCAATCCATCCAAACAAAAACAGCCATGCAGTACTCTTGTCATATTTCATCACCATCAGGTTTACACTTTTGTAAAGAAAAATGTGGCCCCCATTTACTGCCAAAAACAGGCTTCCAGGAAGAAATACTACCAAATATAACGTTTGACACCGGGATGTTTTACAATGGAATACAAAGAACAAAATGTCATACAAGTTCTACACTGCGCCGATAGCAGACCCTGAGTTTAATGGATAAATGGAACACACCTGGATCAACCTCACATGGATCAACCTCACATGGATCAACCTGATATGGATCAACCTTATATGGATCAACATCACCTTGTCCAACCTCACACGGAACAACATATACGTATGGATCAACCTCATAATGGAGCAACACCTCACATGGATCAACTTCACATTGGATCATTCTCACATTGGATCAACTTCACATTGGATCAATCAACTTCATATTGGATCAATCTCACATGGCTTAACCTCATAATTAATCAATCTCACATGGCTCAACCCCATAATTAATCAACCCATATCAGTTTATCACCTGGATCAAGATCACCTGGATGGATCAAAACACCACACAGATCCAACTCACTCCAAACCAAGGCAAGTTTAGCATGAGGGAGGGCTCAGCACAATCTGTGCCACCATGCAGAACAGCCTGAAGTCCTCATTGACGTCATCACTCAGTCCGGGCTGCATGGGCAGGTTGCAAGGGTCACGCTCAGCTTCTTGCAGATTCCACAGCTGGGGTGCAAGACCCCCCCCACCCCCACCCCTCTGCTCGCGAATACAGCGCGCCTGGAATGACAGCAAGTCCATGAAAGCCTGCCACGATTCCTGGCCCGTCCGGGCGCCTTTCAGCTTGGCCATCAGGAGGTTGTAGGTGTCCAGCCTGTGCAGGAACGTCTGCTGGGGGGTCTGGACGTCGCCGCCCTGGGTCTGGTGGCTGCTGCTGCTGCTGCCTTCCATCAAGATGGTGGCCAAGAAGCGTCCGAGAGGGTAGAACATCACAGGGCCTTCCCCTCTCAGAGGGGCAGGGTAGGGGAAGGAAGGGGGCTGGGGGGCAAGGGAAAATGAGGGGCGAAGGGGGGCATGGGGAAAGACACGGGAGGGTACCCGGCCCCAGGGGACATGGGCGGCAGCAGGGAGGGCAGCTGGAAGGGGGCAGGAGGCCCGGAGAGGCGGAGAGCAGAGTCTGCAGGGAGAGCACCTCCTCCAGGAACCTCTTCAGCAGAAAGTCCCGATGGGCGGCAGGGACATGAGGCAGGGGATGTTGCCGTGGTGACCCTGGCAGTGCCCGCACTCCGTGCTGGTGGCGGTTCCCCCGTTGCTGTCCGAGTCCCAGCTCAGCTGGTGGCTGCACGAGCTGGAGCTGCAGCCCGGGCAGTGAGGGTTGCTGTGGGAACGCTCCCGGCCCCTCTCCTCCGGGCACTGGCTGCCTCGGGAGGAGGAGGCGGTGTTGGGACGACTCGAGCCTCCCTCCGCTGCAGGGGTCTGCGCGCGGGTCTGGGTCCATCCGTGCCGCGAGGGCGACATGGGCGGAACTGTCGCGTACCCTGCCGGACCCGAGCCCTTGAGGAAGTGGGCTGCTGGGTGACTGCTGGCCAGAGGGTTGCCCTGCGACAGCTGGGAGCCGTAAGCCGAAGACATGCAGTCGGCCATGTTATAGGCCCTGGCCGCAGGATGATGGCGTAGTTGAAGCTGGGATCAAACGGCATAGTGTTCAGCCCCCTCTGCCCAGGGTCACAGTGCAAACACTGATGATGATGATGATGATGATGGGGTCGGCCAGAACGTCCACACATGGGCGAAGACGTCCAGGGTTGCCCCTCAGGTGACCTGGACAGTTCTGACACCAGAGACTGGAGAGGGTCCGCCACGTCAGCTCTTCCACCACAGGCTCCTCCGCGAGGCTCTGAACTCACGGGCTGGGACACGGACCTGGAGAAGGGGCACTGCGCATGGCCGCACTGCCCACGACGCTGAGACATGCCTGCCGGTCTCTGGTGCGCCACGTGAGCCGTCTGAGGGGGGGGAGGTGCCCCAGAAGGGCAATGTCCCGCGCAGTGGCGTCCACAGCTGGCTGTCTGGCGGGGGCAGTCCCCACAACGTCCTCCCTGCCCCAGGAAGGCTGGGTGAGGGGCCGCAGAGGAGGGAGGGGGAAGGAACAAGCCCTGGCCAGAGGGAAGGAGTAGGCTGGAGGTTCGAACCGCTGAGGATGAAGCGACCTGTCTGGTGTTCCCCAGCGGTCTGTGGCGGTCCTCACCAACGCACAGGTGGCGCAGGAACAAGGAGGTGGGGTTGGTGGTGGTGGGGGTAAAGGTGGGGCCGGTGGGGCGGGTGCACCGAGGACAGGTAGGGGGGAGGAAGAGGTGGAGTGATGCACACCAGCCGTGCACCTCGGGGAAGGTCTGGTGACCGGGGTCTGGGGCACACCACTCTGGATAGGCTGGGATGCTGCCGGCACCGAGGGAATGGGGGCAAAACTGCCCGGTGGAGTTGAGCTTGCAGCAGCAACAACACCAGCAGGAGCCAAAGTTTCGGGCAGCGTTGTGCACACTGGGGCAGAGGCTGAGACGAAGGGAGCCCCCGCAATGGGGGCAAAACTGGCAGGGGGGGTAGAGGAGGAGAGGAGGAGGAGGGGAGGCTGGCACACACGGGTGATGATGACACGGGAGAAGGGTGGGCAAGGGACGCCGAGGCCACAGAACACACTGACCCAGGCAAGGAGGAGGAGGAGGAGGAGTAAGAGGAAGAGGAGGAGCCGGTGGAGACAGGTGGGGGCGGGTGTCTTGGACCAGTCTGGCCAGGTGAGGGGAGGGAGGATGGCTGCACGGAAGGCTGAAGTCTGGAGGTGGAAGACTTGGCCGCTGTGGAAGACTTGGGCAAGGCGCCGGCCATTCGGGTGGAGCGCACAGGTGGGGGGGTGGCGGCACACCTGACTGGCGTCTGGACACGGGTGCAGCGGGCAGGTGGAGGGGTGAACGGTCGCTCACGGAGACCACCACCCCGCGGATTCGAGTTGCAAGGGGGAGGGTACAGCGGTGTGTTCAACGTGCGGACAGGTAGCTCTGTAATATCGAAGGAGAGGTCAAATTGTTAAAGTTTCATATAGATTTGACTGATAGATAGATAGATAGATAGATAGATAGACAAATCGATCGATAGATAGATAAGACACATACATACATACATACATACATACATACATACATACGTACGTACGTACGTACGTACGTACGTACGTACGTACATACATACATACATACATACATTACATGCATACATTACATGCATACATTACATGCATACATTGCATACATACATACATACATACATACATACATACATACATACATACATACATACATACATACATACATACATATACATGCATTGTAATTGTATACATACATACATACATACATACATACATACATACATACATACATACATACATACATACATACATACATACATACATACATACATACATACATACATACATACATACATACATACATACATACATACGTATGTACATACGTACGTACATACATACATACATACATACATACATACATACATACATACATACATACATACATACATACATACATACATACAATACATACATGCATACACACATTGTACACAACATTACACAGCTTCAAACTGGGATTTATATAATACTGAAAAATGAGTGACAACAGTTTCTCTCAATAGCTCAACTCCACACCGTGACGCAAACACGAAATGAAGAAACACCTGAATTTTTGCACATGTATTTCAATTTAGTATCAATTCCTTCACAATACTGAAAAAGAGATACGTTAAAAATATTTGAATCTACCGACCAAGTTCATTTGATATAAAACCCCTAGATCATAAACGATAAAATTGGCATAGCTGTTTTTCGTACAATGAATTATAAAGTCAATGTGAGACCAGACTGTGAAATAGCCCTTCTCTTTTTTTTATTTATATTATTTTTTATTTTACTCTTTTATATCAAGGATAGTGGAATAAGCATATACATGTGCTTTTTTTTTTTATCCAGTCCCCGTATGCAAAAAATAGGGGGGGGGGGAGCATCCCCCATATTAGATTGCATAGCAATACCATACAATGGGACATGTGTGATCTATACAGCTTTGCACAGAGTTGAAATTACTCAAATGGCCTATTTTACCCCACCCCCACCCCAACACACACACACACACACACACACCACACACACCACCACCACCACCACCACCACAACCACCAAAAAGTACCAACCATCCAACCAACCAAACCAAAAGACCCCTCCCCAACAATGCAAAACAAAATAAATCCCAACAACAAATACCCCTCCCCCATATCTTTAATTAATGTGCACATTTTTTTTAGAGTAGTTAGTACTATGATTATAATCTAATATGGAAACTTAAAAAAGTGCCGGGAGAGAGATCAAATCAAATCAAATCCAAATTTTATTTCCAGATGGTACATTAAAGTGAGACAGGAGTCCAAAAGTGGCCAAAATTCGCGCAGAGAGAGAGAGAGAGAGAGAGAGAGAGAGAGAGAGAGAGAGAGAGAGAGAGAGAGAGAGATTCCAAACTTTCTTGACTTTCCTTCTAACCACTTGCAACTTAGTCCAGCAGCTCTGGTAAGAATATTGGGCAAAAACTGCAGAAAGGGGTGACGGCATTATTTTTGGCATACGCATACTTTGGACCCTCCTGTACAATATTGGCATGGGAAACACCATATTGGCCAATTGTTTCCCACTTAATTTGACGATCAAAGATGTATACCCCACTTATCAAAGATTGCGACAAATGTAACATTCTCCACTTGTTCATCTGCTCATTTTTGAAGCAACTCCTAATTAATTGTACATACTTTCTTTGTGGCATCAAAAGTGGTTTCAAGAACACAAACAGCAGTGAATGATAGCAGATTTTAAAAATAATTTATCATACATAACCATTTTTAACAAGTTATTCTACACACAAAGCAACAGCTCCTTAATTTCACTTTATGTTTTATAATCTGTAAAGCTGATGACTTACTCTTCATTCACACACACACATATCTATATATATATGTACATACATATATAGATATATATATATATATATACACATACAAGCACCCATGCACACTCATATGCACGTGCGCATCGTGACACGGTAATGGTGACATTTACTGATTTGGTGGACCAGGATTTGTAGAAAGAGAACAACTCTTTAACAGTACCACCAGCAGCAGCAACAACAACAAACTAACACACACACACACACACACACACAAACACACACATTTACACACACACACACACACACACACACACACACACACACACACACACACACACACACAATTTAAATAATGGTATTAGTAACATTGTAACTCTGTGTAAGTGTGTGTGTGTGTGTGTGTGTGTGTGTGTGTGTGTGTGTGTGTGTGTGTGTGTGTGTGAGAGAGAGAGAGAGAGAGAGAGAGAGAGAGAGAGAGAGAGAGAGAGAGAGAGAGAGAGAGAGAGAGAGAGAGAGAGAGAGAGAGAGAGAGAGGAGACTTTTGAGTGTTTTTTGTGTGTTTATTTTTT
This sequence comes from Stramonita haemastoma, assembly GCA_030674155.1. Classification (NCBI taxonomy): domain Eukaryota; kingdom Metazoa; phylum Mollusca; class Gastropoda; order Neogastropoda; family Muricidae; genus Stramonita; species Stramonita haemastoma. The sequence continues at coordinate 55,955,504 of CM060325.1, read as the reverse complement.
CAGTTTTCATTGTTAGTGTTGCTGCTTGTAATTTCTATAGGCATATTGTATTTTTAAGGCTGTTGAAATCATGTTGGTTAATTAATGTTGATGAAATGTCTTTCTCTGCCTTATTGATTTTTTAATTTTTTTCTTGATTTTTTTTTTTTTTTTTCCTTACATAGATGGCTTGATGAAAAAAGCAAATCGATGCTTCTTACTCAATGTACCATCTGAAAATAAAATTTTGACTTGACTTTGACTTGACTTGACTTGACTTGACACACACACTCACCTTGACTTACAGGAAAAGGGACAATGCTGCCATGTGCCCTAGTCCTTTCTACAGTCAGCACCTCCACCACATGCACACATGGCAGTACACTGCAAGCTGGCTTTGAAGCATTTACAGCATCCTCGACAGGCCAGCTTACAGCTGCAGTGGATCAGTTCTTGACAGGCTTCCTCTACCTGTGGCAGTGTAGTCCACACAGGTTTCCATCCATGATCCTGTTCTCTCTGCCAACCCCATAGTCCAGGGCAAGGAGGGTCCTGTGCTTTCACCAAACGTAAGGTATGCTGCTGAAGTGCACCAAGAGTGGGTGGAATGTTCTCCAACTGCTGTCTTCCCTTTGTGAACATTCTTTTCCTGGCTTCATCAATGCTTTGCAACTCACTGGTCCTGTCATACAATAGAACAACAAATCGTTGAAGAACATCCATCATTGAGTTGGGTATGGGCAGGTGAGTAGCTGGTGGTTCCATCATGAGCAGGAAGGTGTCAGTAACGTGTGGATATGCAGCCCATGTATTCCACGCTCTAGTCTTTCCTCTTCCAGAGAAGAAGGACACACAGTCACACCCTGTAAATGCATGGAAGGATGGCAAGGCTTTGGAGCACTTTGGACCAAGCTGAGTGGCAATTATGTGGGCTGCTAGATATTTAAAGTGTTTTCCAACTCCAAGAGCAATCCACACTTCATTAACTGCAGTTAACTGGACACAAGCAACAGCAAGTACAACTACATCGGTATCTGTTGTCCTGATCAAGACTCTCTGCAGGCCATCTTTCACACAGTCATCCACATGTAGCATGAGACGAGTGTCTGCTTCCTCATGGGTACAAGGTTCTATTCTGCTGGTGTCTTTGCTGGATGAGCACAGTGTTTTCTCAGCACTTGTACAGATAAGGACCTTGCCATGGACTTCTGCTTCTTCCAAAAGAGTCTCTGCAATGAACCTGAACAGTTCATTTTTGTTCTCATTTACCTGCAGAAAGCCTTGCCAGTTTCTTGGATCTGTGCTAAAACCATAACCTTTCTTCGAACACCAGAACCTCACTTTTCCCTTGTAGCAGATCAATCCGAGATACTGCAACAAGCTGGCACATTATGTATGGCAAGACAATGACATGTACATACTCCTGAAAGGTAGTTGTCAGCTTTGGCGACAGCATTTGGGTGAGAGCAGCACCATCAAAAAGCTTGGCATCCACTTGTGGAGTACTGTGAGGAATAGGGATGAGGACTGTCTCATGAAGGATTTCTTGTGCAAAGTCTGAAGGAGTCTTTAACTCGACTGAGCTGCTTTCAATGACATCATCTAGTACCTCATCAGGAATGGTTGTAGAATTGTCAGCAACTACACCAAAGTTGTCAGCAACTGCAGCAGGACCTGATCAGTAAGTGAAGCTGAACAAGGATTGGCAAAGCAAGGTTTCTGGGCTCGAAGGCAGGAGATCAGATCATGGTTAAATAGTAAAAGTCTTATGATTTTAGCCAACTTCCATGTGTAAAACAACTACATACACTCTCACTGAACCAAATCAATAATTTAAGTTCAGTTTGTATACACAGATACAATTCCCTTATCAAAACTGCTTTACCTTGATGAAATTAACAACTACTATCAAACAAAAAAAGTCCAGACCACAACCTCAGGTACACAGACAAAATCTTGTACCAACAGCCTGTAATACATTTTGAAGAGAAGAAGAAGAGGAGGGGGGGAGGGAGAAGAAGAGGGTTGTAGTCCAAATGTTATAGTGTCTAAGGTGCACACTATAACACATACACAAAAGAAACACTGCGTGCCACGCACACACGCACACGCACACACACACGCGCACACACACACATGCACACGCGTGCGCGCGCGCGCATGCACGCACCCACACGCGCATGCACAAGGTTTTTGTGAAAAAAACACGTGAAGGCTATGTACTGGTAGTTAATAAAGAGATAAAATTAATTAATCTGTCTTTCTGTGAATGCAGACAAGCTGTTCTGTACTGTTGACGACATACTGTCACTCCTCCTTTCACAAGCCCTAAAAATTATTTTAAAAATAAACGTATTTAAAAGTTAACCATGAAAAAATCCACAAAGAGAAACAGAGATAAAATGCTTCATTTAGAAAATTTCGTAATTTTAATGCCACTAGCGTCAATAATCCTTCGAAAAATTTTGTAGCTTGTAGAAAACAGCCACGAGAGAGAGAGAGAGAGAGAGAGAGAGAGAGAGAGAGAGAGAGAGAGAGAGAGAGAGAGAGAGAGAGAGAGAGAGAGAGAAGAAGAAGAAGAAGAAGAAGAAGAAGAATAGTAATAAAAAAAATAAACAATATTTTCCAAGGGTAACAGAGTAAGCATTCAAATACTTTTTTTTTCATCTGGGTCTTGCCCTGGTTACAGAATAGCACCCCCCCTCCCCCAAGACCTCCCGCCCCCCACCCCCCAAAAGACACACCATATATATATATATATATATATATATATATATATATATATATATATATATATATATATGGAGAGAGAGAGAGAGAGAGAGAGAGAGAGAGAGAGAGAGAGAGAGAGAGTTTTTTATCATAATGGTGTACCATACTTTTGGCTAGGTTATCTAACATGTAAGTGGCTGGTGCCCAGTCACACAAAGAAGACAGTGTGGATGACTGAAAGTCACCGTCACCTGTACGGCATGTAGTTATAAATACTGTTTACAAAAATCTTATACAAAAATGGTGAAATGGTAACTGATTAAAACAATATTGCAATGCAATTCTAATCATACTTCGTATCAGTAGCATCGTACTACTTCGCACCAGTAGCACTGCCATTTGAATGAAGTCCGCTACGGTGCTCACGCAAAAAAAGGCTACCCAGTTACACTTCTTCAGTTTAAAGATTTCGAAGTTTTATTCTTTTTTTTACGATTTTATGACAAACAGGGCATCAAATTTTTTTAAAAATTAATAGTATCAATTCACGATAAAAGAATAGATATGGTAAAAGAAAAGTGTACGAAGTTAATGTTAGGGCCTATGAAGTTCTTTTGCCCTAGGGGGGCAGTGGAAAAGTGTAACACCGCCCGCGCAGGTGGGTCACACGCTGAGGGTGAGGACTACTGGGTGTGGCTACTGGGCTGTGGGCCTGACTTATCTATGGTAAACCAAAAGTGTCAAAATCGTCCTGTTCCAGGAGTGTTGCGTAACTTAATCGATCACTGCGTCTCCCAGGGGGCACAGATTCATTGTTTCCCACGCGAATATTGTTCACTATGATAGTAGGTATATGTATGCAACGTGGCTTCCCATCACTGTCCAGGTCAGTTAAAAAAATAATAGCTGCTCAGCTAACTGTGGACACTATCAGGTCATCATAGTCCAGTCAGCGACACAGACAATAGCACTTATGTAGGTAACGTCTCAAGCTGACTTGATACGCCTTAGTGAACATTCATAAGTTGACAAACAATGGGTAAGTAAGAGTGTTGGTCTTGTAATGTATACATACTAACATAGGCCTACTGGGTGGGACAGGAAAGATTGGTGTGGGGGTACCGGGTAGGGGTGGGAAGGGGCGGGATAGTGTCTAGAGCATTCTTCTCAGGATCTGACCACCTGAAATTGAAATCAAGCCAACAGGAAGGTGCCAAGTTTTAGGGAATTTCACCCTTGAGTTAACATTAGTACTGACTTCACTTCCTGTCCCCCACCCAAAAAGTCCTTCAGATCAGACTATAAACTAGGTCCTGTGTGCGCATGAACACAGAACAGTTTGCGGGCAGGTTAAACAAATGTGCTCTGCCTCTTGAACGAGTAGGCCATTTCGTGAGCTCGTGAGCGTTAGAATGAATGACAAAAAATTGATAACAAAAAAAACAAAACAAAACCCCATATTACATACAGCCACACACACAGAATTTCCACCATTGGTGAACTGGGAGCTCTAGCCATGAAACTGGTCAAAATAACAAAACAAAACAAAACATACTTTTGACACAATGAGGCAACCGTAGTCCAGAAAAGTCACTCATATCAGACAATAGCAGTGGTAACAGGTAGGCCTACCCTCTGCTATGCCTCTAAGGTCTCAAGCTGATTGACTCAGCTAGAGAACATCAGCACCTTGACAAACAATTGGTAATGGCGTAAGTTTTCCTACACACCTCTAGGTCTACAGGGAGGTGGGGGACAGGAGAAAGTTGACAACTGGAGGTGGAGAGGACAGAGGTGTGGGGAGTGGACAAAAGGGGGGGTGGGGGGTGGGGGTGGGGTGAGAGGAGAGGTGTGAGCAGTGGAGACAGGGGGTGGGTGGGTAGGTGGGGGGGGAGGAGTGTGAAGAGTGGAGACAGGGGGTGGGTGGGTGGGAGGAGAGGTGGCACAAGTGCTTTTATGAGCTGGTGAAGTGCTAAGTAGGTTTCTTCAGGTGACTGACTCCAGGCGATCTGGAGGCAGTGGACATGTCAATCATGGGACATGAGTTTCTTCTATCTTGGCCTGCCTTTGTCTGTGTGTGTGTGTGTGTGTGTGTGTGTGTGTGTGTGTGTGTGTGTGTGTGTGTGTGTGTGAGAGAGACTGTGTGTGTGTGACTGTGTGTGTGTGTGAGACTGTGTGTGTGTGACTGTGTGTGTGTGTGTGTGTGTGTGTGTGTGTGTGTGTGTTTGACTCTGTGTGTGTGTGTGTGTGTGTGTGTGTGTGTGTGTGTATGTGTGTGTGTGTGTGTGTGTGTGTGTGTGTGTGTGTGTGTACACGCGTGCGCACGAGCAAGAATTAGATTTTATTCTGCAGGACAGGAGAAGGAGAAGAGAGAGAGAGAGAGAGAGAGAGAGAGAGAGAGAGAGAGAGAGAGAGAGAGAGAGAGAGAGGAGACAGACAGACAGACAGACAGACACAGAGACACAGAGAGACACATACACAGACACAGAACAGAGATTAGTCAGCCACAACTTCCACAACAACAAACCCTTACCTTCTAGCTCTAAGTATTCCCACCAACTCATCTGCGTGCTCTGTACAGTTGATTTTTTAAAACAAGAACGGAAAGCCTCTTCCTCGGAAATGAAGTATATATATATATCACTGCTCTACTACTGCCATGAATAAAAAAACAACAACACAAACAACTGTTCACTCTCTATCTTCCACCATAATGGACCCTATCCACCAACACAGCCACCCCAGGCAGTGTACAAACACGTTGGTCGAACAGGAGGGTCAGTGGCCCGCACAAGCTTGACCAACAGACTAGGCCCCCTACTATGAGAGG
>CM060325.1:55927483-55932483 GCA_030674155.1 Stramonita haemastoma | reverse complement strand
CAATGCTCTGACCACTAGGCTATCCCGTCCTATAATATAACCTACAACAACCACAAGCCAAATCATCATCGAGACCTTTACGGATAACTCATCCAGTAGTCGAATTCGAAATCCATGAGTTCTGTGGGGCAAATCAAAACAATAATTATAACAGTCCTTAATACTAAAAGCCCTTACTTCAAAAACTGAAAAAGGCCCCCTGATGATGTCAGCATAATTTTGTATTCATCGCGGTTTTGTTTTGTTTTGTTTTGTTTTGTTTTGTTTTGTTTTGTTTTGTTTTGTTTTGGTGTGTGTGTGTGTGTGTGTGTGTGTGTGTGTGTGTGTGTGTGTGTGTGTGTGTGTGTGTGTGTGTGTACCTATCTTTGGTAATCATTCCCGCAATAACGAAGAAGTTGTAATGGATACCTTGCTTTTGTTTTCCTTCCCTTCTTTCGATCATACAACATGAAAATGCAAAACAATTGCCATTTATTACTTTTCCTGGACACATCTAACGGTGTAGAGCGAACGAGAGAAGAAAGAAGATGAAGAAGAGAAGAAGAAGAAGAAGAAAAGAAGAAGAAGAAGAAAAGAAGACGAAGAAGAAAAAGAAGACGACGACCACGACGAAGAAGAAGGAGAAGAAGAAGAAGGAGAAGAAGAAGAAACGAATACGACGACGATGACGACGACGACGACGACGACGACGAAGAAGAAGAAGAAGAAGAAGAAAAAACGAATAATCTGTATTTTTCAAGGGTTACATAGTAAGTATTCACATCATTTTTTTTCATCGGGCCCTCACCCTCATTAGGGAATGTCCAAATAACACACACACACAGACACACACACAGACACACAGACACACAGACACACAGACACAGACACACACACACACACACACACACACACACACACACACACCAAAACGAAAGAAATACACAAACGAAAAAGAACCCGAAAATCCAAAACCAAACCAGAATTATTATTAAAAAAAAAAAAAAAGTAAGAGCAATCCGCCTACCCCCCCCCCAAAAAAAAAAAAAAAAAAATCCAACCCACCAACGTCAACAACAAAAGTTCAACCTATGATTTTTTTTTTTAAGGAGATAGGTATACATTCTATTAACATACAATCCCCAACTGGATACATCGATACACAAAACAATACGATTCTCACAAAGACGACTTAAAACTTACCCGCAACATCTCCTGCCTCTCTTCAAAAGCAGGCACTGAGGGGATCGCGTCTTTCTCCTGCTCAGGATTCCAAAGTTCAAAAGGCGTAGGATCTGACATTTTCTTCTTTTCTTCTTCGCGTCTTTTTTTTTCTCTCTCTGGTCACCACCACCAACCTTTCTGTCTTTCAAAATTCTTTCCCAGCATTAAATATATTCCCAACCAAGAAAAAAACAAACAGGCACAAACTTTGACACAAGTGTCCACGAGTCTCAAGTTTTTTTTTTTTTTTTTACTTTCTTGCGAAGAAGACGAAGACGTCTTGTCTGCATGTCCTGCTACAGTGGAGACCGGTTAAAGACTGAAGGAGGAAGCAAAGCTCACGTGGGCCCTTAGGACTAGGCCTATGTCTACTAGGCCCTACCACAACACAGCCCACGTGGCTTCACACACCCGGCCTGAGGAGCTAGCCTAGTAGAGTCAGCGTCCATGTGACTGGCCAAGGGTGACGTAAGCACTGATAGTCTCGTTGGTCCAGATGTGCTGTCATGTTGTTATTGGGTGAAAGGAATGTGCTCCCTCCCCCCACCCCCCCCTACCCCCCCTCCACCACCACCACCAACACACCCCTTCCCTATTGTTCTTGTCCCCTACAAGCTTTGTGCCATGTTTACCTTTTCTAGTAGAGTATGGTATTCCATTTTCGTCAAAAGTTAATTTTCGTTGTGATGAGTATTCAAAGAGTGGATGACTATGAATTGGTGAATGGTCTTTGGTTGATTTATTTTGTTTATTTATTCTTTTATATCGAGGATAATGGAGTAAGCATTCGTGTACTTTAAAAAAAAAAATCTAGTCCCCGTGTGTATGCAGTTTTGCAAATCTTGTCATCTGTTCCCACCAGCACGCAATGGCCTACTTCTACGAAAACTGGAACAGGATTTAACATGCCCACGGATAAATGTTTAAGGCCAAACCTAGTCTTGCGATCTGACCTTGTACGTGTACATAAATGGAAACAACCAAGAACGCATGGAAACGGATAAAACCTGTAAAAAAAAAATTGAGAAAAAGAAATTACTTCATAGCACAGTAACGAATGAAAGCACAGGAAACGGTTTTGTTTAAAGCCATACTACACACTTATATCAATCCGCTCTTTAAAATAACAACAACACACACGCACATACATGCACGCCGGCATGCACGCGCACGCACGCCAGCATGTACATACACACACGCACGTACACACACTCACGCACGCACGCACGCACACTCGTACCTACCCACACACACACACACACACACACACACACACACACACCCTCCCCACACACTATAAATTACATGTATCCATGGCAGATTGACCAGGGAATGGTATCTAATAATGCTCACTATTTTTTCGAGTTAAAAAGGAAACAACGTTTTCTTTAAAAGCATAAACAAACTACATGAACCGGAATAAACAACAAAACAAAACCTTGTTCTGGAACATGTGAACAATGATGTCCTTCCTTTTTCTGTTTCTTTGTTGGTTCCCCCCCCCACCCCCCTTTTTTTTTTTTTGGGGGGGGTATACATCTTTTGTAAGAAATTAGCATTGATGCGGTGTTGGTAAAATATTCTCTACAGCAAGGCCTGAAAAACCTAAACTGTATTTTTGAAGGTTAATACTTGGGTAGGGGAGATAGAATCTATACTTTTTTAATTTTTATTTTATTTTTATTTTTGTTTATATTTTTATTTCGAGGATAATGGAATAAGCACTCATGCGCTTTTTTTTATTTTATTTTTTTTACATCCAGTCCGCCTGTGTATGCAGTTTTGTAAAATTCTGTCATCCGTTCCCACAGGCACACGATGGCTTACTCTTACGAAAAGCGGAACAGGATTTAACGAGTGTAGGGTAGGGGAGATAGATTTTCTGATGGGTTGAGTTGTTAATAAGTTTATTAAACAAGGAACGGTGGGAGTTAGGTACACACGTCATGCTCATACTTGAAATTTTAAACACAAATTCTGCTTAATCCAATTCCTGTTGTTGTTGTTTTTAGGGATAGTAGAGATTTTTGTGTGGTTGTTGTTTTTTTTTAAATCAGATTTTCAGGGTTTTTTTTGTGCAACTAGGGAGTGAGGAAAAATCGCAACCATTGGCCAAGAAGCACTGAAGTAGGAATCTTTGCTTTTCTATTGCTGTTTATTGCTGGATATGAGTTGAGCATGCATTATTCTCTGTCTCTGTCTCTCTCTGTCTCTCTCTGTCTCTCTAATTCTTGCCTGTTGTTTGATACTTGGTATGGTTCCTTACTTTTGGTATTTGGATCATTATAATTGTTGTTGTGTAGTTGAGGCTATTTTCTATCTTGATGTTATCCCTGAAAAGGGCGGGGACTGGATGTAAAAAAGCACACGAGTGCTTATCTATTATCCTCGAATAAAAGAATTTTGCCTTGCCTTGCCTTGCCTTGCCTTGCCTTGCCTTGCCTTCTCTCTCTCTCTCTCTCTCTCTCTCTCTCTCTCCTCTCTCTCTCTCTCTCTCTCTCTCTCTCTCTCTCTCTCTCTCTCTCTCTCTCTCTCTGTCGTCTACTCTTATGTCTTTTCCTTGCTGTTCTCCTCCTCCCGGACCTGGCTGTTGTTGTTGTTGTTGTTGGTTCCTTCCTGTTCCACTTTCATCGCCCTCCGTCATTTGCAGTTAGTTTCCTTAGGGTTTAAAAAAAAAAATCTATTGTATTTGGCAGGTCAGGTAAAATAAAGTTTACTGCTCTTCAATGGAGAGTTAAATCTTTTTTAAGAATTTTTTTTTTTTTAGGATATTGCAGCCCCAGCCCCATACTGTAAATACTTAATTGCTGTGACACATTATATGCCACCCCATCTAACGAAAGCCAAACAATAAAAAAAAAAAGGAGGGAAAAAAGCGAGTGGAAGAAAGCTTTGATATAGAAAAAGGGCTGACCTTGTGCCAACTAGCGTTCTGAATGGAGCGAGAGAGTGTCGTATGCTGTGTTGAACATCTTTACTTTTCTTATTAAGCAAATGTTTGTATTGGACAAAGGATGGGTTTGTGAAATGATGTACCCGATTCTTGACCTCGTTTTAAAAGTCAGACCGAGCTTTTTTTCTTTTTTTTTTTGGTGTGTGTGTGTGTGTGTGTGTGTGTGTGTGTGTGTGTGTGTGTGTGTGTGTGTGTGTGTGTGTGTCCCTACTCTACTCAGAGTCATAGTCCAGCATTGACCTTTCTGACCTAAATGAAAGCAGAACAATATTGGAGTTCGTTTTAAGGTAACGTAAGGTAAAGGTATCTCATAACCTAGGCGTCGTAGGGGAGCGAGGCATCAGAGACCTGAGCTTCTCTCTCTAGGGGCCAGCATATTGAGGGCGGCGCCCGCCCATCTCCTCACCCTCACCTTCCCTGGCCTAAAGAGGGCAGGTACCCATTTACAGCTGGGTGAACTGGGGGACTGTACTGAAGCCAAGGCGCAAGCTCTTGGTAAATACTTATCCAGGACTAATTTCTCAATTAAACCAGCGAGATACAGTATTCTCGTTAATTCATAATTTTGACTCCTTTAGTAGACCATAGTTTTGTGACAGTGACTAAAATAAAGGTTACACATCAGAGAGATAGATAGGGGTGGGGGAAGGCTGGAAGAGGAGAAAGTGTTGTTTAAAGTTTTTAAAAAAAAGGGGGGGGGGGGAGAGGGAGTAGACAAGAGAAGAAGGGGGTGGGGGTGGGGGGGGGAATACATGCAGACAGTGTGAACAAACCCTACTACAAGATCAAAGGATTAAAACCATAAAAATTTATCACCATCCCTACAGCTGGAGTGGAGAGGTGG
>CM060325.1:55917483-55919983 GCA_030674155.1 Stramonita haemastoma | reverse complement strand
TCAGAGCCCATGATTCACAGCCATATAGGAGGATAGATATCACGAGTGATTTGTAGAGGTGGTATTTGGTGCAGAAGCTGATGTTGTTGCTTCTGATGATCCTCTCGAGTCTGACTAGTATGCGCTCGCTCGATCTGTTAGACTGTGGTAAGTATGTAGGTCTAGTTCAATAGGAATCTGAAACAAGAATCCTCCTTTGAGCCACCCATCCTGTAATATCTGACTTGTGCATAATTGAATGATGGAGGGGGCACATGGTCTTATCATACAGCATGGGATGCTTGCCTGGTGGTTACAATCCCTAAATCCAATGGATGACAACATTTACACAACTGCATGCACACGACGACTGAATGTAAGAAAAAAAAAGCACACAAATAATGCTTATTCATTATTCTCGAAATAAAAGAATTTAAACTTAACATTGACCCCCAAACAACAACAACAACAAACAAACAAACAAACAACAAAAACAAAACAACAACCAACATGAGGAAGAAAAAGACCCACCACTAAAGGGGTTTCAGTTTGGAGAGGGATAAGGAGGGCTTTGTCAGATTCAATTTCCTCCAAATCCCATAACAGGAGGGGTTGTGGGTTTGTTTGTTTGTTTGTTTGTTTGATTTTTTTTTTTTGGGGGGGGAGGGCAGGAGGGGAGTTGAGATAGTCAGTACTTACGTCAAGTCAAGGGGAGATAATCCTCTTGAATGGGAGGCATCTGGGAGTGTGTGTGTGTGTGGGGTGTAGCTCAGTGGTTAGAGCTCTGAGCTTCTGATCTGACGGCCTGGGATCAAGCCACCACGGAGGCACCCTCGTTTTAGGGGATTTTACCTAGGAGTTATTGTTATTATTATTATTTTTATTTTTAATTTTACCATGGAGTTAACATCAGTGCTGACTCCACTCCCCCAAAGCCCTAGCTGAGAAATGGAGAAAAAAAGAATAAAACCAAACAGAAAAACAACAAGAAGACGAAAAAGGGGATTCTCGATGGTGGCTCGAACTCAGGCTCGGTCCAGTGTCGAATCGCAAACACAACACTCTAACCACTTGGCTGTCCTGACTCCCAAGAGACGATCTCTCGCCCCCCCCCCCCCCACCTCACCATCTCCTCTGTCTCTCTGTCTCTGTCTCTCTCAATATACAAATAAATAAATAAATGAATAAATATATATATATATATATATATTATATATATATATATATCTGTGTGTGTGTGTGTGTGTGTGTGTGTGTGTGTGTGTGTGTGTGTGTGTGTGTGTGTGTGTGTGTGTGTGTGTGCGTGTAAGAAAAACAAAACACCCCACCAATAAAAAATAAAAAAAAGAGTTCAACCAACAACAACCCCCCAAACCAACCAAAAGAAAAAAAAAGAAAGAAAAAGAGAACAGAAACAAAAACAAACAACACCTACATGTATTCAGTCATTCCCCCTCCCCCCTCATTTTCTCCTTTCTCGTCATTGTAGGGATCAGTAGCCGCCAAGTGAAGGTTTTGTGTTGTACTTGAGCACAATATCAGCTACTTGCTTTTTGTTATTGTTACAGGTAAAGGTTAAGGTGCCCCATAACCTATGTGGTCGTAGGGGAGCGAGGCATCTCAGCTTCTCTAGGGGCCAGCATGTTGAGGGCGGCGCCCATCTCCTCTCCATCGCTGCTTTACCTTCCCTGACCCTAAAGAGGGCAGGTACCTATTTACAGCTGGGTGTCAGCTTTGCGCAGTGGCGGTACCATAGCCGATGAGGTTTAACCGAGGCGAGGTTATTGCTAGTTGAAAACTGGGGGAACTGTACTGAAGCCAAGGCGCACAAACGGTCACCCATCCAATTGGCAACCACGCTCGACGCTGCATAAGTTGAACTTGACTGGGGGAGAAAGCGAGCGCTCTGACCACTGAGCTCTCCCGTCCCCTGTTATTGTTATGCTGATCGATTATATTCATCATGTTATATTTGTGCCATGCTTATTACATGAATAAACCTTATCCCCCCCCCCCCCCCCCCACAAAAACAACAACAACCCAAAACAAAACAAAACAACAACAACAACAAAAAACAACAACAAAAAACACCACCACCAACAACAAAAGTACATGAATATAACAGGCCAACCACGTAGCGGCACAATACACTGCGAATACCACATGATAGTGCAACATTAGTGAAATGAACTCAAAGCAGAGAAATAACCACAATAACAAAAACCACACAATGCAACGCAAAAAAAACAAAACAACACCCCCCTCCCTTCCCCCCACCCCCATCTGCTAACGTAACGGGACCACGTACAACCGGAACTGTCGTCTGCTCAAAATGTTTCCAAATGAAAAATGGTTGAAGGTCGGCGGTCCCTGCTAGCAATTGTTGAGAACATGATTGTCTTTATTCGGTCACAGAGAGAGAGAGAGAGAGAGAGAGAGAGAGAGAGAGAGAGAGAGAGAGAGAGAGAGAGAGAGAGAGAGAGAGAGAGACAGAGAAGACAGACGACAGACAGACAGACAG
>CM060325.1:55889983-55912483 GCA_030674155.1 Stramonita haemastoma | reverse complement strand
CTCCACTCCTCGAAAGTCCTTCTGATGAGACTATAAACTGAGATCCCGTGTGTGATGAATGCACGAAGAACATCTTGCAAACATGTTGAAACCTGTTCCGCCTTTCAGAAGAGTAGAGGCCATTTGTGCCAGTAGGAACAGGTGACAAAATTAAAATACAACCACCATCAACAACAAAAAAAACAACAACACATACGTACTGGTGTCATGTTTAGACATCATCTGGGAAGTCCGAATGTGGCTATCTTAAAGATGGCAAAAAACAGTCACATACTAAACAAAAAATCTCACCATTGATAAATCTCCGAGCTCTAGCAAGGAATGAAAAAGAAAAAAAGAAGAAGAAAAAAAACAGAAAAATCACATCCACAAGAAGAAGGTACTGTACAATAAAGATCATGACTGTCATGAATGGAAAACCCCAACACATAGCTACTGGTTCTATTTCAGCAGATTTCTGGACTGACAAAGGACCCCGATTCACTTTAAGGTTTTCTGTGCTGTTTTTGTCTCCAACACAAGCACAGAGGCCACATTAGGACTGAAAAAACTGTATGCTTATAAATAAACCAGTAAATATCAGATCTGCAGAGGAAAAGAGCTTAGGGTCCTGTGAATCAACTGATTCAATTAGGACGCATCATCACTCTAATAAATTTTTTAAAAAAGAAGGAAATTAATGAATCAGATATCCGAGAAAAGTGCCTTAAAATTGTTCCAGCAACATAACTTAAAACTTTCTTAGACAAAAAGAGAGGAAATTTTGGAGTCTTTTTTCGTTTTGTTTTGAAAGTCACATTTTCATATTCAAAGATAGTTACCAAATAACCATTTCTGTGTCGTTATAGTTCATCAATATTTACACATAATATATATTTACAGTCCCCCCCCCCTTTTTTTTTAAGCTTTAAAATCTTCTGTACATAAAAATCGTTGGGTGCATTCATGGAATGGGGTTTTCCTTGGAGTCTTGAAACTTGAACAAGAGCCTTCGTGGTTTTGAGAATGTTGAGGAATTCTTTCCATTTTCTAGGTCAACGCCTGTACAAACCTGTGAGTGCCTGAATCCTAAAAGGTAAAAAAGGTAAAGGTGTCCCATAACCTAGGCGGTTGTAGAGGAGCGAGGCATCAGAGACCACAGCTTCTCTAGGGGCCAGCATATTGAGGGCGGCGCCCATCTCCTCTCCCTCGCTGCTTTACCTTCCCTGACCCTAAAGAGGGCAGGTACCCATTTACAGCTGGGTGAACGGGGGTGACTACTAAAGCCAAGGCATACATACGGTCACCCATCCAACTGGTAATCACTCTCCACGCTGCTTAACTTGGCTGGGGGAAAGCGAGCGCTCTGACCACTGAGCTATCCGCCGCCTTGAATCCTACTGAAGTATAATCGTTCTCATGAACAAAACAAAACAACAACAAAAGCCCCAACATATGTTCAGGATCCCACGATTCATGTCAGAGTATGATACAGTCAATGAAATGGGAATAATATAATCAGCATGTTTTTTTTATGAAGAAGAAAAAGTGCAGAAGATATCAAAGCAAAAAATAGTTATCTGAATATAATCAATTCATTCATACTCGAGGACAAAAAAATCCTCATCCCCTTCCATTAAGATTTATCCTTATTTGGTGTGTGTGTGTGTGTGTGTGTGTGTGTGTGTGTGTGTGTGTGTGTGTGTGTGTGTGTGTGTGTGTGTGTGTGTGTGTGTGTGTGTGTGTGTGTGTGAGAGAGAGAGAGAGAGAGAGAGAGAGAGAGAGAGAGAGAGAGAGAGAGAGAGAGAGAGAGAGAGAGAACAAAAAAAAAAAAAAATCTGACAGGATACTGAGTTTTCAATCTACCCCCCCCTCCTCTCTCTCTCACAACACACACACACACACTTTTATTCCATGACTTAGAGAGAAACCCCCCCCTAAATACCCCTCTCAACTTGTAACAACAAAAATGGATTGATTACCTACAAAAATTTTTAATAAGAAAAACTGTGAGACTGGAATGTCCCTAAAGGAGAATCATACTCGAAATAACAAAATGCCCCACTTTTCAAATGTTCATCTGCATGCAGCAGTATTATATATGTATATACCTTCAGCCGTGAAACTTCAGGATACCAGCAGACAAGAGAGCTGAGGTGGAATCCCACAATCTCCTTCAGTGCTACGAACACCAGAAATGAGACCCTCCTACCCCAAACTGAGTCGCATTGCAACCGACCCACTTTTCCCCTAGAAGCCATTTTAAGCAGATGGGGGTCATGTCTTTTATTTTGAGATTCTGAATGAGTATAAAAACTATACGCTTTCTACAACCTTGTACTGAAGTTAAAAAAAAAGTGTCCCATAACCTAGGCTGTCGTAGGGAAGAGAGGCGTCAGAGACCTCAGCTTCTTCAAGGGCCAGCATATTGCGGCAGCCATCTCCTCTCCCTCGCTGCTTTACCTTCCCTGACCCTAAATAAGGAGGGAAGGTACCCATTGAGAGCTGGGTGAACTGGGGGGACTGTACTGAAGCCAAGGCTTACAAACGGTCACCCATCCAACTGGTAACCATGCTTGACACTGCTTTACTTGACTGGGGGAAAGCGAGCGCTCTGACCACCTAGCTATCCCGCCCCCTGTACTGAAGTATCAAGGCATGATTTTGTTTCCTGTTGCTTTAAAAGTACATTCAAGAACACTCAACTCCTCATCCTGACCATCTATTTTGGGGCAAAATTTGTCGATTTTTTATTTTGTCATTTTCTGGTGTCTCATATTTCAATTTGTAACAACTTTTCAGAGAATTTCCTAATTTTCAATCTTGATTTTTCATTGAGTGCTTTCATTATTCATTATTTTTTTGGCATATTAACATGCTAATAATTAAAAACTGACCTCAGGTGCCACAGACTCATTCAGTGGTGGGGGTCACAGAGTAGATGACCAAGCCTAAGCCCTTACTCTTCTTGAAGTTAAAGCAAAATCTTTTACAAAATGATAACCCATGAATTTATAACCTGGACATTTCAAAATCCCATGTGATACATAGTACACTGTAAACAGGAGGGCGAGTGGAGACAGAGTTCTAAGATATACACATATCATGGACCAGGAAAGTTAAAAACAAAACAAAACCAACAACAACGTATGGTAGAAGACAACGCAGGAAGCAAGAAGAAGATAGAAAAGAGGAAAGTTTACCAGAAAAGTACAGGACCAACTAAATTAAAAAGCTATGATATGATGTGAAAAATGGCCACTGACATTGAAACAAGTCTTTATCAAAAATGGATTCCAGCTTTGATGATGAATGTGTTAACCAGTAATGTTGGTTTCTTGTCGTGTTTCATGTTGTGCAATGTTGTTGTGTAATTTGGGCTTTTTTGGAATGCACACGCTGCTCAAGTTTAAAGTGATACAGTAAAAGCACAGTAGAGAAAAAGTTGATAAGATTTAACAATCACAATTAATATGAAAAGTCTAGTCTAACTTTCACTTCTTCAAATATTTTCACAATTTTGTTACAATAAAACAACTTACACATAAAAATGAAGGAAAGATGACAACAGATAAAAACATCTAACATCAAACTCCACACTCCTTAAAAAAAAAAAAATGCGATATTTCACACACAAAAAATAAGTACTAACATTTTGGTGGTTTGTGCTTTTGATTTTGCCTGAGAATACCTTCAAGGGAATTTTTTTTCTTTAAAAGAGCCTTTTTTTTTTTGTTGTTCCTCAGACAGAGCCCCAAGCTTCATCAATGGTGAGGTTCTGCATATGTGATCGTTTTGCCCACCATGAAGGTAGCTGCATTCGACTTCAAGAGAATTAATTATGACAATGACCATTCCATGTCATTCTTCCAGACTCGATGACACTTAACTGATGTAATCATGAGCAATCAAACCATTTTCTTTTACATCGAAACATCTCTTGAACCGCGCTTTTTATTTGTTGGTCTTTTTATTTGATTGCAACAGTAGTCTGGTGAATAAGCCAAAAGATCCAAGTTTTGAATCGAGAAGCAGCTGGGGTTTACATATATCCATCATTGGATGTGATGTTGACTGGTGGTCAGGATGCTAGTCCTTCACACAAGACAAAGAATGAAGGTTCCTTCTGGCAGCATCAGATAAAAGAACCCTTGGCAGACAAAAAAGAAGGAAGGTGGCAGGATGGTTTACACGCTCACCTGCCTAAAAGTAAACCGTGAGGTTCTGAGTTCAATTCCCAGTTTTGCCCTTTCTTCTCAGTTTGACAATAAAATCAAGTTAAGTGTAAAGTCTTTGGGAGGAGACCCTAAACCAGTCAGACCAATGTGCTTCGGACTTGTGCATGTCAAAAGAACCCATGGCGTTAAAAAGCGGAAAGAGCAGGGAGGTACTTCCTGACCGTCCTGGCAAAATCTGGCAGGTTCAATGCCCAACTGTATCCCCAAAGCTGAAATTTCTCAATGGTGGGGAAAAAAAAAACCCATGGTTGCATATACAAAAAATCTCACCATTGGTAAACCTCAGAGCTCTAGCCATGAGACCAAAAAAAAAAAAAACAACCCAAACAAAAAAAAAAACCACAATGGAAAATGAAACGCAAGAAGTTAAAAAGAATAAACTATGAAAAAGACACACGCACAAAAAAAGTGATGTGATGGCACAACACTTATTCTACAAAGGTATGTAACATCAGTCTGAATTTTGCACAGAACAATTCAATCCAGATGGCATAAGAATACCAAACAAACAGCAGGAACTCATCACAGTTGCAATCAGGATGTCTCCACAGCACTTTATTTGGTGTTGTCATCACAAAACATCTGCAGTATTCCCCCCCCCCCCCCCTCATCTTTCCTGGCTGCATTACAAGTGCTTGTTTTCTTCCCCCATCTATTCCTTTCCATCTCCATCCTTTATTTGCATTCCCTCGTTTTCTTTAACTTTCTTTACTCTGCTCTAACATTAAGTACCAGAAAATGATGAAATAGTCTCTGACATGAAACATCCAACAATCTGCTTCTATTCAATCTTTTTCTCTGTTTTTTCTTCTGTTGTCTTTCTTCTCTTCTTTCTTTTCTTCTTTCTTTTTATTCTTTCTTTACATTTTTTTTTTTACATAGGAGTCATCAATGCGACAATAACAATGCAATGACCTCTGATGGTACTAAGATTCTAAGGATTAAAACATCAAATCTCTCAATATTTCCTCTCAACCTCTCCCTCCTCTTTTCTAAAAGAATCAATCCCTCACTCAAAAAGGGGTCTAACAATCAATATTACAATCATGAAGAACTTTCACATTAAGAAATCAATGCAATCTTTTCCAAAGATGATCATAATTTGAAAGAAATCAGCCAGTCATTGATGAACATACATTTTAACACTGAGTGAGAAATCGATGCAATCTTTTCCAAAGATGATAATAATTTGAAAGAAATTAGCCAGTCATCATGAACATACATTTCAACATGAGTGAGAAATATGCATTTCCAAGATCAATTAAAGAAATTAGAATAATGAACATACATTTATGAGTGGAAATTGTATGCCACAGGACAGGCTAAAATGTTCTACTTTAAAGGAATACTGACATTTACACTTTTGGGGTGGGGGGTGGACAACTTTTGACGTAAAACAAACCAAACAGAACATATTCAAGCCATCATCTGGACAGATCAAAAACAGATCATACTCAAAGTGTCGAATCCATGCCATCTTTTTGCTAAAGAAAACGAAAACAATCGCTATGAGCAGCTCAACAGTCTGCGCCCAAACTTCTAAAAATCCACTGGATTTCGCATGCAACAGAAAAAAACAATAAAAGTCAGCACATATTGCACTGGCCACAACCGAGCATCATCGTGTGTAGTTTGAAACTCAATCACAGTTTGTACATGGCGGCATTCTGAACCAGATACAGACAGTAGCAACTTCTGTCCATTTGTGGCATTTCCCCTTTTGCCTGTCTGATTCATTGGCAAACAGTTCAAACACATATCAGCAATTTTTAGAGAGAAAAAACACCCCAAAACAACAAGAACAAACCCGGGCTACCCCCCCCCCCCCCCCCACCAACACCCACCCCACTTACACAGACAATAACCATGGTGTAATATGCTCAGCAAAAAAATGACATTTAAAACAGACAGTGTTTCATACAGATATTCTCAAGAATGAAATCACAAATAACTTTTTTTTCTTTTTTTTTTAACCACAAAACTCGGCCATCAGACATTACACAGCAAAGATAAAGAGTAGAAAATAACATATTCCAGCGCGATATCACATCCAATAAGCGATGACATGGAAAAAAAAAAGTTGTAAGAAGAGTCAAAACTAACCTACAAAGCAACTTTCAAATTCAACACCATAGATTTCGCATGAAGAAACATACAGTGAGTTTAAAGCTCAGTTGACCACTGAGGCCATTATCCGAATGGACGTCACATTAAAAAAAAAAAAAAAAATCAAACTATTCACGAACAGAAGTGAGCATCAAAATTTTTCCAAACTTCGCCATTGCTTTCAACCTACCCAACATAATCCGAGTTAATCAAACAGTCGCTTATGGAATGCTTCAAACAATCCATACACGCTATCACAATACATATAAACATGCCAGTCATGTTTCCTCGTAACACTGAGTGAATTGAAACCTTACGTATCTTTAAAAACAATTTTCCCCATTGCAATTTATGAACAGTATAGCAATCCTCAGCCATTCTAATCAAACAGAAGGAGAACACAGCCCGATACAACAATCAAGTATATCACAAACTATCCAGTCAGTTCCAAACAAGCAACAACTTGAAAAACAATATTAAAAAAAAAAAAGATTCTTCTTAATGAAAAAGAATATCGACGAGCTGATAGATAGAGATATAAAACACAGAATGGTGTTACTGTTGTCATCATGTCTTGTTTCACATGATAAACCAAACAACAGGGACACCCCCTGTAGCAGGCAGCACATACCCCAATTCAACGCAATTTAACTACCCGAGTTCGATTCCCGTTCGAGGGATTTTCCCCCTGGAGTCAACATCAGTGCTGACTCCACTCTCCCCAAAAGTCTTTCGTATGAGACTGTAAACCGAGGCCCCGTGTGCGAACGCACGCAAAACATCTTGCGCACACATTAAGTCCTGTTTCGCTTTTCGTAAGAGTAGGCCATCGTATGCCGGTGGGAACAGATGACAATATTTACAAAAACTGCATGTACACGGGGACTGGATGAAAAAAAGCACATGAGTGCTTATCCCATTATCCTCGATATAAAAGAGTAAAAAAATAAATTTATAAACCCCCCCCTCCCACACTTCTTGATCAGTTGATGCACATACCCCAATTCAACACAACTACTTGATGCTATATTGCACTGAGCTTTGGACTTGACTTTGTGCTGTTGATAAACAGGAGAGAGAAGTTCCCTATACTGCTGCTGTGCTGTTGTTGTTGGGTGTTCCTCAGCTGAACACCCTGAGGATCACCAACACTGTGCACTCTCACTCACTCAACTCATCCCACCTGGAAATCACTGTAAGGCTGGAAAGTTCACACTGGGTGAGAAATTTGCGTGTATGACTGTTTTTCACGCACGTAACCCCGCATAAGTAGCCATATATTCCAAACTTCAGGGGATTTTATTTTTTGGTCCTTGAAAGTGCAGTTTGTTATACTTTGTCATGGTTGAAGACAGTACTATTTTACATGGCAGATTTTAATTAACGTAGGCCTCCGCACTTGCTTTAAAAACAAAGCTTTTTGGCCTGAGCCAATAAAAAAGTTTAACCCTATCCTATTTTCATCAAAGAAAACAACTCCTCCCCTAAAAAAAAAACAAACAAAACAACCAACCAACCGAACAAATAAACAAATACAACTTGGATAATAAGTTATGCTTTACTCGTGGAAAAAAAAGGTCGGTCATGGGAAAGTAAAAGTCAGATATTACAAAAAATAAGACAATGATATGTTTTTAATATACCACGATAAAAATAACAACTTTTTACAGAAACAAAATTGATGGAGAGAATCTTTACACACAATTCTAGGTCATTTCAAAATCAATGACAACAATTTAAAAAATAAATGTACTTCTATCTGGCATTTTACTGATTGTAGACCACAAGAGCAAAAATACAAAACAGTCAGAAGGGAGGCAACCACAAACCAAACGTCGTACAGTTCCTAAAATGTCTTCTTCTAATAATCACCAAAGAACAAGTGGAATCAGTGAGTAAGATTATTCAATAACCAAGAATCAATCTCTAAAAATTATAGTCAAAACTGCCACTAAAGCATTTATTTGTACAAAAAAGAGGTTTAAAAAAAAGTCAAAACAAAAAAATTACCTGATCCTGCCAATTAGAAGACCTAAAAAAAAAGACCTGCCCTTTATCATTGTCAATAACTGGCAATCCCAGCTCAAGATTAACCAAAAAAAAAAAAAAAAAAAAAAAAAAAAAAGCTTATCAGAATCAAGGAGTAAAGCCAAACCAGATCACTCCCAGCTTGAAATCTTGTAAACATTTTCTCACATATTTCAACTCACAGTTTATAACAATCAATAAAAATACATTTGCTTTCTTTCAGGTTCTCCATGTTGAGAGTTTCTTGACCAACACCCCATTCTTACTATTGTTACTGATCAAGTAAAACTGGAACACTTTCACGATCTCACCAACAGCAATGGTGTAGCGTAACACTGACCAGCACATAAGATGTAAAAACCCCACACAAGAACTCACGTGATCAACACTCATCTTACCATTCCATTACAGTTTCAGGGTAACATGGACATAATACCCTTATCAAAGGAGACATAATTTACATGGCATTTTACTACTATTATGTTGTTCTTTTTCTATTATTTTACGGTTATAGAAATAGATAATCAAGCACCAGGCATGAGTATCATGGAAAAGTAAGTATGAAACTGGACGAAAATGTACCGTTGTAAACGACTAATTTCACCTGTTCTTTTCACCATGTAGTAACTACACTGATTTTTTAGTGAGACTTCTTGTATGAAAGAGGCTTTTTCTTAAATATCGTGGAGAGTTGCATTTACATGAGTTGAGGGTATTCTCTACAACGACATAGCCAGCCATGATACTCAGCCTGAGTAGGCAAAACTATCCTCTCTTGCCTTTGACATGGTTTCAAGAATATTCCGACAGGGACTGAAAAGCAAACAAAGAGACAAGCGCTTTCAAGAGTGTAAATGGAATACTAGTGATTTGAAGCAGCTTTGAATGCATTCCAAAATATTTAAAATGTAAAAAAACCCAAAACAACCCAAACTGGATATGTTATCTTTCAAGTCTGTCAACATTTTGATTTCATCAAAGAAAAAAAAAGATCATGTGTATCTCCTAAAAACAAAACAACAACAACAAAAAAAACCAACCAAAATTTCAAAACTAAAATCCAACTGTAAGGTAAAGTAGCACTTCAATTACCTTTTATCCATCTCCTATTAAAAAAAAAAAGTGCAAAATTCCCAAGCCGTGTCCTTTCTCGACTTAAAAACCCCCCACTTAAGTGCTGGCAAGTTACACTGTGGTGTTTTCTGATGATAAAAAGTTGCAATTGAAAACATGCAAAGAGTGCCCAAACCATGTCATGCTGATATATCTCCCTTGTTCCCAGTAACAGTTACCTCTCAGCCCAAAGGCTCCATATACTGATATCATACTTTGGTTCTTCTAGGAACAAACACACATGACAATTCATCAAAGCAACCACCTTGAATCAATATATAATCGAAGAAATCATATTTCTCTAAATACTCCTTTAACAATAGTCAGAACTGAACACAGTCAGTGTTTGTGCAATTCTCCACACACACTCACACACAATTACGCACTGACACCACACAGTCTCCAACAATGTTAAGACTTTACACATAAGAACTGATGGGGACATACGTCATATGTATGTATACATATTCAAAAACTAATTCTGCACTCCGCACAAGGGGACAGAGATCCAGTTCATCAGAGAGATCCTCTGTTGTTAAGTACCCAACACACACACACACACATATCTAAAACATTTCATTGCAGATAGCTTCCCCACAAAGCTATTGACTCTGTGATTGAGTCAGAAAAAAAATAAAAAAGGTCAGCAGACATGAATTTTTGAGTCATACTTCAACCATTTATGGAAACTGATAAGACAACTGTTTGGGGATGTTTGGGTTTTTTTTACCCCTAAAACTACTTATTTATCAAATATGGCATTTCATTTCTAACACTGAAGAAATGATAGCAACAAAGCCTGTCTGCCTTTGAACATGGGTCTCTCTGTTAAGTACACTCAATTTGTCCTTAGTTTTTGCATGCCTAAACAAGAGATCCTTAAATTTGTGAACAAAAACTGCCATGAATAAACTAGCCACTGTGGTGCAGTGGTCAGCACATTAGATTCCTGGCTGGAAGACCATGGGTTTGAATCCTATAAAAGACAAAAAGTTGGGGGGGGGGGGGGGGGGGGTTGGGGTTGGTTTTTTTGTTTTTGTTTTTTTTTGGCTGGCTCCTACTTGACACCAGTTAGCTACAGGCTTGCAGGGAAGACTGGGACTTCAGATAAAATGTACTTGAAAAGTCCTACCTTAACTTTGGTAAACTCTCAGGTATTCTTTCTTTCTTTTTTTTTTTTTTTCATTTTGGCTTTGGTTTGCCCAGCCTAATATCCTTTCTGTGAACACATTTCATACTTAAGAACGCGTACGCTATTGGTGGTGTCATTTTATCTGTTTTGTTTCCTTTCAATAGGTTCACTTTTTTTTCTCAATATGACTAAAACCTACAATCAAACTGTAAAAGCATGTGAACTCACACTTTCACCTGAATATGTCCTATGACACCACACAAGGAAAAAAAAAAGGTTGGTGTAACAATCAACTACCTGTATACATCAGGTCTACTTTTGTTAAACAGTAATCTTAAACAACAAATAACAATCTGCAAGGAGGGAAAGAACAAACTCCCCAG
The DNA here is from genome assembly GCA_030674155.1 of Stramonita haemastoma. Taxonomy (NCBI): domain Eukaryota; kingdom Metazoa; phylum Mollusca; class Gastropoda; order Neogastropoda; family Muricidae; genus Stramonita; species Stramonita haemastoma. The sequence continues at coordinate 55,901,504 of CM060325.1, read as the reverse complement.
CTTTATCGATTCCAAATGTGGACAAAATTGTGAATGATATAATGTGAATAAGCCAAACTGGTGACAGAACAAGAAAAGTAGAGAAAAGAGCAAAACCTATTCTAGAAAATCACCCACAGAAAACCAGCCGATTCTCCGATAAACAGACCCCCCCCTCCATTGCACACAACACATATCTGTCCCTGGGCTGTTTCCCTCCTTCCCTAGAGAACACATAGAGACTTACTCTTCTCCATAGAGAACAAACAAATAACAACTTCTCTTTCCCATAGAGAACAAACAAATAGGACTCACTCTTTCTCCATAGAGAACAACAAATACTCTTTCCCATAGAGAACAACAATAACAGACTTACTCTTTCTCCATAAAGAACAAACAAAATACTTTTTCCAATAGAGAACAAACAAATACAAAGACTTATTCTCTCTCCATTAAGAACAAACAAATACAGAGCTTACTCTTTCTCCATAGACAACAAACAAATAAACAGACTTACTCTTTCTCCATAGAGAACAAACAAATAAACAGACTTACTCTTTCTCCAGAGAGAACAAACAATAAACAGACTTACTCTTTCTCCAGAGAGAACAAACAAATAACAGACTTACTCTCTCTCCATAGACAACAAACAAATAAACAGACTTCTCTTTCTCCAGAGAGAACAAACAAATAAACAGACTTACTCTTTCTCCAGAGAGAACAAACAAATAAACAGACTACTCTTCTCCATAGACAACAACAAATAAACAGACTTACTCTTTCTCCAAGAGAACAAACAAATAACAGACTTACTCTTTCTCCAGAGAGAACAAACAAATAAACAGACTTACTCTTTCTCCAAGAGAACAAACAAATAACAGACTTACTCTTTCTCCAGAGAGAACAACAAATAAACAGACTTACTCTTTCTCCAGAGAACAAACAATAAACAGACTTACTCTTTCTCCAGAGAGAACAAACAAATAAACAGAACTCACTCTTTCTCCATAGTGAACAAACAAATAACAGACTTACTCTCTCTCCATAGACAACAAACAAATAGACTCACTCTCTCTCCATAGACAACAAACAAATAGACTCACTCTTTCTCCATAGACAAACAAAAACAGACTTACTCTTCTCCATAGACAACAAACAATAGACTCACTCTTTCTCCATAGAGAACAAACAAGTAACAGACTCACTCTCTCTCCATAGACAACAAACAATAGACTCACTCTTTCTCCATAGAGAACAAACAAATAACAGACTTATTCTCTCTCCTTTAAGAACAAACGAATAACAGACTTACTCTTTCCCCATAGAGAACAAACAATAAACAGACTTATTCTCTCTCCATAGTGAACAAATAGCACTCTCTCCAAGATACAAGAGACTCTTCTTTCTCCATAGACAACAAACAGACTCTCTCTTTCTCCATAGACAACAAACAGACTCTCTCTTTCTCCATAGACAACAAACAGACTCTCTTTTTCTCCATAGACAACAAACAGAGACTCTCTCTCTTTCTCCATAGACAACAAACAGAGACTCTCTCTCTTTCCATAGACAACAAACAGAGACTCTCTCTTTCTCCATAGACAACAGAGAGACTCTCTCTTTCTCCATAGACAACAAACAGACTCTCTCTTTCTCCATAGACAACAAACAGACTCTCTCTTTCTCCATAGACAACAAACAGACTCTCTCTTTCTCCATAGACAACAAACAGACTCTCTCTTTCTCCATAGACAACAAACAGACTCTCTCTTCTCCATAGACAACAAACAGACTCTCTCTTTCTCCATAGACAACAAACAGACTCTCTCTTTCTCCATAGACAACAAACAGACTCTCTCTTTCTCCATAGACAACAAACAGAGACTTCTCTTTCTCCATAGACAACAAACAGACTCCTCTTTCTCCATAGAACAACAAACAGACTCTCTCTTTCTCCATAGAACAACAAACAGACTCTCTCTTTCTCCAAAGAACAAACAAACAGACTCTCTCTTCTCATAGACAACAGAGAGACTCTCTCTTTCTCATAGAAACAGAGAGACTCTCTCTTTCCCATAGACAACAAACAGACTCTCTCTTGCTCCATAGAGAACTGAGAGACTCTTTCTCCATAAGAACAAACAGAGAGACCTTTCTCCATAGCACAAAAGACTCTCTCTTTCTCCTAGACAACAAGAGACTCTCTCTTTCCAAGACACAGAGAGACCTCTCTTTCTCCATAGAAACAAACAGACTCTCTCTTCTCCATAGAAAACAGAGAGACTCTCTCTTCTCCATAACAACAGAGAGACTCTCTCTTCTCAAGACAACAAACAGACTCTCTCTTTCCATAGAAAACAGAGAGACTCTCTCTTTCTCCATAGAAACAAACAGACTCTCTCTGATTCATAGACACAAACAGACTCTCTCTGATCCATAAAACAGAGGACTCTCTTCTCCATAGACACAGAGAGACTCTCCTTGCTCCACAGAAACAAACAGAGACTTCTCTTCTCCTTAGAGAACAACATACAAAGACTCGCCTTTCTCCTTAGAGAACCACAACACACTCGCTCTTTCTCTACAGAAACAAACAAGAACTCACTCTGTGTCCACAAAGAAGAACAGAACAGACATTCAGACAGAGAGAGAGAGACAGGACGAAGCAAAAGCCAGACCAGACGTCACAGGGGCAAGGAACTCTGGCCCTCACTTCTGGCATCATTTAGGACAACAGGGGTTGTCCACCATGAGCACCACATCAATCCCATAATGCTCCACCAGCTCCATGAGAAAGGTGCGGTCCCCGATGGGGTCAAGGCCGATGGCCTTCATGTGGTCGGAGGTCAGCTGTCGGTCGTGGGACATGGAGATGTCCAGCAGAGTGTGGAAGAGCCGGTCGTTCAGATCGTTGAAAAACCTGTGTGAAACAGACATGGATGGTTGTTTTTTTTAAAAATTTTCATTTATTTATTTTTATTTAACAGACATGGTGTGCTTTTTATTTTATTTATTATTATTTAATTTTTAAAAATTCTTTTAAATCGAGGATAATGGGATAAGCCCTCTTGTGCTTTTTTTTTGCATCCAGTCCCCGTGTGTATGCAGTTTTGTTTTTGTAAACGTCATCTGTTCCCACCGGCACACGACTGGCCTACTCTTACGAAAAGTGGAACAGGATTTAACATGCGCGCAAGATGTTCTGCGCTGTCACACAAGACCAGTGAGTAGAAGTTCACCAGCAAGAATCACAGACAATCCTTCAGCTCAGAGGCTGCTTTTTTGTTTTTTTCTACATATTTGCATCTTCTTCTTCTTCTTCTATCCCATAGTCTGTTTAGACCGTAGGGGCGCCACGGAAGACCTCGCAACCAGCTCTCTCCATTTCCCTCTGTCCTCGACCCTTCTCAGGGTGTCACTCAGCCTGAGGCCCATCCACTCTCGGATGTTGTCCTCCCATCTCTCTCTCTGCCTGCCTCTCCTTCTCCCACCTTGCACGGTTCCTTGCAGAATCGTCTTGGCAAGCCAAGGCAAATCATATTTGTATACAACATCTATTTTTGTGATGTAAGCGAGGGGGTGTGGGGGTGGAGGAGGGCGCAGGGAAATAGGTCTAAAATTAAGATACTTACGAGAGAATTATTTCCTCCTCTGTCACCACATCGTCATCTATCTCCTCTGTCGGGAATGCATGCTGAGCCCTGAAAAAATAAAACACTCTCTGTTTCTCAAGGTGCTGATGCTATTTTATATGTATATATAATGTTTTTTTAGAGATTTTTTTTTTTTTGTTTTTTGTTTTTTTTGTTTTTGTGTTTTGTTTTTTTTAGTGATTGGTATCTCAACAGGGGCGGGACAGCTCAGTGGTCAGAGCGTTTGCTTTCCCCCAGCTAAGTTAAGCAGCGTCGAGCGTGGTTACCAGTTGGATGGGTGACCGTTTGTGCGCCTTGGCTTCAGTACAGTCCCCTCAGTTCACCCAGCTGTAAATGGCTATCTCCCTCTTTAGGGTGAGGGAAGGTAAAGCAGCAACGAAGAGGAGATGGGCGCTGCCCTCAATATGCTGGAACCTTGAGAAGCTGAGGTCTCTGATGCTTTGCTCCCATACGACTACAAAGGTTATGGGACACCTTTACCTTTTACCTTATCTCAACAAAATGTGGCAAACATTTCTGTTTTGTTGTTGTTGCTGCCTCATCTTTTACAGTGCTCCTGTCCTGCTGTTCCCACGCTGCTCATTTCAATTTCTCCGCCCCAGCCATACCCAGATTGGTCGTATCACAGCCCAAGAATCACAAGTCCACAGGGAGCCCATCCATGTCAGGTCGTTGTGGGCGTGCGTGCGTGTGTATGTGCATGCATGTGTGTGCACTGTATTGTGTGCACTTGTGTGCGTGCGTGCAAGAATGCACACCCACTATGAGCGCCTGCACAGGTGTTCAGCAAGTATGTGTGTCTAACTGTTGCAGGAGTTAAAAAAAACTATAAAAAAAAACCAACCTAAAAAAGAAGAAAGAAAAACAAATGAATCAATAAGTAAAAAAAAAAAAAACTGTTGCAGGAAAGACCTCTGCGTTCACACACACAGGGTTGTGGCTGTTATGGAGGAGGAGGGGGGGGGGGGGGTCAATGCACGCACGCACCTCTGATTGTTGAGCTTGGCCAGCTTTTCGCGGTCAGCCTCACAGGTCTTGAGCAGGTCCTTCATGGCTGGGGAGGAGCAGTTGATGTTCTGGTTGTCCACATACACATCGTACAGGTGCGACTTGGACTCAAAGATCTTCTCCGTCGTACCTGATCAGACATCAGAAATTAAAGTAAAAAAAGTGGCCGGATTCTGCTACCATAGAGTTTTTTTTTTTTTTATATATAGACAAAGTCACAGAAACAACTTTCAACCACCACCACCGATAACACAAAAATGACGTTCCACAAAATGTAGACAGAGTCATTTAACATCCACACACAACCCAAAGGTAGCCACATTATCCTTGATATAAAAGAATCAAATAAATAAAATAAATAAAGATCCTCAACATGAAGGCTGCTTAAGAGAAAATAAAAACTCCCAAAGCAAATAAGAATGCAGCAGAAAAATACAAATAGAATGTGGCAAACAGCACAAAAGCCACAGAAGACACAACTGACTGACAGACTCACAGGCAATGTAAGACAGCTCATCCTCCAGTATTTCAATGTCAGCAACGTTGATGTAGAAGTACGGCCGCACTTCACGGTTGCCCAAATCGTGGACCTTATGGGTGGCTAAGCAGCACGCACAGTAGACTGAAATAACAACAAAATATAATATTTACTGAAACAACAACAAAATATAATATTTACTGAAACAACAACAAAATATAATATTTACTGAAACAACAACAAAATATAATATTTACTGAAACAACAACAAAATATAATATTACTGAAACAACAACAAATATAATATTTACTGAAACAACAACAAAATATGATATTTACTGAAACAACAACAAAATATGATATTTACTTCGATCTCACTTTCCTTCACATTGTATCATTACCAAAAGATGCAATAGCTAAATGGTTAAGACTCTGACTTCAGTCTGATGGGTCCATGACATCATGGCTTCAAATCTTGACATTGGCATCTGCTGAATTATGGATGGCTTTTCAATTTAAAAAAAAACAAACAATTTCCAAGTGCTTTAACCGCCTTCATGTATATATATACAAGTGCAGAAGATCAACTTTAATATGCATGTTAAAGATCCCAAATTTCATGTCAGCACGGAGGATTACAGAAACACAAATATAGCCAACATGCATCCTGTGCACATAGACACACAAAAGGTGGCTCTGAAGTGGGAATGTGATAGCTGAAGCCTGCCAGCAGACCTCCAGCAGAGTTCCAAACACAGGAGAAGACCAGGCACTCACAGCGCACTAATCCAACATCACTCAGTTCAGAGTACTAAATTTAGCACCCCCCTTCCTTTTACCTAGTCCAAGTGTGGTCAGTTCCTGCTATAAACAGCACCAGCTGGACCCATCTGGGCCGGGATGGGATAAAATAAATAGCCACTGAGAGGAGGTGAATGTGGGGGAAATCGACTGCTGTGCACAACACACCCCACCTGGTATGGGAATACAGAGAGGAAAGGAAGAGGAGAAAAGATGAAAAAGTAAAAAGGTAAAGGCTTCCCGTAACCTGTGTGGTCATAGGGGAGTGAGGCATCAGAGACCTCAGCTAGGGGCTAGCATATTGAGGGCAGCGCCCATCTCCTCTCCCTCGCTGCTTTACCTTCCCTGACCCTAAAGAGGGCAGGTACCCATTTGCAGCTGGGTGAACTGGGGGAACTGTACTGAAGCTAAGGCATGCAAATGGTCACCCATCCAATTGGCAACCACGCTAGACGCTGCTTAACCTGGCTGGGGGAAAGCGAGCGCTCTGACCACTGAGCTATCCCGTCCCCTGAATATATCATTCCTAAACCTCTACATACTGTTTGCCTGCCACAGGTTGGAATCAGAACGATCCTAAATAAACCCCTAGTAATATATATACACAAATGTATACACTGTGACACTCCTCCATGAAATGAGTTGCATTGCACCTGACCTATTTTTTCCACTAGGAGCCATTTTAGGCAGGTGGGGGTCAGGTAACTGATTTTCTGATTTTGATTTTTCTGCAAAATCAGTTGCATACACAAAAGAATGTTATCACTGGTGAACCACAGAGCTCTAGCTGAGGAACAAAAAAACAAAACAAAACCCAAAATGTTTCAGAGATGTACCTTTTGTTCACCTACAAACATTAATGAAAAATTATCTAATGTTTTTGATGGCATGTCCATAAATGGACAGATAAATCACACCCACACCCCCACACACACACACCCACTACACACTCATCAACACACACACACACACACACACACACACACACACACACACACACACACACACACACACACACACACACACACACAATGTGTGGACGTGTAACAATTCACAGTGTAAGCATTTAACCTAATTTACAATGGCACAAGATGTTGCAAGCTGAACTATAAAACTATATATATGTACTCCTACGCTTTATGGTTGTTAACAGTTCATGACTCAGCTAATTGTCACTAAACATGAAACCCTGGAAATTTTGATTTTGCACCGACATTGTGGCAGCTGTTGTTGTTGTTGTAAGCGCAACCTTATAGATTATTCCTTCCTGGTGCAAAACGTCACCTGTTGCTGCTCCCTGTATATGGGTATGATCTCATACATGTCACTGCCAATTCAACTCAACTCAAACCCAGCTCACATTTTGTTGATCACTGAAACATTGTTGTACACACATCTCAATGACTAATGCTTTTGGGGTGGGGGTGGGGGAGGGGGGGGGGGTGTTGTTTTTTCTGTTTGTTTTATTTTTCTTTGAACATCACTGATTTGAGTTCTTGAATTATTCAGATTTTTTTTTTCTGAATACAAAAACAGTATCTGGAATATTACCTTCTGCCATTTTAAACAAATATCTAAGAAAAAACAACAACCAAACCCCAAAACTACAAAATTCTCAGAATGGTACAACATTTTGTGAATAAAGTTGCATCAAAGTCTGCTTCAGATTTCGCACTTTCCGTATAGCGTATAATTCTATGGTCAAAAGTAAAAAAAAATATGTTCACTCTTCCAGTTCCCATACTGGAGCACTGCATAATATAAGCACATGCGTAGAGACAGGATCAGCTTTTCCTGAGCTCAATGCCATAAGTGCTCACCCTCATTACAAACTTCTCCACACACAACGCAGTCTGCTAAGTGACAGCAACAAAATAAGTAGGGGGTTGGCAAAAGCTGTCCATTGCCACTGTTTTCTAGGGACAAATACACTCAGGCACTACCTACAGGTTTGTAGGCTGCCCAGTAATGTACAGGCAAAGGGCTGGATGAGTGAGACTGTAAGACTGGTGACTTGGTGACTGTAAGACTTTGGCTGGTGGCCCCATGTCAGCCAGACAATGATAGGCTTCCCTGTGGACCCTGAGGATGCGACATAATCAATCTGGGTTTGAAAGGCACGGAAAGATCAAAGTAAACAGCATAGGAACAGCAGGACAGGAATGTTAGAGAAAATGAGGCACCAAGAAACCCATAACAACACCCCCCCCCCCCCCCCCCCAAGCCACTTTTTCCTTACCCCTGTAGCAGACGACTCCGATCGGTGGCGGGGAGAAAAAGATGATACGTTTCTGTAGTAACGCAAACTTCCATAGCGTGAACACATGCTCTCCAAAGAAGTTGATGAACTGAGCGAAGCAGCCAGCTGGATGTGTGATCTGAAACAAGCGTACAACTTCTGATAAAACCCCAAAACAGAAGTGTCCTAACTTATCAACCATTCATGATGATAATGACAATGGCGACCATATAGGCCTTTATAGGGTTGTTACTTAAGTTTTGTTTGTTTCCAAACCGTTTTTTTTATTTAGATAGCAGGTAACCATGGAATTCACCCCCTCCTCTTCCCCCCTCTCCTGCAACCACCACCACCTAATTATTTTTTATTTTCATTATCAAGAAAAAAAGAGAAACATTTGGAGCTTGAAAGGTTCAAGATCCATGTCTCTAAATGTAGCAACATCTATAGACCATCTTAAAACTGATTTAGTTCAGAGTGTGTGTGTGTGTGTGTGTGTGTGTGTGTGTGTGTGTGTGTGTGTGTGTGTGTGTGTGTGTGTGTGTGTGTGTGTGTGTGTGTGTGTGTGTGGGTGCGCGCATGCGTGCGTGCGTGCGTGCGTGCGTGCATGCATGCATACGTGCACACACATATGCCCAATTCAAAAAAGGAGGGTGGCAGGATGGTTAAGATGTTTGCCTGCCAACAACCATGAGAATCTGGGTTCAATTTCCAGCCTTGCCCTTTTTTCCCAGTTTGACGGAAAAAATCAAACTGAATGTCAAAGTAAAAAACTAAGCCCTGTGAGTGAACGCACATGGATCATCTTGCGCGCATGCTAAAAACCCATTCCGTCTTTTGGAAGAGAATGCCATTGTGTGCCTGTGGGAATGGATGATTAAAAACAAAAACAAAAACCCAGCATACACACAGGTGTTGAGTTTAGACACTATCCCAAAGTTGGAATGCAACTACCTAAATGGTGGTGTGTTGTGTGTGTGTGTGGAGGGGGGGGGGGGGGGGGGGGGGGGGGGGGGGGGAACTGTGGCCTTGGCAAAAACCTCACCATTGGTGAACCTGGAGCTCGAGTTGAGGAACCCCCCTCCCCCTTCCCAAAAAAGACTCATTTTGTGTACATGTACATGCATAAGCTAGTTTTTCGGTTTAGCGTCCTTCTACTAAAGAGTGATATCAGACCCAAAAGTGTATGCATGTGGTGTGTGTGTGTGTGTGTGTGTGTGTGTGTGTGTATAATTGCATGTGTGTGTGTGTGGTGTGTGTGGTGTTGTGTGATTGTGTGTGTGTGTGTGTGTGTGTGTGTGTGTGTGTGTGTGTGTGTGTGTGTGTGTGTGTGTGTATGTGTGTGTGTGTGTGTGTGTGTGTGTGTGTGTGTGTGTGTGTGTGTGTGTGTGTGTGTGTGTGTGTGTGTGCATGCGTGTATGCATGCACATGTGCATGCATGTGTGCATGTATAAGTGCATTTCCTTGCATGCTTGGATGCATATATATAGGTGTGTGCCTTTATTCAAGTTTATCGGAAAAAGAATATTAAAAAAACCAAGAACCAAAACTAGAACACAAGAAACCCATCCACCCACCCCAGCCACTTGACCACAACCTGTCCTGAGTAAAACACAACCACCCCCCCCCCCCCCCCCCCCCCCCCCCCCCCAAATACCCTGCCTAAGGTGGCCCCTAGCTACCCTCCCACCCACCTACCTACCTCCCTCCCTCCCTAACTAACCTACCTACCTACCTCCCTACCTACCTACCTCCCTCCCTCCCTCCCTCCCCACCCACCCACCTACCTACCTACCTACCTACCCATCCACCCACCTACCCACCCATCCACCCACCCACCTACCTACCTTCATTTCTGGCAGGAGTTCATGGCTGGGGGTGGAGGGGGTGGACATGGGGGAGGGTCTGTTGGGAGGACGGGGGAGATGTCCTGCAGGTCGGCCTTCCTGTCGTTGTACAGCGCCATCAGCTGTGTGTACTTGCCTGGTGTCTCCAGCTGGTGTCTGCAGGCACAGCAACAACAACAACAAATAACGTGTGTGTCTTCTTCTTCTTCTTCTTCTACTTCTTCTTCCTCTTCTACTTCTTCTTCTTCTTCTACTTCTTCTCTCGTTCGCTTTACACTGTCAGATGTGTCTGGGAAAAATATTATGGCATGTCCTTTCCAGTTCCTCTCGTGGGCCGTACAGCTTGGTCTGTAGAGTTATCTCCAGACCTGTGCACCCCCTTACTACTGATTTCAGTATTTTCAAGGCAATTTTCAGTATTTTTCACCAAGTTTCAGTATTTTTGCATGTTGTTCGTGACACACTTTTCAACATGAAGCATAAACATCTTTTTTTTAATTGGGTTTTTGTATCTGTATTTGTTTGCTCATCCCCCTTCCAATGTCTTTCCATTGTACAAAAGCTCATAAGCTTTTTCTTTTATCAACTAGGAAATCTGGACAGGTCTGAAGACTTCATAAGTGATGTAATATACAGAGTGTAGAATTGGAGAGAAAAAAAAAAGAGGAAATTAAGGCGGGGTCCAGGGGCCGCTTAGGCCCCAATGGGGTGCAGGGGCAAAGCCCCACTGGGGGGCCCAGGGGGGCAAAGCCCCCGGCCGAAAACGATTTTTCCCATTTTAAAGGCAGTTTGGAGGCCTCTCCAGGCACCATTTTGTGCAATGTGGAGGCATGTGTGTGTGTGTGTGTGTGTGTGTGTGTGTGTGTGTGTGTGTGTGTGTGTGTGTGTGTGTGTGTGTGAGAGAGAGACTCAGACCTTCCATAAAGAACCACCAGAGTATGTCAAACTTGTTTTAAAAAGATCTATTCTGGGTAGCGGTAATATAAGTTTGTGTGTACCACTGTGATGGTTAATGGAAAACGTGGAGAGAGAGAGAGAGAGAGAAGAGAGAGAGAGAGAGAGAGAGAGAGAGAGAGAGAGAGAGAGAGAGAGAGAGAGAGAGAGAGAGAGAGAGAGAGAGAGAGAGAGAGAGAGAGAGAGAGAGAGAGAGAGAGAGAGAGAGAGAGAGAGAGAGAGAGAGAGAGAGAGAGAGAGAGAGAGAGAGAGAGAGAGAGAGAGAGAGAGAGAGAGAGAGAGGAGGAGAGAGAAATACACTCTCTGGTGAAGATTTAAGAAGATCCTATGCCTTTCACATTTTATTTTTAATCTGATTTCGGAGTGGACTCACCATGACAGTTTGCATGGCCAGAAAACAAGTGCTGTGTATGTGTGTGCTCTGCTGCTGTCAAGTACAGCACCAGAGTGGAAGCCATGTTCGGTACGATATAACTTCAGAGCGAGTCTTGATGTAACTTCAGAACAAGTCACTTTGCCGTTTTAACGATCAACTGATTTTTCAAAGTTTACTGTTCCATGA
>CM060325.1:55877483-55884983 GCA_030674155.1 Stramonita haemastoma | reverse complement strand
CAGCTGGAATATTTTCAACAATCGTTTCTGTTTGTTACTTGTTCCTAGATTTCCGTTGGCAAAACACATGAGAGTAAGTGAACAGAATAAAATTTGCCGCTAGGCCTATGACAGGAGTACAACAGATGATCTATAGATCGAGTGGCTGTTGACAACAACCTGAACGAGTGTCGAAGGCAACAACGAAGATCGCAGCAATGAAATCACTCTCTGCGAGAGTAACAAAGCTTGGACTGGCACTGACAGTAATACGCTGACAGTCTCCTTGGCCAGAATCGCGGCCAGACCCTGTGGTATTGGACTGGTATCCACGTCTGCGAGTTGACAGATTGTTGTCTTCATCTTCGTCTGCTCTTAGCAGTGGCTGTCTGTCGTCTGTCGCCATTTTTCTGGTGTGTTTAGTGGGAGTTACCTCCCGTAGGCTTGTCGTTCCCTCTTCACGCGTACAAACCCCCCCCCCCCCCCCCCCCCCCCCCCTCCTCCTCCCTCCTACACGTTCCATCCCCACTCCACCTCCTCCATCTTTTTTTTTTTTTCTTTCTTTCTTTTATTCTGATCCAAAACTTACTTTACTCCTGTTCACTTTAACAAAGCTTTTGTGGTGTTTCAGTTTTAAGTTGAGGTCAAAGGTTGTTTTTTGTTTGATTGATTGTTTGTTTTGATTTTTCGTTGCTTTTTGTGTGTTTTTTGTTTGTTTGTTTGTTTGTTTGTTGTTGTTGTTGTTGTTGTTGTTATTGTTTTGTTTTTTTTTTGGGGGGGGGGGAGGGTTAGTTTGATTTTCTTTTTTCTGTCTTTTTCTTTTCTTTTTTTTTTTTTTGGGGGGGGGAGGGGGTTGTTAGTTAAGCAACTGGCATAGAACCACCATCAAACGTTCTTCTGAGACCTTTTTGAGTTTCCTGAAAAAGGTCTACTTAATGACTTTACTGTGCTGTAAGTAAGGTAAAAAAAAAAGGGGGGCCAGCATGTTGAGGGCGGCGCCCATCTCCTCTCCCTTGCTGCTTTACCTTCCCTGGCCCTAAAGAAGGCAGGTACCCATTTGTACTAATTTTGAACTGTGTGAAATGTGCTGGTTAGTTAGGGGCCTTTAACACAGGAATAAGTACATCAATCATTCCCTGATATGTATGATTTAGAATCCCAAATAAACTATTGTGAATTGTGGGTCAGTTGTGGGTATCAGTCACAACTGGGGGAGGGGAGGTGGGGGGGGGGGGGGGGGGGTTCTACCAGAGGCATGGTGGTTAGTGGATTGAGTCCCTATATCAGATGACTCCGTTGGGACTCTCAACATAATCAAAGTTATAAGCCTTTAACAACAATAGACTACAATTCAATTCACCACTCACAGTTAAAATAGTTTATTCCCATTAACTCTTTTGACCTATAGAGAAAGAACAAGCATGCGTAGCAATAAATGAATGACAGGTATTAAGAGGAAGAACAAAACAAAAGCATACAAAAGACAATAATAATGAAAATGAAGTAGACATGGCTATACACTGTTAGGGCTGATGTACCCTATAATTATAGACAACAAATTACTCTTGTACTTTCCCGAAGTGTACAGGTATCTGAAGTGATAAAAGAGAGAGAGAGAGAGAGAGAGAGAGAGAGAGAGAGAGAGAGAGAGAGAGAGAGAGAGAGAGAGAGAGAGAGAGAGAGAGAGAGAGAGAGAGAGGGTTGCAATAATGATAGGAAAAATGAGCCAATAACTGGATAAGGCAACAACATCATGAATCAGGCTATGAGAACGGAACAAAAAACATAGTCAAAGCATTAGGAATGATATAATCATTTAAGGAGGGAAGAAACTAAATTAAAAAAAAATTAAAATAACTTTTAAAAGAAATCATACCATTAGGGGATAGTGTAGCTCAGCGGTCAGAGTACTCACTTTCCCCCAGTCCTGTTAAGCAGCCTCGAGCATGGTTACCAATTGGATGGGTGACCGTTTGCACGCCTTGGCTACAGTACAGTTCTCCCTCACTCACTCAGTCCCATGTCCCAAAGGACGTAGGGGGGACATGAGAGAAGACGCAACAGAGATCTTTTTCCATGCTTCACGATCCTGTGTGGCTAGTAGGTGTTGTAGGGGTTGGGCGGTCCAGTCTTTGATGTTGTCAACCCATGATTTCTTTTGGCGGCCTCTTCTTCTCTTGCCCTCGACTGTTCCTTGCAGGATGGTTTTTGCTAGGGTGTTGTGTCTTGTGGTGTGACCAAACCACATCAGCTTTCTCCTCTTTATGGTGGAGAGCAAAGGCTCTTGGGGGCCCACACGCTTTTTGATTTCTTCTTTCACATAGTTATTGGTCTTGTGTTCTTTGTATGATATTTTGAGAAGTCTTCTGTGGCACTTGTTCTCGAATGCCTGGATTCTCCTCTCTAACTCTGCTGTCAGAGTCCATGATTCACAGCCATATAGGAGGATAGATATCACGAGGGATTTGTAAAGGTGGTATTTGGTGCCGAAGCTGATGTTGTTGCTTCTGATGATCTTCTCGAGTCTGACTAGAGCAGATGTTGCTGTTGCAATGCGAGCTTTCACTTCATTGTTTGATGTGCCATCTTTTGTTAGGATGGAGCCTAAGTATTTGAATTGGCTCACCTCTTCTAGTGTTTCTCCATTCATCTTTATTTCCGTGATGTCATTACTCGCGCTGTTGACCATGATCTTTGATTTCTCTGTACTGACCTCCATGCCGTATGCGCTCGCTCGATCTGTTAAATTGTCTGTGAGGATTTGCAGTTCTTGTTTGCTGCTGCCCATGAGGTCAATGTCATCTGCAAATCTGAGGTTGCAAAGGGGTCTTCCACCAATGGAGATGGAAGTGTGGTGGTTTTGCAGTGTCTCTGTCATGATGTTTTCGAGGAAGAGGTTGAAGAGTACAGGTGAGAGAAGGCAGCCCTGGCGAACCCCAACCGTGGTCTTGAAGAACTCGCCCACGTGATTGTTCATGAAAACTGCAGTACAGTTCACCCAGCTGTAAATGGGTACCTGCCCTCTTTAGGGTCAGGGAAGGTAAAGCAGCGAGGGAGAGGAGATGGGTGCAGCCCTCAACATGCTGGCCCCTAGAAAAGCTGAGGTCTCTGATGCCTCGCTCCCCTACGACCACACAAGTTATGGGACACCTTTACCTAATCATGCGATTGACAATCTACGAAAGATAACTGCTCTCTACTAGAAAAATACATGGCTATATTGAGTTGTTTCCCTTTAGTTTACGGAGCACCCAGTTCACAATGTTTCATTCCTGTTGACTCCTCTGAGCTATACTAGGCCTATAGAGAGACAAAAAGTAAACATGTCAGGGAATGAATGATGGCTATCAAGAGGAAAGAGCAAAACATAAGCCACAAAAGACAACAATAATGAACATAAATTAGACATGGTTATACACTGTTAGGGAGGGATGATGCACCCTATAATTCTATATAATTATAACAGATTCATAGCTTTCAGATACTTTACAGGTATACAGTGGCAGAGGAGAGAGAACAACAAAAGTTAGGCCAGGTATGATAGGAGAGATGGGCCAATAACTGGATAAGACATCAACATCATGGGTCAGGCAAAACAACAACAACAACAAACCAACAAAAACAAACAAAAAACCTCAACATTAATGGACCAAGGGCAGTAATTTCAGTAATAGTTGTTTGAGGGTGACTTACTTGACTTATGCCTTACTTGACTTATCCCCTTGGGAAAAAAGGGCCGCAACAACACTCCTCCAAGGACTGGGTTCTGGGAGATCCTCTTCAGCTCGGCTCACGTCATTCCGGCTGTTTGGGTGCAGTCCTTAAAATGGAAAACTCCCCTGGGTATCTAGAATAATTAATCAAACCAAACCATGGGCCTCTACAGATTCTTTCATTTTTTCGTCCGTGTTTTAGGATGTTTGTTCATTTATTCTATTTTAAAAAAATCTATGTATTCCTTAAACTATTTCATTGGGGGAGGGGGGCAGGGCAGCTTAGTGGTTTGAGCATTGAGCTCGTGATCTAACAGCCGGGGTTCAAACCGCCACCCATGCACCCGTTCAAGGGGAGTTTTCTTCTGGAGTTAACACCAGTACTGACTCCACTCCACTGGAAGTCTTTTGGATGAGACTATAAACCAAAATCAAAACGAATCAAATCATTTTATTTTTATTTCGCGGATAATGAATAAGCACCCCCAATTTTTTTTACACCCAGTTCCCGATGTCCCACGTGCAAACGCAAGGTCTTTCACACATTTTAAAACCCGTTCTGCCTTTCGGAAGAGTAGGCCATTTCGAACCCGCTGCAACACACGACAACATTTTTAGAAATTCACACACACTGTTGTTGCATTTACATCGTGCTCGAAGTGAGAGTGCAGCGATCTTAATAGTGGGTTAAAAAAAAAAAAAGGGTGGTGGTGGTGGTCAAAAATGGTCCTATAATCAAAGTCTCACCATTATGGTAAAAACTTGGCGTTCTAGCCGAGGAACGAAAAAAAATCTCCTGTTAAGTTTCATTCAGAGCTTTCCATTAGTTGTGAGTTATAGTTTTAGCTCAGGATAGGCATTTACCTTCTCCTCTTTTTGAAGTAATGTTTGTTGAAACCATACAAATATCAATGATTGTAGTTTTAAAGGCAAGGGGCAATCTCTTATTCCCAACCACTACAGACCTAATCATTCCTTTTTTTCTCTCCTTCTTCTTCAAATGGTACCTCTCCACAATAGCCTTATAGTGTACAGCTGATTATTAAAATTTGTCCTATTCGGCATCACATACAGGCAGGCCAGTCGGCAGGCAGGCAGACGTAGACAGACAGACAGACAGACAGGCACACACACACATACACGCGCGCACGCACGCACGCACGCCACACACACACACACACACACACACACACCACACACACACACACACACACACACACACACACACACACACACATATTTCCTAAAAAGTCACATCTAAATAACACCACAACCTCGTCACCTGCCACCCACATACCACACCCCTGTCTGCATTGTCTAGACATATAATAACACTGATTTGATACCTGAGGAAAACTGCTACTTTCCCACCCTACCCCCGCCCCCACCCCCACCCCCTCCTCTTCTGTCTCACCGTCGGAGCCTCGAAGACAGATGTTGCTCCAGTTTCGGTCAGGTGTCAAAAACTTCGCCTCAAAGTGTGACTACTCTTAGGTATTGGTAGGCCTTTGATGTTCCGAAGGGGTGGTGGGTGGGGGGCGGGCGGGGAGGTGGGGGGGGGGAGGTTTGGGGGGGGGGGGGGGGGAGAAGGGGGCAGGAGGGGGCAGGGAGGGGCAGAATTGCCTGAGGGTTTAGAGCGGTTGTGCTCCAGCTTTTGTAACTATTGTAACTATTGTCGAGGCGACACTGAGGTGTTGGTTCAAAGTGCTGGGGACAGGATTGATTGTGTGTGTGTGTGGTGTGTGTGTGTGTGTGTGTGTGTGTGTGTGTGTGTGTGTGTTTGGTTGGTTGGTTGGTTGGTTGTTTTGGGATATGTGCTGCTGCTCTTCCTGCAATGATCGTCTGTGAGACTATCTGTACAGTACAGTACAAAACAATACAATTCAATACAACACAACTCAACAATACAAAGCAATACAATACAACACAACAGAATACAAAGAAATACAATACAACACAATACAGCACAATTCAACAAGACAGTGCAAAATACTACCCTACTAATAAATCATCGTCTCACTATACTACCTTTCAGCCACACCAAATCAAATCACCCATGATTGCCTTTCTCGTCACCGAGCTCTGAACTACGGTCTCTGTCCTAATTTTGCTTTAAAAGTAGGCCTAGGTCCATATCCTTGATACATCTCCTTTGTTGAACGCTCAGACAGCAACAATTTCTGCTCTGCCTGTCATACGAGTAAAAATGCGTCGCATTATCGTTAAGTGCCTTACAAGTCAAGCCCAGTCGGACTTCAGCCTTTTAAGACTTTCTGGGGAAAAAACCCCCAGGAGAATGGACAGGGCAGGCAGAAAAACCACAAGAAGGAGGTGATAGGAAGAAAAGGAACAAGGCAGAAACAAAGAGAGGAATAGAAACAAAGGAATTCCTAGCACACAATTTCCATTTGTTTGTTTGTTTAAGTCGAATTATAGTCCTTTCCAGATTTCTCTGATATCAGGACTTACACACACAATTTCCAGAAAGTGGGGATGCTATTTATACTGACAGTCACCCACACCCCCACACCCCACATCCCGACCCGGCATCCCCACGGGGGAACATCCTTGATTGATTCGCTACTTGATTTTGAGTTGTCTTTTCTTGAAAACTGCGATGTGTTTGGGTTTTTTTTGTTTTTGTTTTTTTTCATTTTTTTTTTCAAACACTGTCCATGTGCGGTATTTGGAGCTGCAAAGTGGTATACTTTTCTGAAGTTTTTTTTTTTTTTTTTTTTTTTGCTTTAGAAATCCTCAACATAAACCTGCAGTTGAGTTTTGTATGTTTGTACGTGACATTACATAATGTCACAAATGCCGAGAAGTAAAACCCATGTAAATTTAGAGCTGATAGTATATTTTTGATTCTGATCTAAACTCATGCCATAGCCCGACCTCAACAGCTCTTGTTGAGTTTTCGCCAGTTTTGGCACCCGCCAAAGGGAGAGGGGGTGTGCCAGTGTGTTTTATTTATTATTATTATTATTTTTCTAAAACTTTTATATGGATGATACTGGGATAAGCACTCGTGTGCTTTGTTTTTTACATCCAGTCCCTGTGTGCATGCAGTTTTGTAAATCTTTCATCTGTTCCCACCGGCACACTCTGGCCTACTCTTACGAAAAGCGGAACAGGATTTAACGTGTGAGCAAGATGTTATGCGTGCGTTCGCACACGGGGCCTCGGTTTAAATAGTCTCACCCAAAAGACTTTTGAGGAGAGTGGAGTCAGCACTGATGTTAACTCCAGGGGAAAAATCCCCGCGAACGGGAATCGAACTTGGGTGTCAAATTGCGAGGGCAATATTCTGACCCCTAGGCTGAGACTGGAAGTAGTCTACACACTGGATTAAAAGTTTAGTGCCTCGGACCTTGATCATAAGAGGATTTTTTTTTAAAATCCTTAAATAGAATAGAAGTTATGCCAAGGAGCTTGTCGTGAACAGAGGTAAGCTCAACTTAACCTTCCAAAGCGTAAGAGCATTCTAAGTTTAGGCTTCGGCACTTCGCTTTTAACTGTAGCTGGCAAGGCGTTTGGCAACGCCTCGACATTAGTATTACTTAAGAGATGGTTGCGCCAATTATGGTTTATGTCTTTGAGTCGGTGGCCCTTTTACGACACAGGCTAATTTAATTCTTTTTTTTCTTTTTTTTTTGGCACAGGCTACCTTATTAGTGGTGCACAATACAATACTGTAGGCGATAGTAGCCTACCGGCAGATTTTTGTACTTATAGGGTTTTTTCCTGTTGCTGTGTAGGCCTCCGTTGGTTTGTCTGTGGGTGTGTGATAAGACTGACGACATTTGTA
>CM060325.1:55862483-55872483 GCA_030674155.1 Stramonita haemastoma | reverse complement strand
GCAGAACACCTTGCGCACACTTTAATCCTGTTCCGCTTTTCGTAAGAGTAGGCCATTGTGTGCCGGTGGGAGCAGATGACATTTACAAAGCTGCATACACACGGGAAATGGATGTAAAAAAAAAAGCACAAAAGTGCGTATTCCATTATCCATGATATAAAAGAATAAATAAATAAAATAAATAAATGCTCACCGATTTGGCTACATCAGGTAGTTAGTATAAGGAATGGATAACAGATCACCCAGACTGATTGATGAGCCCCATTGGGATGCCAGGGGCTTTTTTTATAGTATGAATAGAATCCCCACTTTCTGGAAATTCTGTGCTAGAAGTTCCAGTTCTCTCTCTTTCTTTTCCAATCTCTCTCTGTCTCTGTCTGTCTGTCTGTCTGTCTGTCTGTCTGTCTGTCTGTCTGTCTCTCCCTCCCCCCCTCTCTCTCTCTCTCTCTGTCTCTCTCTGTCTCTCACTGTGTTTCTGTCTGTCTGTCTGTCTGTCTGTCCGTCTGTCTGTCTATCTGTCTGTCTGTCTTTGTCTGTCTGTCTGTCTGTCTGTCTGTCTGTCTGTCTCTGTCTCTCTCTGTCTCTGTCTCTGTCTCTCTCTCTCTCTCTCTCTCTCTCTCTCTCTCTCTCTCTCTCTCTCTCTCTCTCTCTCTCTCTCTCTCTCTCTCTCTCCCCCTCCCTCCCTCCTTCCTTCCCCTTCTCCCTCTCTGCCCCCTTTCTATCTCTCCCCCCTCTCCCTTCCCGTCCCAGCGGCTTTCATCGACTTTCAGACGGGAGGTTGAGAATGACAGTGAACTTTTGTGTCAGCGCAAGGTCGTTGCATGTGACATTCCCTCATGCTGCTGCTGGGATCACACTCATGACTGCTGTTGATAATTATTGATGGTTTTGTGAGTGTGTAGTGTGTGTGTGTGTGTGTATGTGTGTGTGTGTGTGTGTGTGTGTGTTGTGTGTGTGTGTGTGTGTGTGTGTTGTGTGTGTGTGTAGTGTGTGTGTGTGTAGTGTGTAGTGTGTGTGTGTGTGTAGTGTGTGTGTGTGTGTGTGTGTGTGTGTGTGTGTGTGTGTGTGTGTGTGTGTGTGTGTGTGTGTGTGTGTGTGTGTGTGTGTGTGTGTGTGTGTGTGTAGTGTGTGTGTAGTGTGTGTGTGTATTGTGTGTGTGTGTATGTGTGTGTGTGTGTAGTGTGTGTGTGTGTGTGTGTGTGTGTGTGTGTGTGTGTGTGTGTGTGTGTGTGTGTGTGTGTGTGTGTGTGTGTGTGTGTGTGTGTGTGTGTGTGTGTGTGTGTGTGTGTGTGTGTGTGTGTGTGTGTTAGTGTGGTGTGTGTGTGTGTGTGTGTAGTGTGTGTGTGTGTGTGTGTGTGTGTGTGTGTGTGTGTGTGTTGTGTGTGTGTGTAGTGTGTGTGTGTGTGTGTGTGTGTAGTGTGTGTGTGTAGTGTGTGGTGTAGTGTGTGTGTAGTGTGTGTGTGTGTGTGTGTGTGTGTGTGTGTGTGTGTGTGTGTGTGTGGTGTGTGTGTGTGTGTGTGTGTGTGTGTGTGTGGCGCGCGTAGTGTTTGTGTGTGTGTGTGTTATTTTTTTTATTATTTTTTTGTTGTTGTTCCTCGGCTAGAGCTCCGAGGTTCACCAATGGTGAAATTTTGCGTATGCAACCGTTTTTACCCAGCATAAATGTAGCCTAGCCGCATTCCGACTTCAGTTTGGTGGTGGTGGTGGTTGTGTCAAAGTCACAGTCAAAATTTTATTTCCAGACCGTACATTGAATAAGCACTGAATTGCTTTTCCCCCATCAAGCCAAGTGTGTGTGTGTGTGTGTGTGTGTGTGTGTGTGTGTGTGTGTGTGTGTGTGAGAGAGAGAGAGAGAGAGGAGAGAGAGAGAGAGAGAGAGGAGAGAGAGAGAGGAGAGAGAGAGAGAGAGAGAGAGAGAGAGGATGCCCATCAGTATGTCATGAACTAGAGTTGCTAGCATCACTGAGCTTTTTTAAGAAAAAACATTATCATCAGTGCAGGTTAAAGTTCAGAGTTGGAGAAAATGAATCGACGTGGCAGTGTAACGTGGTTTTACTTTGGGGAAGGGGTGGGGGTGGGGGGCAGGATAAACTAGATTGTTCAGTTCAAGTGGTGACAGCCTTGATGCCATCATCAGTGATCAGTGTAGGGGTAGGAGCAGTGACCAAAACAATCCCCACAGCCAGGGGTTAGTTGGTCAGTCGGCTTATCAGTGATATAACTGGTTCTGGGTTTTGTTTGTTGACCGTTCAGTTAGGTTATCTTCGTTGGTTTGTCCTTTATCATTTAGGTTATCTTCTTTCCTCTCTTAGATGATCTCTGTTTGTTTTGGTTTCTATCTCCTTTCTTCTCTTAGATGATCTTCCTTTATTTGTCGTGTGTTCTCTCTCCCATTCTCTCCTTAGATGATCTTCCTTTATTTGTCGTGTGTTCTCTCTCCCATTCTCTCCTTGGATTATCTTCCTTTCTGTGTTGTGGTTCCCCTCTACTTTCCTCTCTTAGATTATCTTCATTCCTCTCTTGTGTATTCTTCTCATGAATCCACCCCAGTATTCTTTTTCTCACAAGTTCGTTTATCTTCTTTGTATCTTTTTCTCTTTTAGTGCCTTACTTTTTCTTGCGAGCTCTAGCCAGAGGAGTGAATGGAAGGCTACTAGGTCTATTGTTTTTTCTCTGGCTTCATCCACGCAATTTTCACCCGGTTTGTGGATGTGTGTGTGTGTGTGTGTGTGTGTGTGTGTGTGTGTGTGTGTGTGTGTGTGTGTGTGTGTGCGTGGGTGCGTGCGTGCGTGCGTGCGTGCGTGCGTGCGTGTGTGTAAATTCATTTATTTTTTTTATTCTGTTATATCGAGGATAACGGAATAAGCACTCATGTGCTTAAAAATTTTTTTTTTTTACACCAGTCCCTGTATGTATACAGTTTTGTAGATTTTTTTCATCTGTTCCCACCGGCACAGAATGGCCTATTTCGAATACAAAACAGGATTTAACATATGCGCAAGATTTTCTGTGTGTGTGTGTGTGTGTGCGTGCGTGTGTGTGTGTGTTGTGTGTGTGTGTGTGTGTGTGTGTGTGTGTGTGTGTGTGTGTGGTGTGTGTGTGTGTGTGTCTGTCTGTCTGTCTGTCTGTCTGTGTCTCTGTGTCTCTGTGTGTATGTGTCTGTGTGTGTCTGTGTCTGTGTGTGTGCGTGCGTGCGCGCGCACGCGCGCGCCTCCCGGAGAGCAGCGGGGGTGGGGGAGTGCGAATCCGGTTTTTTTTCCCCTCTTCACATCATCTCTTCCTCCCTATCCAAATACCGTGCATGTGCAAACCAAACCGGCTCCCCCTCTTTGTATTGCTTCGCCTCCCAGTCAGGTCCCCCTTGTGTTTGTCACCAAGCTCCACTGGGCCCCCTGACAACCAGTAGCCTCTGTGCCTGCCTTCTCCGCCCCCCCCCCCCCCCCCCCCCCTCGCTCTTCCACCCTCCAAGTCTTCTTCTCTTTACAATCGCCCCTTTCCTATGCGCAAACACATCCACCCAGACCCGACCGAAACTCCCCACAAAGCCTCCATCCCGCCCTCTTTCCCGCACAAAAGAAGACCTTTAGGCTATTAAAAAAAAAGACCACCGAAAACTACAGTCGGTCCTTTTGAAATTACATATTGCTTTCTGCAGATTAAATTTCACATAGTTTACTCAGTTGGAAAGCAAGTAATTATTTTGAATTATCTATCTATCTATCTATCTATCTATCTATCTATCTATCTATCTATCTATCTATCTATCTATCTATCTATCTATCTATCTGTCTGTCTGTCTGTCTGTCTGTCTGTCTGTCTGTCTGTCTTATCTATCTATCTATCTATCTATCTATCTATCTATCTATCTATCTATCTATCTATCTATCTATCTATCTATCTGTCTGTCTGTCTGTCTGTCTGTCTGTCTGTCTGTCTGTCTGTCTGTCTGTCTGTCTGTCTATCTATCTATCTATCTATCTATCTATCTATCTATGTGTCTGTCTGTCTGTCTATCTATCTATCTGTCTGTCTGTCTGTCTGATCTATCTACCTATCTATCTATCTATCTATCTATCTATCTATCTATCTATCTATCTATCTATCTATCTATCTATCTATCTATCTATCTGTCTGTCTGTCTATCTATCTATCTATCTATCTATCTATCTATCTATCTATCTATCTATCTATCTATCTATCTATCTATCTATCTATCTATCTATCTATCTTCGTTCTAGGGTTGTGAGTCACTTCAAATAGCAACACAGCTTCTCTGTGTTTCGGTCGACACTTTCTTTTTATCTGAAGTCCTTTGTTTTCGGACCATCCTATAGGCCTAACGTATTGCTTTCGACGATTAAGGTGACCAGGTCCTATTATTTGTTTCATGTCACTTTTCGCTTTTTTTCGCTCGTGTTAGTTATTATGTTGTTGAGTTTCGTGTGTTCCATCACTTCTGGTACAATGCGGTCAGGGTTGTGTTTGGGGTGTTTCTCTAACGGCATATGACACAGTCACGAACACACACACACACACACACACACACACACACACACACACACACACACACACACACACACACACACCACACCACACCACACACACACCACACCAACACACCACAATACACACACACACAAACACACACACACACACACACACACACACACACACACACACACACACACACAACACACAACACAAACACACACACACACACACACGCGCCGCGCGCGCGCACATACACACACACATACACATACACACACCACACACACACACACACACAACACCAACACACACACCACACACACACAACACCATCTAATATCACAACATGTGAAGAGACTTTAAATGAAATCGAACACACACACACACACACACACACACACACACACACACACACACACACACACACACACACACACACTCACTCACTCACTCACTCACTCACTCACAGAGAGAGAGAGAGAGAGAGAGAGAGAGAGAGAGAGAGAGAGAGAGAGAGAGAGAGAGAGAGAGATTCTTTTTTTCTTTTATATCGAGGATAATGGAATAAGCACTCTTGTGCTTTTTTACAGAGAGAGAGAGAGAGAGAGAGAGAGAGAGAGAGAGAGAGAGAGAGAGAGAGAGCCCATCCCAAAAGACACTAGAAGTAACATCCTACCGACTTCTGTCTCATTCAGGTCTGAGTAAAATACCGACCGCCTGCCTGCCTGCCTGCCTGCAAGCCTGCTAGGCCTACTGACTCATCGCAAACCTCGCAGCCGGTAAAAAGTAGCTGCTCTCGGCCCTTGCCTTACGACGCTGAGAGAAGGGAAATATTGTTTTTCCTGCCGTGTTTTTTTCCCCCTTCCCCCTTTGACGCAAGAGGTATCAGACAACGGAGTGGCTGGGGGCAAAAAAGAGAGGGGCATTGTTTGGTTGGACGTCAGTACTGAGAGCTGTACCCTTTGACCCATACCAGCATCGTCGTGTGTATCTTGGAGGACGCTAGCCTTGGCTTCTAGGCTAGTCCTAGCTCCGCTCCCATCGGTCGGTGTGTGTTTGTGAACAGGGGGCAAAGCATTGACCCTTGTGTTAACCCACAGTGGGTTGAAATTTGTCGTCACAGTGTTAGGCCTACTAAACTTCGTTGCAGTGCTGACACAAACATTCGGTTTTTCTTTTTTGGACGACTGGTGACATCGTTGATGTGAAACTGAAACAAGAACTGAAAAAAAGAAAACTACGACACAAAGATTTCAGTAACGAATTAATCAACGACACACAGTCTAACTTCACGAATGTTATCTTCTCATTTAAGTTAAGCAAGCAGCTACGATAACATCATCACCAACAAGGGACTGGTGTGTGTTTCATAACTGAAGAAGTGTGACACAGAGCCTAACAGGATCAATAACAATTAATACCCACAACAGAGATTTAGTCACACACACACACACACACATACACACATTCTCACACACAAACAAGGATGGAGCGACAAAGTTCTAGCTCATCACTCCAAGGTCTACTGGAACGAGAAGATTCCAACTCTTCCCTGGAAAGCCTGAGCTTACTGGAGAACAGTCCGGACCAGAAGGAGTTCATCGACAGCTGCTACAGCGACGACGACCACCATGTGTTCGATCCCCCGGCCTGGCGCCCTGGCCGTTTCTTGCAGTTCGCGGACATCGTCACGGTCGAGGACGAGTCCTCGGTGCGCCCAGTGTCGCGTGTACCCACGGAGCGACTGGGGTCCCACGGTCGTTGGTCGCTTGGAGGGGACGAGTTGAGTCCGCTGCCGCTGCCTTCTTCTTCTTCTTCTTCTTCATCGGTGGAGTTTGGTTCTTTGATGCTGGCGGTAAGAGAGAGAGAGACTATTATTATTATTATTATTATTATTATTATTATTATTATTATTATTATTATTATTATCATTATTATTATTATTAATTCTTTTATATCGAGGATAACAGAATAAGCAATCATGTGCTTTTTTTCATCCGGTCCCCGTGTGTATGCAGTTTTGTAAATATTGTCATCTGTTCCCACCGGCACACGATGGCCTACTCTTACGAAAAGCGGAACAGGATTTAACGTGTGCGCAAGATGTTCTGCGTGCGTTCGCACACGGGACCTCGGTTTAAAGTCTCATCCGAAGGACTTTTGGGGAGAGTGGAGTCAGCACTGATGTTAACTCCAGGAAGAAAATTTCCTCGACCGGACTCGAACCCGGGTCTTCAAATTTGCCAGCGCAATGTTCTGACCACTAGGCTATCCGCCCCCCTGAGACTGAGAGAAGAGAGAGAGGAGAGAGAGAGAGAGAGAGAGAGAGAGAGAGAGAGAGAGAGAGTGTGTGTGTTGTGTGTATGTGTTGGTTTTTTATTTATTTATTTAAATTCATTTATGTATTTATTTATTCTTTTATATCGAGGATAATGGAATAAGCACTCTTGTGCTTTTTTATGTCCAGTCCCCGTGTGTATGCAGTTTTTGTAAATCTCGTCATCTGTTCCCACCTGCACACAATGGCCTACTCTTACAAAAAGCGGAACAAGATTTAACTTGTGCCTTGCGTGTGTGTGTGTGTGTGTGTGTGTGTGTGTGTGTGTGTGTGTGTGTGTGTGTGTGTGTGTGTGGTGTGTGTGTGTGTGTGTGTTGTCAGTGTGGATGTGGGTGTGTGTTACATTAACCACTTGAATTTTCATTGTGTTCTAATTATTGTGAGATTTAAATATAAACTCAGAATCTGCTATCCCTAGATAAAAAGCTGATTTTTGGGCAGATTTTTTTTTTATCTAAGGGAAGCAACACTGAATTTTCTTTATACTGAAAAACAGTACTGTGTTATCTCCCTTGACTTAATCCCTCCTGCTCTCTCTTTCTCTCTCTCTCTCTCTCTCTCCTCTCTCTCTCTCTCTCTCTCTCTCTCTCTCTCTCATATGCATTTAAGCATCTATGTGCACAGATGTTATAGCATGCTATAATTATAACAAAGCATGAAATTGATTAATGCTGGCTTTTACCCCCAGAAAACATAGGGGTGTTTGTCGTAAGATGATAGCTTAGTGGGAACAATTTTCTTTAATCAAAATTTCTTGTAGTGGCTTTTTTTCTCCCCACCCCTTTCTTTTCTTTTTGGGTTGATTATTTTTTTGTGAACTTTTCACTTTTGATTTTGTGAGTTTTTTGTTTTGCTTTTGCTTTGATGAGTGTCTGCCAATGACTTACACAAATTTACAGTCACTTTGACAAACTCACTATGCTGAAGCTAAAATGTCATAAAGAAATGTATTTTTTAAGATTATGTGTGTAGCATCACAAAAAAAAAGTAATATTGATACAGATTGCAGTTGTAACCTTGTACTAAAAGTCTATAAGCTGGTTAGTCAATTAGTTGGTTAGTAAGTCAATAGTTAAAAATATAAGCTGGACTTTTGTCTTTTAGTTAAATCTTTAAAAGGAATTGAATTACTTTAATATTTAGAACTGTGCTTTCCAATTTATTTAATGATTCATTTATTTCTTTGTTTATATAAATTTGTCTTTTTGTTTATAACTCTAGAGAGCTGTCATGGTGATTGATTGATGGATTGATTGATTGATTTGATTGATGGATTGATTCAATAATTGATTGTTGTGTGGGTGTTTCAGATAGGAACAGGCCCCTCAACAGCGAGCGCTTTTCGCTGTAGACCGTCAACGGCGACATCGTTCTCCCGACGAACGGCATTGGTTGTGACATCATCCATGGCCGTGGCCTTGACCGCCTTGACCCTCCTGTCCTTCGTGTTGTTCTGAAGGATGTGTCCTGAGTGAGAGAGAGAGAGAGAGACATAGAGAGAGACAAAGAGAGAGAGAGAGAGAGAGAGAGAGAGAGGGAGAGAGAGAGAGAGAGAGAGAGAGAGAGAGAGAGAGGAGAGAGAGAGAGAGAGAGAGACAAGGAAGTCACCTCCCTGTGACAGGATGATGTGTGAGGAATGGATGTTGGAGTCAGTGTGGTCTGTGAATGATGTATGGTGTGATACGGCATGTTGATGGACAGAAACAGTTTGAAGTATTATTTTGATACTGCCGATGATGATGGACAGTCAGTATGGTACTTTAATGTGCTGCGTGTTGGACTTGTTGCATGGTTTTTTTTCAATGGTGAATGGAATGATCTTGATCCAAAAGGATGCAGACTGATCCTAAGATTGCTGAAGAATGAGAGTTGAAAAGACTAAAGAGGATGAGTGAGTGGAAAGAGTGAAGAAGACAATGCAAATGACTATATATCTGGTTGTGAACAATGCACTGAATGGGGCATGTAAACTTAATTGTGATTGATTTGCAGGGAAAGGGTTAGTCATGAATATTGAATAGGTTGGCAGGCCTGATGTGGCCTTTAATGTCTTCATGGTCGATGGAGCTATGTATTTATCTATTATTTTCTCTCTTCTCTGCATTCCCTTACTGGGTGGGGTGTGTAGTGCCTGGTCCTCGCCTGTGCTTGTCATTTGCATGTTTGCACACATTCCAACTTCAGAGCAGCTCATTTTTGGGCACATGATGCGTGCTGGGTATGTTTGTGTTTCCGTAACCCACTGAACACTTTACATGTTTACGGAATCTTTAACGGGCATATTTGATCTTCTGCACATGTATGATTTACATGAAGGAAAGTAAGGCACTGGCAGGTCTGCACTTTGAAGTTGAACTGGGAAATCATGAAAATCCTACCCCTAATTCACCAGATACTGCCACTGAGGTTCGAACCTAGACAGTGGAGCTATAATAAACAACATGAACTGAAAGTGTTACGAATGATGAAATGCTGAACTGGGAAAATCATGAATCAGGAAAATGTACTACCCCCCCCCCCCCAAACTAATAAAACAAAGAAAGAATGGAAAGAAGAAAGAAAGGAATGTGACCTAAAAATCATTCAAGAAAGTTAGCACTGGCAAAGATAACTGCACTCTGCTGTTCCTGTCAGGATAATTTTGTTCTTGAATTATTTAAATGATGATGTGTACAGGTATACATTTGTCCTGTATAGGGGCTCGGTAGCATTATAAGTGAGGTGACATGCCTCTTATTTTGATGGTTCAGAAATCAAACAGTAATACTAATTACTAGGTTGTGAGTGTGAAATTTGTTGACAGTTGGTGGATTGAATGTGAAGTTTGTGATCTCCCAGTCTGTGGACTTATGGGCAGACCTGCCAGTGCCCTCATCTTCCTTGAGTAATAAATCATATGCATGCAAGTCAAATGTGTGATAAATATTACTGTACTGTGGGTCTTTTTCTTTTTTTTGTTTTGTTTGGGGTTATCAATTTATTTATTTTGTTCCTTGGCTAAAGCTCTGGGATTCACCAGTGGTGAGATTTTTGTGTATGCGACCATTTTCGCCAACCATTTCATTTAGGTAGCTGTGTTCCAACTGCAGGGATAATGTTTAAAAACCACACCAGAGTGCATGTGTTTTTTGAAAATTTTTTTGTTGTTGCCTGTTCTGACTCAGTTACTGA
>CM060325.1:55842483-55844983 GCA_030674155.1 Stramonita haemastoma | reverse complement strand
CGCGATAGCGCAGAGGTAGCAGAAAAGATGATATTTTGTTTGCAAGAGTCTACCCCAAGAACAAAAAAGCCACCAAAAAAAAAAATAAAAACAACCAAAACCCCCCAAAAAGACTGGTGTGAATGGAGAGGAGAATCCAAATAAATTTTTTTTAGAAGTTAATGATTAATCTTTGTGATGGTACGAGAGTAAGGAAAATAGCAGGTTAGGGATAAGATTGGAACGACAATTCTCAAGCAACGAATCGCAAGCAACAATTCATAGCAACTGGGCAACAGAAGACACTGGGGAAGACGGTAGCTGGCTGGTCATTCTTTATGTCGTTCCCTCAGCACAGCGTTATGGGATGAAGACCAAGAGATGTATGAAAGACAAAACACTAACTTAACTATAGCACTTATGTAAAAATACAAAGTGTCTCACAATTTACAGGTGAGTCCGAAAATTGTAATACTACGCAGGACAAGATTGCATGGAATATAAATCTAATCAACTCCTCTGTCGCAAAGCTAAGAAAAATCTAGCATACAAACAATTATGTTAACAAAATCTCTTACACACTCACACACACACATGCACGCACACATGCAGCACACACAGCACACACACACACAGCAGACACACACAGCCGACACACACACACACACACACACAACTATGGGAGATAATCCTCCATGTCGGCTAAGTCTCACACACTAGATCTACCGCACCGGTACTAGATCTAGTGCACCTGGCCACACACTCATGTGGTTTTTGTTTTTTTAATTACATCGATTCCCCAACCCTTATCACAGGGATAGTTTCGTGATTTCTGTGTGGGATGCCAGGTAACATTTGATAAAAGGGAAGAAAAAATGACTAATATCCTCATTGGTGGGGGGGGGGGGGGAGAGAAGTAGGGGACACACACACACACACACACACACACACACACACACACACACACAACAACACACACACACACACACACACACACACACACACACACACACAGCCCTGCATTTTTA
Organism: Stramonita haemastoma; assembly: GCA_030674155.1. NCBI lineage: Eukaryota > Metazoa > Mollusca > Gastropoda > Neogastropoda > Muricidae > Stramonita > Stramonita haemastoma. The sequence goes on along the minus strand of CM060325.1, from coordinate 55,843,976 downwards.
CGCTCTAATAATCATGTTGAGCCCCGAGGTTACCAAAGGTCAGGGTTAATATATTATATTTTTTTTACATATGCTACCATTTTAGCCCACCGTTAAGGCCCCTGCATTCTGACTTCGGGGAAAATTTGCTATTTATGTCATTATTTCACGCTTTTGAATGATTAATCGAGTTAACAATGCTTATGATTAATATTGGTGTTCCTTAAACCTGTGTGGTCATTGGGGAGCAAGTGTCAGAAACCTCACCTCATGTAGTTATAGGAGCTCTGTCAGAAATACACCAATCTAAATTCGTCCACACACGATTTGCGATCCGTTTTTAGCGTGGCATTATCAAACCGGTCCTTAACTTGTATGTATGGAAATGCACGCATTTTGTTGCTTACGATCAATTGGGTTTTTGTTGTTTGTTTGTTGTTGTTTTTGGCCTGAGGCAGCGACATAAAAAAAGGGTGTGAAACATTTTGCACAAGTTTTTGTTATCTGGAGTTAAATGTGGGCAAAGTCTTGTCGACATTGCTGATGAACAAACAAGTGTGTCGTTATTCTTCATATATAAAAGACTTGTAAAACAAAAATAATGAGCGTGTTGGTGATGATCCATGGATAAGAGAGATAGAAAGGAGGAGGCAGAGTAGAAGAGAGAGAGAGAGAGAGAGAGAGAGAGAGAGAGAGAGAGAGGAGAGAGAGAGAGAGAGAGAGAGAGAGAGAGAGAGTTCGACTTCAGACTTCAGATGGTTTAATCATCAAGACCATAACTATGAAAGGGGGCAAAAATGTCGTGTGCACAGAGACGAACTTGTAACGGAAAAGAAAAACATACAAGTTCCAACAAATAAGAACACAATCATAGGAAAATCAGGACAATAGTGTTTCTGGCAACTGAAAAGCTTTGTATAAGTACAATGCTAGATTTCACACAATACTTTCGTTATTTATGCCATTAATAGAGAAAACCGAAATAAGCAAGGCTGCCATAGAACTTAGATTGGATAAACTTGACTCTCATATTTGAAAAGAAGGGCAGGTAAAAAACAAAGAGAACTTCATTCAAACGACTTTTTGCATAGTGGACACAACAAATCAACTTCTTTCATTTGTCAGAAGAGATAGACATGTGCTTTAACCTCCGAAATACCAAACCGAATCTGGTTAGAATAAATTGCAAATGTCTGTCCATAGTCAGTGAAAGATATTTTTCAAAATATGTATTGAACTATAACTTCTGTATATGTCAAATCTACAAATTGATTGAATGTGAGTTTCCCAAGTTTGCCACCTGCAGTCTACAAGCCGTTGGCGAAGAGTTTGTACAAATACTTTTTCATCACTTACCCCCTGAAATATCCACCATACCCCAGTCCCAGTTCGCATATACATATGCGTGACATTAGTTACCCAGTTATTACATTGCATCAAGTTACACAACATGTTATAGGCCTTACTGGTAGCCTGTCATTACTCATTTTTAACAGTTTAAACCAGTAACGGAC
>CM060325.1:55809983-55824983 GCA_030674155.1 Stramonita haemastoma | reverse complement strand
GCTTTGGCGGCAACATTTCACGCGGGACTTCGGCTTATAGTCTCATCCGAAAGACTTCATTTTTTTTATTACTTATTTATTTATTCGGGTATTTCGAGGATAATGGAATAAGCACTCATGTGCTTTTTTTTCATCCAGTCCCTGCGTATGCAGTTTTGCAAATTTTGTCATTTTTGTCACATTTGGAGGGAGAGAGAAGAGAGAGAGAGAGAGAGAGAGAGAGAGAGAGAGAGAGAGAAGAGAGAGAGAGAGAGAGATTTGATTTGATTTAATTTAATTTAATTTAATTTAATTTTGATTTATTCTTTTATATCGAGGATAATGGAATAAGCACTCTTGTGCTTTTTTTTTACATCCAGTCCCCGAGTGTATGCAGTTTTGTAAATGTCATCTGTTTCCCACCAACACACGATGGCCTACTCTTACGAAAAGCGGAACAGGATTTAACGTGTGCGCAAGATGTTCTGCGTGCGTTCGCACACGGGGCCTCGTTTAAAGTCTCATCCGAAGGACTTTTGGGGAGAGTGGAGTCAGCACTGATGTTAACTCCAGAGAAAAATATCCTCGACCGGAATCGAACCGGGTCGTCAAATTGCCAACGCAATATTCTGACCACTAGGCTATCCATCTGAGAGAGAGAGAGAGACAGACAGACAGACAGACAGAGACAGACAGACAGGCCCCCATCCCCTAAAAAAAATAGAGAAAAGAAAAACAATAAACTTCCCCCTGTGTGCAGATGGAGGATTTCAGACGACTGAAGACTTACAACAAGGGAGATCAGCCTAGGCCAGGAGACGACGGAACAATGGCGGACAACTTCCGGCCCCCACAAGCCCTCAATGGACGCTGTATCCGAGCCTCTTTTCAGTACTGACATCAAAAAGAAGGATATTCCTGGTTTAGTTTCCTCTCCCCCCGCCCCCCTCCCCCACCATCTCCTCCCCTCCTCGTGACGCAACTGGATACTGCTGTGACGTCACAGCCTCGTTCTAGAATGACTTTGTTCTCAGTGAAGCAATAGTCAGAAGAGAGAGTCAGAACAGCTCCAGTAGTGTAGAGCCCAGTCCATCAAATAACCAAGAAGACAAAATGATGTTTCAGAACCCCACAAAGATGTTGAGATGACATTTACAAAACTGCATACACACGAGGACTGGATGTAGAAAAAAAGCCTATGAATGCTTATTCCATTATCCTCGATATAAAAGAATAAATAAACAAATAAATGAATAAAAAATAAAAATGATTGCTGATGCTTTGTCACAGCTTGATCATGATTGTTTTATTCAACAAAACTCCCCGTAAGTCGGAATGCCGTTACCTCTCTGGTGAGCAAAAACAAACAAAAACGGTCGCACACACACATACACATACACACACAAACACACACATACACACATACACACACACACAACACAACACCATACACACACACACACACACACACACACACACACACACACACACACACAAACACACACAACACAACACACACACACACGCACGCACACACACATACACACACATATACTCACATACACACACATATACACAAATCTCACCTTTAATGAACCTAAAACTCTAGCCCATGAACAGGATGGAGGACAGGATTAAAATGAGGACAGGGTTAAAATTAAAGAAAATTTGTTCAAATAAAAAAAAAAAAACCCACATAAATCGGAAAAATACCCCCCATGCCCACAAACATATGAACTATTACCAACTACCAATTACAGCAAGGAAACCACAAAAACATCCCAGAAGAAAGTCATAAGAACAAAACAAGACTACTATCATCGTTACCAACAACCCCCTTTCTGAATCTTACAATAATTGTGTACAAAAACATGGTCCCTAAGGGGAACCAAAACAAACAGAACTACCAAACATACAAACAGGTTAGTAAGATGACTGGATAATGTATCAAGAACATGGCAGTGTTGTGCTTAAAACAGTTCAAAGTGTGTATAAAGGCTCAATTGAAAAGTTGATTCATATCAAGACTGTTATATAATGCTGCTCTTTTCTTGTTCTTGTTGTTGTTGATGTGATATTGTTACAAGACAGTTTTGGCCTATTTGCCTTGCCACGTGATGTGTGTGTGTGTGTGTGTGTGTGTGTGTGTGTGTGTGTGTGTGTGTGTGTGTGTGTGTGTGTGTGGTGTGCGTGGACGCCTTTCGCAAAAGTTCTTTCCAGAGTAATTCTCAGATGAAAATTATGCTGAGGTTTTTTTCAGGCTGTTCCAAGATTAAACCAGCGTTTAATTTTAATACTGATTTTTTAGTTTAGATGTTGACGTTTTTATTGCATGTCTTGCCAGTATAATTATGTGCTTCAGAAATCCCAACCCAGTCCTGTCTGTCTCAATACTGAAAGTTTTGATTTGGTTTGAAGCTGGGGGTTTTGTTGTTGCTTTTTGTTGTTGTTGCTGTCTTATTGAAAGAGACCCCACCTCTCCCCCTTTTCCCTCCGAATATTTGCTGTTGTCATTTTGTTTTCTTCGTTAGGTCTGATTTGATGTTCAACACATACTGCAGGAAGCCCTATCGCTGATTGCAGATGTACAGACTTTCTCAAATACTTTATAAATTCAAAGGTAAATGGTAAAGGTGTCCCATAACCTAGGCGGTCGTAGGAGAGCGAGGCGTCAGAGACCTCAGCTTCTCTAGGGGCCAGCATGTTGAGGGCGGCGCCCATCTCCTCTCCCTCGCTGCTTTACCTTCCCTGACCCTAAAGAGGGCAGGTACCCATTTACAGCTGGGTGAACTCGGGGGGGGGGGGGGGGGGGGGGGGGGGGGGAGACTGTAATGAAGCCAAGGCGAGAGCTAACAAGAGTTAACATCAGTGCTGACTCCTCTCTCCCCAAAAGTCATTCGGATGAGACTATAAACCGAGGCCTCGTGTGCGAACGCAGACAGAACATCTTGCGCACACGTTAAATCCTGTTCCTCTTTTCGTAAGAGTAGGCCATTGTGTGCCGGTGGAAACAGATGACAAGATTTACGAAACTGCATACACACGGGGTCTGGATGTAAAAAAAAAAGCACATGAGTACCTATTCCATTATCCTCGACATAAAAGAATAAAAAATAAACAAATAAATAAATAAGAGGACAAGAATTGAATGATTTGTTTCATGAGCAATATGGACTCTTGAGAGAGCGTTGTGTCAATGTTACTGTGCAAACCTCATTTTACTACCAATATCTAGACAAGTTACCACCGCCTTTTGCAAACTGAGTCTGAGCGTTTTAAAAGGTAGATTTTAAAATAAAAATGTTTCTAATATATTGTGTGTATAGTGTGTAACCTAGAGCCTCTCTGGGACAGATTTTTGCAATGTTTGTCATGCTTGTGTATTTTGTTTTATCAGGAGAAATGAGAAAAGGTTTGCCTTTTACTTCCACTGAGGTGTTTTTTTTATGGTCATGTTGTAAAAGATTGTCTGTTGATGTGGGTTTTAAGAACAACAATCCGACACTCGGGGACTAGATGTAAAAAAGGGAACACGAGTGCTTATTCCACTGTTCTTGAAAATAGATGAAAAGAATCAAAACCCTTAGACAAAAGTAATGTAGGTGAAAATAACAAAGCTTGAGACTGTAAAATGCAAAAGCCAGGCAAAATCTCTCCATTGATAAATCTCGGAGCCCAAGCCAAGAAACAAAAAAGAGAAAAAAAACGAGAAAAAAGCCACTCCCCCCCCCCAAAAAAAAAAAAGAAAAAAAAAAAAGAAAAACCTGACAACAAAAATTAATAAGAAAAAGATCCCCCCCCCCAAAAAAAAACAACAACAAAAAACCCCACCTCACTAACCCCCCCCACCCCTCCCAGCCAACTAAATAACAAAGCCCCCAAAGCCCAAACACAAACAGAAATACGCATAGCCAGCATCTTTAGTTGGTAAGCCAGTAAGGTAGGTAGGTAGTTGTTTTGTTTTAGAGTTTTGCTTAATTTTTTTTTTTTTTTTTAATAAACTATTTGCTGTAGAAGTGAAGCCTTTGCTGTGTTATTTCACATCACGAAATATCCGTCCAGATGTCGACTACACTTCCTCGTTGATGAAAAGAACAGAAACTGTCAATCATTCTTCAAGGGAGGTGACTTGGCCCACTTGTTTGTTTGTTTGTTTGTCCGTTGTGTTCGACGATGACCTCCAAAAACAGCAGAAGAGGCAGCTGCTGTTTCGGAAACTGGGCAGAAATTTGATTATAGTGGAAAGGCCTTGCCCACAGTACAGTTGGCTGCATGTGCAAGAATTGGTTGAATGCAAGCGCTTTGATTTGTTTCTGCAAGATATAGCGCTATATAAATTCCATTTATTATTATTATTATTATTATTATTATTATTATTATTATTATTATTATTATTATTCCCACTCTCTCAGCCAAGAGGGCGTAAGGACAGTCAGGGTTGGAGATGTGCTCCAAAGGACAACTAGCCCCCCTGGGCTGCAGCACATAAGGACGGTGCAAGTCAAGCCTCCTAGTCAGAGAGTCATAGTCGATCACTAAAGACTAAGCTGTAAAGTGGAATTCCATGAGTGGGAAAGAAAGCCACTGATCATACAGCCTCTCACTTTGTTGTTGCCCCCAGCGTCAATGGTTTCATCAAGAACTGGGATAAAGCCACAGATCATATAGCCTCTCGCTTTGCTGTTGCCCCCAGCATCAATGGTTTAATCCAGAACTGGGATAAAGCCCAGGCATAACGTGCGGCATGCAGGCCAACTGGTGTGTGGATGGATACGCCCTGATGTCCACGAACCAGCCCCCAGGTATGGGTCAGATACCAAGAGGACATGTTTCCCCATGGCGGAAGAACAGGCGGAGGGAAGAGGAGAACCTGTCTCCCAACGGCTGTGAAGGCAGAGGAGGATGTCCTCCAGGGCAGACTGGACTCTGCAGCTCAGTGACAGCAGCCAGTCTGGGAGAACTATGACCACTCTGAAGTAAAAATATGCCGAAGTCGGATGCGCTGGGCCTGACTTGTCAGGTGCTTAACGGCAGCGCAATGCGTTTTCGCTCATATGACAGACAACAATGGTGTCTGGCCGTTCGAGGAGGAATTTCAGTTTAGCAGAAAATGTTAGTGAGAGGAAGAAAAGGCCTTGGTGATCGATGTAATGTTATGTTGAGTTATACATTGTAGAGGGAGGTGAAGTAGTCTCTGTATGATATAGACTAGATCTCTCTATATTTTTTCAAATAAATCATTGTTTGGGGGAAAAGAGCGTTGTGCGTGTTTTCTAAGTCCATTTCTGAGTTTGGTTTCACCCCCTCTCGTTATTCACACGAATGTGTGCATGCATGCATGCATGCATGCATGCATGTATGTATGTATGTATGTATGTATGTATGTATGTATGTATGTATGTATGTATGTATGTATGTATGTATGTATGTATGTATGTATGTATGTATGTATGTGTGTCTGTCTGTCTGTCTGTATGCATGTATGTGCGAGTCGCTATACCATGATTACAATACAAGCATCAGTTCATCCTCTGTCGCTCAAACACTCACTCAAAGATTACGATATCATACAGATATACCTTTTATTGCATAAAAAAGTCTGTACACATTTTTCACAATATTTTGCATGATTTGGCGGCAAAGATTAAACTTACAAGTTGGCCACTACCACTATAATGATATCTTCATGTCTTTGTAACAAAACACCCAAAACAGCGGTATTTTAAAAGATTGCACATGATTACTATGTAAGCAAAGCTGTGAGACTGAAAAGTAACAACAATATAACAATTATGTGATCTCTCTTAATAAGCATTTTATCTGGCATTCATGCACGCAAGATTGAAAAACAACAACAACAACACCCCCCCCCCCCCCCCTGCAACATTTATATCCCCCCTGGTTCTAACCTTTTGTTCAAAGTCAATTACATGAGTCACATTTTAGACGGGATATTTCAGTGGTCAGAACGCTCGCATTCCCCCAGTCAAGTTAAGCAGCGTAGAGCGTGGTTACCAGTTGGATGGGTGACCGTTTGCGCGCCTTGGCTTCAGTACAATTCCCCCAACTGTAAATGGGTACTTGCCCTCTTTAGAGTCAGGGAAGGTAAAGCAGCGAGGGAGAGGAGATGGGCGCCGCCCTCAACATGCTGGCCCCTGGAGAAGCTGAGGTCTCTGGCGCCTCGCTCCCCTACGACCACACAGGTTATGGAGCACCTTTACCTTTTACTTTTTACGTTTGGGATATCTATTTTGATTCGGTTCTTCTCTCTGGGAAGAATCTCTGAGAACCCTGCACTGAAGAACAAGTGACCAAATCCTCTTTATGTCTGCTAAAGCCTGGGTCTTCAAAAAAGGGTTTCCATGTCCATTTTTGCAATGGTGTCTGTCGATATATATTGCACATGGAATGAAAAAATAAAATCTGAGCCGTTTCCTTTGCAATTTTTGTTTTTGAAATGGCTGAAACACTGAATGCATCGAGAAAGAGGGCGGTGTATGAACTAAATTTTTCATTTAGAGAAAAGGCTATTCAATAGGCCCACATCTTCTACTTAGCTTACAAACAAAGGGACAAGTAGGAGGAGATGGAAGAAGAAGAAGAAGAAGAAGGAAAAAAACCCAGAAGAAATATGGTTTCCCGAGCACGTGTGCAAGTACGTATGATAGAGACAGGGTTAAACGCGACATAGCCTCGCCTGAGCTTGTAGACATCACACACACACACACACCGCGCGCGCGCGCACGCACGCACACACTCAAACACACACATACACAAACACACACACAACACACACACATCATTCGCACGAGAGAGAGAGAGAGAGAGAGAGAGAGAGAGAGAGAGAGAGAGAGACAGACAGACAGACAGACAGACAGACAGACAGACAGACAGACAGACAGACAGACACCTAGCAACCAACAGACAGAAAAAAAACAACTTCGGTATAATCTAAATATTTTCGGGGGCAACCATAGCCACCATCAGTTTCACTCACCCCCCCCCCCTGCTTCACTCCTCCCTTCCCCTTCCCTCTCTCCTCACCCCCTACTTCTCCTCCCACCCCCCCCCCCCCGCAAAAAAAAATGCATCCAACCTCTCTATACAACTCCACTTCTATACACTTTAATTAAGTCAATAATTCAACTGCCACATTCAACAACAACAAAAAATCCATCCAGACTTTTTCATATCATCATCATTATTATGTAGTTGCATTCAGAGAAGAACATTAAAAACAAAACTGACAAGACTGAGCATGGAACTAGAATTATTTTCCCAACTCTGCTGGTTGGTTGGTTTGGCTTGTTTGGTTTTGTTTTGTTTTGTTGTTTTTCACGCAAACGAATCGGGAGACTGCGAAACAGACAAGAAAGGCATGCGATAGATCATCATCATCATCAGTATGAACACACGGGTAAGCAAGATCGTATCATCTTGGTCATTATGACTGTACACATTATTATGTGTAGGTGGGCTAGAGGGGTGGGTGGGGTGGGGTGGGGTGGGGGTGGATTGAGGGTAACGGGAGGGGGGGGTAGGGTGTTTTTCGAAAATGCCATTGACGGAAGACGGGAGGGCGTGGAAAAGAAGAATAAACCGGTTTTCATTCATTCATTCACTCAGTCGTTCATTTATTCATTATTTTGTAATCAGTCATTCATCTAGGTGTTTGTTCATTCGATTATTCTTTCGTTCATTCTCATTCATTCATTCATTCATTCAGTCAGTCAGTCAGTCAGTCAGTCAATCAGTCAGCCAGCCAGTCAGCCAGCCAGCCAGCCAGCCAGTCAGCAGCCAGCCAGCCAGCCAGTCAGCCAGCCAGTCGTCGGTCGGTCGGTCGGTCGGTCGGTCGGTCGGTCAGTCAGTCAGTCAGTCAGTCAGTCAGTCAGTTAGTCAGTCAGTCAGTTAGTCAGTCAGTCTTGCGTTCGCGCTTTGACGGCCTGTGTTCGAGCCACCACCGAGTCCCCCTTTCAAGGACAAGTTTTACCCTGGAGTCAATATCAGTACTGACACCATTAACCCCCAGAAGTCCTTTGGGTGAGACTAAACTGAGGACACGTGTGAAATTGCACGCAGCTACATCTTGAGCACAAGTTAAACCATGTTCTGCCTTTTGGAAGAGCTGGCCACTTGTGCCTGACAACAAATAATATATATATATATATATAATATATATATATATATATATATATATATATATACATATATATATATATGCATATATGTATAAGACTCATACACAATGGTGTCGCGATTTGACTTCATTCCCGCAGGCGGATTACGGCTGGGCTGCCTTTGTGGTGAGCAGAAAAAATCTCACCATTGATGAACCTTGGAGCTCTAGCCGAAAAAAACGGGAAAAATCAATCAGTCAGTCAGTCAGTCAGTCAGTCAGTCAGTCAGCAGCCATTCATTCATTCATTAAATTTAATTAATTCATTCATTCATTCATTTATTCATTTCTGTTGGGTTTGTTTGGTACCCCCAGAGAACCACAGAGGTCATAATTATCAGCACTCTGAGTGAGTTAAACCGGACTTAGCATCAAGTGTGAGAAAGATGGTCAACATCTAGTACCCCCTTTCACCACAACTCCTGCAGTTGTATCTCTTTCTCTTGTTCAAAATGTTTGTGACTTTGCGTTTTCGGAACGGTTTGGCTATACCATAAACGCGCGCGTGCATGGTGTGTGTGTGTGTGTTTGTGTTTTGTGTGTTTGTGTTTTAAACTGCGCATATGAGAGAGGAGAGAGAGAGAGAGAGAGAGAGAGAGAGAGAGAGAGAGAGAGAGAGAGAGAGAGAGAGAGAGAGAGAGAGAGAGAAGAGAGAGAGAGAGGAGAGAAGCGAGCGAGCGAGCGAGCGAGCGAGCGAGCTGTGTTTAGTTCGCATATGCATTGGCAAGTAGGTGCATGCACATGTGTGTGTGTGTGTGTGTGTGTGTGTGTGTGTGTGTGTGTGTGTGTGTGTGTGTGTGTGTGTGTGTGTGTGTGGCGCGCGCGCGCGCGCAGCGCACACTAGTTCCACTAAAGTCCATCTACGAATCATGTCAGCGACATTCACCGCGGTAAAAAAAAACAAAACATCTATCCTCCCTTCTACAAATAGGTGATGATAATGCTTCTCTGGGAAGACAACCTGGTCGTTGGCATAGCGGATGGCAAAGAGGATTGTGGAGGAGGAGGAGGAAGAGGAGGAGGCGGAGGAGGAGGAGGAAGAGGAGGAGGTTCAAAGAGGGCAGGGAAGCAGAAAGAGGAAGAGGAGGAGGAGGAGGAGGGAGAGAAGAAGAAGAAGACGGGGAGGAGGATGGCAAGGCATTCAAGGATTCAAAACTGGGCGAGGTGACAGGCAAGTCCAGGTAACCGTTGACAGGCAAGTGGGGAATGCGGGTGGGGGGTGTTGTTGTTGGCAAGATGGGAACCGCTCTGTCCGGGCGAGATATTCATCTTCTTCTCCTTCTTCTCCTCCTTTCCTTCTGTCTTTCTTCTTCACTGTGGCGTACACCTGTTCCGCTGAACCTTGGTTCTGCTGGTCTCCACGAAAAAGCTGCTGCTGCTGCTGCTGCTATGTGCTCCTCTCCCCTTCTCCTCCTCCTCTTCTCCTCTCCTCTACCTCCTCCTCCACAAGAAGCTGGCTCTCCTCCGCTCCCAACAACCAGGCCTCGTCAGAGTCGTCCACCAAAGTGTCAGAATCCGACTCCACATCATGCTCCGTGTTCTCCTCCGCCCCGCTCCACACGTTGGTCTGGCTGTCTGAATGAGGAGGGGTCAGGCGCCGCCTCCGGTGTCGGCAGCTGGTCGTAGAGGTCGTGGACGGTGACCTCCAAACTGTCCATGACCTCCAGCTCCATCAAGGGACTGTTGCTGTGGCGGCTACCCTCATCTACATCCTCAACAAAATCAAAATCGTCCTCGTAGATATCTTCAACCTCAAACTGGTCTTCAAGGTGAGTGTTGCCGTTTCTGTTCTCCTGACCCTGATGACCCAGGCTGTGGTCCGAGTGCACGAGGACCTCGATGCTTCTGGAGGAGGTGGGGAGGTGGGGGAGAAGACCTCGCGCACAGAGGCGTGGAGGGGGTCGGACTGGATGGAGGTGAGGCTGGCGTTGCTGCCGCTCTGCACGCGGGCCATCTGCATCTGGTGGAACAGCACGGCATCACGGTCCAGATTGGCTCCACGCTTCACCTCCTTGTGGAACTCGTCCAGCGACACTAACGAGTCACTAGGAGCCACGAAAGGAACGTCACGCAGCAAAGGAGGGTGGGGGTGGGGGTGGTGGTGTCTGGCCGGGGGTTGTGGGGGTGGAGGGATGGCGGGAGGGGAGGAGGAGGGTGGAGGAGGAATAGGAGGAGGTGGGGGTGGAGGGGGAGGTCGCTGAGGTCGGGACGACTGGCCGGGTTTGGGCTTGGTGGAGGAAGACGGACGAGGGGGAGGGGAAGGGGGCGGGCGTGACCCGTGTCGTGAGACGCACGAGGTCAGGCGGTGGGGGACGTGGGGGAGGAGGAGGGGGGTGCCTCCTTGAGGAGGAGGAGGGGGGCGGGGAGGAGGGGGGCCTGTGACTGTAACCGTAGTTAGGGTCAGCCTGGGAGAACCAGTTACCCCCGTCTTCCTCCTGCTCCTGCCCTGGGGGCGGGGGAGTCAAGTCCGTGGCGTCCTTGCCGGCCAGTTCGCGGCGGATCTCCCTCTGCTTGACTTCTTGCGCCAGCCTGTCCTGCATGGCCTGGGTCCACGCGCTGTCCTCCAGGCCGCAGTGCTTGACGCCGCCACTCGGGGCTCTCCGCTTCTCCTCCTCCGCAGTTGGGCGTTTCGTAGCTGAAGTCGATGACGTTGTTGAGCGCCTCCTCGTCCTCGTTCTCGTCGCGCGCCAGAAAGGCGTGCCTCAGTTCCTCACTCTTCACGCCCTCCGCCAGTCTCTTGCTCAGCATGCACCCCCACCCACCACCACCCCCACCACCACCACCACCACCAGTAGTAGAGGCAGCAGTCTCCTCTTTCTTGCGGTACAGTTTGGACGATGCCGGAGACCTGCTTTTTTGAGGTGGTGGGCTTCTTCTGGAAGGATCATGCCTGGCTGATTCTTCCTTGATTGTGGGGATGCTCCGAGGACGTGGATTTCAAGGAACTGCCCGAACCGCTCCTGCACTACCACTGCCGGAGGATTTCTTGGCGCGGCCCGAACGGTCGATGACGACGTCACTGAGCTCAGCCGTGGACGGCACCCCGTCCCGGAGTTCAAGCAAATCCGAGCGGCGGCTGAGGACTCGGAGCAGCTCTCTCTGACTCTCGCGCTGGGAGGAGATGCCCTCTTGCACTCTGAGCCTCTCCGCCTCCGAGAGCATCAGGCGCACGACCATCACGGCGATGTTCTCCCGGGATCCGTAGCCCTGGGCCAGATCCTGCAGCCTCTTGGCGGCCACCACGGGATCCGTGATGTCGCGGATCTCCCGGACGGCCTCCTGGTGGCTGACCACCTTCCAGAGGCCCTGGCTGGCCAGGATGAGGAAGCGGTCCGCGTGGGAGAGGGGGCGGGAGGCGGTGTGGGGCTGGGGCAGCAGGTGGGGGAACAGGTAGCTGCAGCCTAGGAGACGCGTGTTGAAGGTCACCCCGTTCACGCGTCCGTCCTGAGGAGGAAGGAGGAAGAAAAAAATATAGATAGATACATGTGTGTGTGTGTGTGTGTGTGGGGGGGGGGGGGATGGGGTGTTTGTGTGTGTGTTTGTGTGTGTGTAGTGTGTGTGTGTGTATGTGTACTGTGTGTCAATCAATCAATCAATCAATCAAATTTTTATTTCCAGATGGTACATTGAGTAAGCATCGATTTGCTTTTTTCCATCAAGCCATCTATCTAAAGAAAAGAAAAAAAAATCAAAACAACAACAAAGCAAGAAACCAACAAAAAACAAAGCAGAAAATCCCTCACTCACTCACTCACTCAGTCCCATGTCCCAAAGGACGTAGGGGGGACATGAGAGAAGACGCAACGGAGATCTTTTTCCATGCTTCACGATCCTGTGTGGCTAGTAGGAGGCGTTGCAGGGGTTGGGCAGTCCAGTCTTTGATGTTGTCAACCCATGATTTCTTTTGGCGGCCTCTTCTTCTTTTGCCCTCGACTGTTCCTTGCAAGATGGTTTTTGCTAGGGTGTTGTGTCTTGTGGTGTGACCAAACCACATCAGCTTTCTCCTCTTTATGGTGGAGAGCAAAGGCTCTTGGGGGCCCACACGTTTTTTTATTTCCTCTTTCACATAGTTATTGGTCTTGTGTTCTTTGTATGATATTTTGAGGAGTCTTCTGTGGCACTTGTTCTCGAATGCTTGGATTCTTCTCTCTAACTCTGCTGTCAGAGTCCATGATTCACAGCCATATAGGAGGATAGATATTACGAGGGATTTGTAGAGGTGGTATTTGGTGCAGAAGCTGATGTTGTTGCTTCTGATGATCCTCTCGAGTCTGACTAGAGCAGATGTTGCTGTTGCAATGCGAGCTTTCACCTCATTGTTTGATGTGCCATCTTTTGTTAGGATGGAGCCTAAGTATTTGAATTGGCTCACCTCTTCCAATATTTCTCCATTCATCTTTATTTCCGTGCTGTCATTACTCGCGCTGTTGACCATGATCTTCGATTTCTCTGTACTGACCTCCATGCCATATGCGCTCGCTCGGTCTGTTAGACTGTCTGTGAGGATTTGCAGTTCTTGTTTGCTGCTGCCCATGAGGTCAATGTCATCTGCAAATCTGAGGTTGCAAAGGGGTCTTCCACCAATGGAGATGGAAGTGTGGTGGTTTTGCAGTGTCTCTGTCATGATGTTTTCGAGGAAGAGGTTGAAGAGTACAGGTGAAAGAAGGCAGCCCTGGCGGACTCCAACCGTGGTCTTGAAGAACTCGCCCACGTGGTTGTTCATGAAAACTGCACTTCTTGCATTCTCGTACAGAGCCTTGATGACTTCAATTAGGCAGTTGTCAATGTTGAAGTGCCTGAGTACTTGCCAGAGGCCGTCATGCCATACCCTGTCAAAGGCCTTTTTGAAGTCTATAAAATTGTGGTACAAGTCTTTTTGGTGTTGGAGATGCTTCTCTATCAGAATTCTCAGGTTGAAAATTTGTTCCATTGTGCTGCGTTTTGGTCTAAAGCCCGCTTGTTCTTCTGCCAGGAGTTTTTCTGCTTGGTTTTTCAGTCTGTTGAGGACTACCTGCAGCATGATCTTGCTAGGATGGCTTATGAGACTGATGGTTCTGTAGTTCTGACATTGCTTGAGGTTTCCTTTCTTTGGCAGGGGTATTACAAGAGACTGTGTCCATTCTTTTGGCCATTCTTTGGTGTCGTGGATCTTCTGACAAAGATCTGTGAATCGCCTTGCTGTTTCATTCCCTCCATTTTTTATGAGTTCAGCTGGGATGTTATCGATTCCAGGGGACTTCCCCTTCTTCAATTGTTTAATAGCTGTGTCTACTTCACACCTTAGTATTGGTGGGTCTTTATCTTGGTGTTCAGGGGGTTTGTTGGAAACTATGTTGGTATCTGGGCGTAGTGGGTAGTTATACAATCCCTCACAGTATTCTGTCCAGCGCTGGAGGATGGCATTGTTTTCCGTTAAAAGATTTCCTTCTTTGTCTTCAATAACAGAGGCTTTAGGCTGTGTGGTTTTCGTTAGTGCTTTCAGAGTGTTGTAAGCTGTTTTGCTGTTTCCCTTGGCCATTCCATCTTCGATTTTGTTGCATTGTTCTTCTATCCACGCTTCTTTGGCTTCTCTCATCTTTTTCCTCACTTCTCTGTGGCTATCCATGTACTTGTTGTTGGCTTCTTGACTTGTGAACTTTTGCTTCTTAAGTTCTCTTCTTTTGTCGCAGAGGTCAAGAACCTCATTTGTCACCCAGGGTTGTTTCTTTGTTCTGCTTCTGCCTAATGTTTCTTCTGCTGCTGTCGTTAGCACTTCTTTGATGTTGTTGGCTAATGTGTTCACATCATTGTCAATGGCTGTGAGTGCGGCGAACTTTCCTCCAATGTTGGCTTGGAAGATCTCAACCACTGTTGGGTCTTTGAGTTTTTCCAGGTCGAATCTTATGCGTGGGCTTTTTGGCTGTTGTTTTGCTTTCAGTTTCAGCCTGATGGTGGTAAGTACAAGGTCGTGGTCACTGCCAATGTCAGCTCCTGGGAATGTTCTTGTATTTGCCTTGTTTATGCTGGATTTGAATCTTTGGGGTGACAGAATGTAGTCAATTTGATTATGAATCAGACCATTTGGTGAGTGCCAGGTTGATGTTCTAGATGGCTTGTGAGGGTGGAGTGTGTTAGCCAGAGTTAGTTTGTGCTTCTTTGCGAATTCCAGCAGCCGCTGTCCTCTGTCATTTGTTTCTCCCAGTCCAAAGCGTCCTGTGGTTCCTGCCCAGGTGTCATAGGCATCAGGTCCCACCTTAGCATTCCAATCGCCTTCCACAATAAGGATGTCTTTTTTGGGCGTTTTGGAGATGACGTTTTCAAGTTCTTCATAGAATTCTTCTATCTGGTCATCATTGTAGTCAGATGTTGGAGCATACACTTGGATGATGGTGAGATTCTGGGGTTTTGCAGAGACTCTGATTGAGATGAGTCTGCTGGATATTGGTGTGCAGTTGATGATGCTTGACACAATCTCTTTCCTGACAATGAAGCCTACTCCGTGTTGGTGTAGTTTCTCATCTCCACTGTACCATATTTTGTGGCCGTCTTGCGTGGTTGTTTCTCCGAAGCCAATCCATCTGACTTCCGCAAGCCCTAGGATGTCCCATTTATACCTCTGTAATTCATGTGTGAGTTCCTGTACTCTTCCTGTTTGGTACAGAGTTCTAACATTCCATGTACCAATGGTTACCCCTTTAGCTGGAAGCTTTAGGGTTAGTTCTGCTCCAGTGGCACACTTGTCACTCCCACCCTGGAGGCTTGCAGTGGGTAGCGCGGTCGTTGTTGATCCGGGCCTCGACCGATCCGGCATGTGTTTCTGTTTTGCTTTTCTCATCATGTCCTTGCAGTGGGCTTGAGGAAGCTTG
>CM060325.1:55804983-55807483 GCA_030674155.1 Stramonita haemastoma | reverse complement strand
CCCTTCCCCAGCGAGTCTCCGCCCCCTCCTCCCCCTCTCTTCTCCTTGCGGGAGGAGGGGGTGTCGGGAGGGGAGGGGTGGTGGGTGTGGGTACGGGAGATGTGCACCACTGCTGCTGCTGCTCCCAGCTTCTGCCCCAGACCTTTCAGCTGCCTGAGAGAGGGAGAGATACCAGGATGTGAGGGGAGGATTAAAAAAAAAGTGTCATGGAGGTGGGTTTATTTTATTTTTTATTTTTTTAAGGGGCGAGATAGCTCAGTGGTTAGAGCACTCGCTTTCCCTAAGTCAAGTTAAGCAGCGTCAAGCGTGGTTGTCAATTGGATGGGTGACCGTTTGCGCGCCTTGGCTTTCAGTACAGTCCCCCCTACCCAGTCCACCCAGCTGTCAATGGGTACCTGCCCTCTTTAGGGCCAGAGAAGCTAAAGTAGCGAGGGAGAGGAAATGGGCGCCTCCCTCAATATGCTGGCCCCTAGAGAAGCTGAGGTATCTGACGCCTCGCTCCCCTACGACCACACAGGGTATGGGACACCTTTACTTTTTATATATTATTTATTTATTTATTTATTTATTCATTTATTTATTTATATACCACTTGACACACTGTTAAAATCCAACCTCAAGACACACTTATTTCAAACCTAAGATTTTCGCCTTCTGTTTCCCCCTCTCCTATCTGGCCATGCCTTCTTCAACATCTGAAATCTCCTTTCACCATTATTTTTTTTTCTTTTCCTGTCTGCAACTGTATTTGTTTCCCTATCAGAGTGGCTTTTTTAAAACAGAATTTTGTCATCTCTTGTTGCCATTTCTTTTACGTGCGCTAAATAGGCAGGTTAACACACGGGACCTCCGGTTTTAACGTCTCTTCCAAAACGGGAACACCCAGACCACCATTTATGGTGTAATGGATGGGGGAAATGTTTTAGGCCCAAACAGGATTCGAACCACAAGGTAATTCATTTTTGGGCCGGGACTGCAACGCATGCAGGTTTCAGTTTCAAAACCTCTTGAAATTCCAGGGGAAAAGAACGAGATCGAGAGGTGATGAGTTTAAAATACCAAATCCATATGAATCATTACATGTAATAACTCCAAAGGGCCAATCCTATTCAACTCGCCCCCCCTCCCCCCACAACCAAACAAATAAAAGCCCCCATGCACCCAACTCTAAACAAACAAACAAACAAACAAACAAACAACAAACAAACAAAACACAAACCCCAAATCCAAACACAATAGACTCCTGTCTATCTTATGAGATTCTGTTTTGGATGAAAATCCTCATTTATTTTAAGTTTTCAGCTCAGGTTGATATTTATTTGTCTTTGATTGTTTTAGAAGTCAATTTTTCTTTTTCTTTTTTTTTTTTGGGGGGGGGGGGGGGGTGAGGGCAGGAATGAAAAAAAATCGTGTAAATTAAACTTAATCTTTTATTCTGACTAAAGATCATTTTAAACTTGACTGGACTTATCTGCCTGACCTGTGGGCGGTGAGCATGGTGTACTTCATGTAGTCGCTGTGGGTGTGACTGTGGCCTCGCTCCTCCTGCACGATGCTGGCCAGACTGTCCGCCAGTGCCTTGGCTGCCTCGTCATTCCTGCCCCCGTCCACCACAGCGAACAAGGCGTCTCCTTGCTCACTCAGCGCCGGTTTGTTCACCACCATTACTGACAGCCTGTAAAAAAAAAAAATAAAAAATGTCCACCACGAGATTGAAATGAGTGGCGTGGGAGCAACAGGACGGGATGTGGTCACAGAAGACGAGGCAGCAAAAAAAAAAAAAACAACCCCAAAAACAACAACAACAACAAAATTCCATCACTATCACTTTGATAAGTTGAAAAAATGTATAGCATGGGTGTAATAGTACGACTTGTGTGAACTATAAAGAATAAGATGGCTTTATAACCCTCCCCCACAAGGAAACCGAACAATAAAAACCAGAAAGATGTGTTCAAACTTAGGTAACCTAAAAAAACAAAAGCTGTGAAATGCATCAGTAACGAGTCCCCTCCCCAACAGTCCTTAGGGTGAGACTATGGCCCTGTGTGTAAACACACGCAGAACCTCTTTCACACACCTAAAAAAAACAACCTCGTTCCACATTTCTGAGGAGGCCACTTCGTGCCAGTAGGAACAGATGACAATTAAAAAGAAAAACGCATATACACAGATGTCGTGTTTAGACACCGTTCCCGAAGCCAAAATTCGGCTACCTTATTCATGGGTAAAAACGGTGGCATACGCTAAATATCTCTCCATCAGTGGACCTCGGAGCTCTAGATGAGGAACGAAAAAAGTATAAAAAAAAAGCAAATAAAAGAATGAGCTCAATTAAAGAAAAACCTCGCCAAACAGTCTATACTCTATATACTGCTGACACAATAAGACATTGAATCAATCAATTCAACCAATCAATCAACCAAATCAAACCAACCAACCAACCAACCAACCAACCAACCAACCAACCAACCAACCAACCAACCAACCCAATCAATCA
>CM060325.1:55787483-55799983 GCA_030674155.1 Stramonita haemastoma | reverse complement strand
TGGGGGCCGGCAGGTCACACAGCTTGTTGCGGGTCAGGTTCAGACAGCGAAGTCTGCGGGGATTAGTATAGTAAGATGATGAATGATGATGATGATGATGATGTGATGATGTGATGATGATGATGATGATGATGAATAATGAATAGTGGAATAATAATAATGAGTGTGTGGTGGTGGTGGTGGTGGTGGTGGTAGTAGTAGTAGTAGTAGTAGTAGTAGTAGTAGTAGTAGTAGTAGTAGTAGTAGTAGTAGTAGTAATAATCAACAACAACAACAACAACAACAATGATAAATAATAATAATAATAATAATACTAATAATAATACTAATAATAATGATGATGATGATGATGACGATGACGATGACGATGACGACGACGACAACAAAACAACAACAAACAAAAACAACAACAACAACAACAACAACAAAAAAAAATAATAATAATAATAACAATAAATAACAAAAAAAAATAATTAATAATAATAACACAACGATAATGATAATGATAATAATAATCATCATCATCATATCATCATCGTCGTCATCATCATCTTCATCATCATCATCCATGGAATTTATATAGCGCTAAATCTGTTAAAGCAAACAAATCGAAGTGCTTGTATTCAAATCAGTCACACGCATGCCACCATTCACAAATGATTTAATAGATTATATAT
This sequence comes from Stramonita haemastoma, assembly GCA_030674155.1. Classification (NCBI taxonomy): domain Eukaryota; kingdom Metazoa; phylum Mollusca; class Gastropoda; order Neogastropoda; family Muricidae; genus Stramonita; species Stramonita haemastoma. Next base: position 55,799,306 of record CM060325.1, on the reverse strand, counting down.
TTACACAAACGCAAACATACACACACAACATACACTTACATCCCCCCCCCCCTTAAACACACGATAACGCAGAGTGATGGAGATGGAGGAGACTGAATGAAAACAGGGACAGATGTGAGGTGTAATGAATGGAGGAAGATCCTAGGTAGGAAATAAGTGTGTCTTTAGATGTGATTTGAAAGTGTCAAGCAAAAACAATCCCGCCCCCCCCCCACTAAAAAAACAACAACCCCCCCACGCCCAACAACACCCACCCCTCTCAAAAAAAAATCCCAGAACCCCCACCACAAACAAAACGCAAAGATATCAGACAGGAAACCAAGATTTCCCAGGCATCCAGAGTCCCCCCCTTCCTCCACCCTTTCTCTCCTCCCGCTCCCAGACTTTCCTCCTTAATCATTATCCTGGAAATAAAAGAATTTGCCTTGCCTTGCCTTGCTTGCCTTGCCTCCCCCCCCTTCCCTCCCTCCCTGCTTTTCCTTCTTACTCACCCACCAACCTAACCCCAGGCCTCTCTCTTATTTATTATTTATTTATTTTATTTAATTCTATTTATTCTTTTATATCGATGATAATGGAATAAGCATTCATATAATTCTTTTTTTAATTTTAAACATCAAGTCCCCCGTGTATGCAGTTTCATAAATCTTGTCTGTTTCCCACAGACACACTATGACCTACTCTTACGAAAAGCGGAACAGGATTTAACGTGTGCGTGAGTAATGTTCTGCTTGCGTACACACATGGGGGCCTCGGTTTATAGTCTCATCTACCCCCCCCCCCCCCCAAGCCCTTAGGGAGAGTGGTGTGTGTGTGTCAGTGTACTACCTGTTGGCATGAAGGAAGAGTTGTGGGGACAGGGCCCTGATGTCGTTGTGCTCAGGTACAGCTCCTCCAGCACACAGTTGTTCACAGCGTGAGGCAGGCAGGTCAGCTGGTTGTGGTTCGCCTTCAGCACCCGCAGCTTGCGGGCCTCCGTGAACAGTCTGCAGCCACACAGACAGAGATAGATAGATACATAGATACATAGATATACGCATGCATGCATACATAAATGCATACATACGTAGATACATACATGGACTCGTAACCTAAAGGTTGCGGGTTCGATCCCAGCTTTCGGCTATGGCGTTGTGCCCTTGGAAAAGGCACTTTACGGCTATTTTCTCACCCCACCCAGGTGTAAAAGGGATACCAACCTTGTGTTGGGGGTCAACCCTGCGATGGACTGGCGTCCTATCCAGGGGGGAGTCTATGACTCTCAGTCGTTTAATGCCACAGAAACCGGGATAAGCACCGGCCTGATGAGCCTTAAGGCTCGGGACAGACCTTAACTTAACTAACTTTTAGATACATACATAAGTCTCTCTCTCTCTCTCTCTCTCTCTCTCTCTCTCTCTCTCTCTCTCTCTCTCTCTCTCTCTCTCTCTCTCTCTCTGTGTGGTGGTGTGTGTGTGTGTGTGTGTGGTGTGTGGTGTGTGGTGTGTGTGTGTGTGTGTGTGTGTGTGTGTGTGTGTGCAAAACGCAAAAAAACACAACAATACATGTATGTGTACATATATGTATTATAATGTATGTATGTATGTATGTATGTATGTTTATGTATGTAATGTTATGGTATGTTATGTATGTATGTCATGCATGTATGTAGGCAGGCAAGCAGGAAGGCAGGTAGGAAGGTAGGTAGGTAGGTATATAGGTAGAAATATAGATAGTTAGATAGGTAGACAGGTAGGCAGGTATGTAGGTATGTAAGTAGATAGGTAGATAGGTAAGTAGGTAGGTAGGTAGATAGGCAGATAAGGTAGGAAGGTAGGTAGGCAGGTAGGCAGGTAGGTTAGTGTCTATCCACCCTACTGTACACTGACTTGGGGGAGAGCTGGGTCAGGCAGTTGTGACTGACGTCCAGGCGCACCAGGAAGAAGCAGTCCCCCACCCAGCCTGGCAAACTGCCCAGTTGGTTGCTGTTCACATACACAGTTTTCATCATCATTATCAACTTTCGTCATTATCATAATCATTGTCATCATCATTGTCGTCATCGTTGTCGTTGTCATTATCGTTGTCGTCGTCGTTGTCATCATCGTCGTCATCGTCGTCTTTTTCATCATCATCATCATCATCATCATCATCACCCATCATCATCATCATCATCATCATCATCATCATCATCGTCGAGCATCATCATTGAGCATTGTCATTAACATCGTCGTCGTCATCATCATCATCATCGTCGTCGTCATCATCATCATCGTCGTTGTCTCATCATCGTCGTCGCCATCAACATCATCACAACCATCATCACCATCGTCATCATGATCGTTATCATCATCATCATAAGGAGAATTTTATGTAGAGCTTTCTTTTATCCAAAATGTGTTACAATGGAAAGACTACGTGTTACGCACATATCAATGTCAAAGCACCAAAACTAACAGCAACAACAACAAAACACACATCTCTCTGCTGTCTCTCTCTCCGCTACGGTATGTAGTAGTGAGTGCAGTCAGGTATGTTACTAGGTAGTAGCAGTCATAGCGTATAGACACTAACTATACAAAATACACTAGGACATTGCTAACCTAACCACCCACACCACATCTAGCACTTCTACTGCACATCCACAACGCAACACACTACACAACTGCACTACACTTTAATACACCACTTACACTGCATACACAAGCTGCTTACTTTACACACTACACACACTCACACACACTATCACACTACTATACATCACTACTCCAGTCACAATGCTCACTTACTACTACTACTACATACTACTACTGCACTACTACTACTACTACTACTTACACTACATACATCTACACTATACTACTACTACTACTACACACACACTACACTATACTACTACTACTACTACTACTACTACTACTACTACTACACTACTACTACTACTACTACTTCTATGCACACAAAACACTTACTGTGAGACATCCATGCTAACCAGCCACTCTGCGTTGGGGTTCACTGACAGTGTCTCCAGTTCTGGAAAATCAAGATCACAATCACAGTTCTCAGAATGGCGCTAGCATTTAATTGTAACACAACAGAAAGTGAGATACGGAGCAGCTCTCTGCAGTGAGAAGGAGAAGAGAAGAGAAGAGAGAGAGAAGAGAGAGAGAGAACGAGAAGAGAGATGAGAGAGAAGAGAGAGAGAGAGAGAAAGAGAGAGAGAGAGAGAGAAACCTGATTTGTGCATCCGCTTTCGACGAAGGATATTATGATTGACATGAGAGTAGGAGGAGAGAGGAAGAGGGAGAAGAGAGAGAGAGAAGAGAGGGAGAGAGATGAATGAGAGACAGAACAGAGAGAAGACAGAGAGAGAGGAACTACAGAGATAAGAAAAGAGAGAGGAAGGAGAGAGACTGAGAGAGAGAGAGAGAGAGAGAGAGAAGACGAAAAGAGAAGAGGGGAGAGAAGAAGACAAGAAAGAAAAGACAAAGAAAGAAAGAAGAGAGAGACGAGGAGAGAGGAAGGAAGGGAGAGAGAGAGAGCGGGAGAGAGACGAGACTTGATTTGATTGATATGATTCTACTTTATTTCAGAGATAACTGGGATACAAGCAACTCTTTGGTTATTTAACATCAGCTCCCGTGGTATGCAGTTTTGTAAATGTCCATCTGTTCCCACCTGCACACGATGGCATATCTATACAAAATGCACAGATTTAACTGTCGCATGATCGTTCTGCGTCTTTTGCACACGGCACTCTTAAAGTCATCATCCGCAAGACTTTGGATCGAGTCAGCACGATGTTACTACAGGAGAAATCTCCTCGACCGATCAACCCGGTCTTCAATGCACGCAAGTTCTGACCACTAGCTATCCGTCCCCCAAGAGAGAGAGAGAGAAGAGAGAGAGAGAGAGAGAGAGAGAGAGAGAGAGAAAGAGAGAGAGAGAGAGAAGAGAAGAGAGAGAGAGAGAGAGAGAAGAGAGAGAGAGAGAAGAGAGAGCAGAAGATGATGCCGAAAAACGGACTGTTGAACGGAATTCAGTTCATAGTCTTATACTGACATGGGAGAGGAGGGTAGAGAGGGAGGAGGGAGAGAGAGAGGGAGGAGGGAAAGACAGAGAGAGAGGGAACAGAAAGAAGAAGAGAGAGAGACAGAGACAGAGAAGAGAGAGAGGGAGACAGACAAAAGCAGTAGCCAGACAACAACGGTAACTACAGCACTGACTGTTGTGGGCGGCCAAGAGGTTTTTGAGGGCGGTGCCGTTGACCTGCAGACTCTTCATGCCGTTACGGTCACAGTTCAGGTACTCCAGACACCGCACCGCCCGTATGTCCAGATCCACCACCTGACACACACCGTCATCGTCATTATCGTCATTATCGTCATCATCATCTCATCATCTCTCATCATCATCTCACCACCCACCACACCACCAACCACACCCACCACCACCACATCATCTCATCGTCATTGTCTCGTACATCATCGTCACCATCACCACCACCATCATCATCGTCGTCGTCGTCATACATCATCATCAACGTCGTCGTCGTCTCTCATCGTCAACGTCGTCGTCATCATCATCTCTCATCTCTCTCCTCTCATCCCACAGCAACAGCAGCAGAGATATTAGTTGGATTGTCGTCGTCTCGACTTCATCGTCGTCGTTACACACCACCACCACCAAACCACCAAACAATCATCATCATCAATCAATCATCACTCATCTCATCATACACAAGTCATCTCTCTCGTCTCGTCGTCATCGTCGTCGTCATCGTTGTCGTCGTCATCATCATTGTCGTCGTCATCATCATCGTCGTCACCACCACCACCACATCATCACACACAAATTGCTTCGACTAATAGTGTATACAAATTCAAAGTGCACTGGCTGACTGTTTTAAAAAAATCTTGGAAGAAATTACGTCTTTATCATATCTATTGACGCACGTGCTATCTGTACATCAGTAAAAGCAATATATATTTCCATTCTCTTAACTTTCCCAGCATTTTAAACAGCACCAATGCAACATAAACGTTATGGAAAAAAAACCCCAAACCCATATGAATAATTTCACGGTGTATTTCCATTCAAATAACACCAAAACAGGAACTTGCTGTTAGGCGTGTGATCAGATAGTTTAGAAAAAGTTCTTAGAAGAAAATGCATTTATTCAGACTTATTTTTTCTGAAGTTACCATCTCCATCTACATATCATTTGCACTAACAATTTTTTGGTTGTTGTCAGAGAGCTGGAAAGTGTGTGTGTGTGTAAAAACAATGCTTTAAGACACTTCAGAGTCACTTGATTAAGTCGGGTTGGGTGTTTGAGGTATATCCATACTTTCTTTTCGTTTTCAGGTTTTAAAAAGGTATGTTTTGTAAAAGTCAGAAAACATCTTGATGTCATTTTGCTGACAGCCCCCCCCCCCCCCCCCCCCCCAAAAAAAAAAAAAAAAAAAAAAAATAAATCTTAATGTCTAACGGTTTCAAGGTTTCAAACAGTTGAGTTTTTGTGTGCATCGGCAGTACTGTAGGCTCCCTATCTTGGTGTGTGTGTGTGTGTGTTGTGTGTGTGTGTGTGTGTGTGTGTGTGTGTGTGTGTGTGTGTGTGTGTGTGTGTGTGTGAACTGTCTACATGGTTATATTATTTGAAATACACTGTATTGATAGTGAGTTTAGGATGTTTTGAACATTGATTGCTTCAGACAGACAGACACAGACAGACAGACAGACAGACAGACAGACAGACAGAGAGACAGAGAGAGAGAGAGAGAGAAGAGAGAGAGGAGGGAGAGAGAGAGAGAGAGAGAGAGAGAGAGAGAGAGAGAGAAGAGAGAGAGAGAGAGAGAGAGAGAGAGAGAGAGAGAGAGAGAATCATACAGGCAGACAGACAGACAATCAGACAGGCAGGCAGGCAGACAGACAGACAGACAATCAGACAGGCAGACAGACAGGCAGACAGGCAGACAGAGATAGAGAAACAGATAGAGAAACAGATAATAGGAAAAGAAGCAAAACTAAACCAAACCAAACAAAAGGAAACCCCAAACCAACGCAAACACAACCCAACCCAAATCCAAACAAACCAAATCAACCAATCAATCAATTAATCAATCAATCAACCAAACAATCAATCAAATCAATCAACAATCAATCAATCAATAAAATCAATCAATCAATCAATCATCAATCAATCAATCAATCAATACAATCCTCCCATCCATCCACCACCCACCCCACACCACCCCACCCCACCCCACCCTCTCCACCAAGCCTGACTGACCGCGTTGTCCCTGATGTCGATGTGGGTGACGTGTTCTAAGGAGTGGAACTTGGCTGTCTCTGTGGGCAGCAGCTGCAGACGGTTCATGCGAGGTCCACCTTCTTGATGTGCCCATGTACATCAACAGGTCTGTCGGCAGTCTCGACACCTGGTTCCCCGCCATGATGATGCTGTCCACCTGTAAGTATGGGTGTGTGGTGTGGGGTGGGGGAGGATACAGGCGCGTGTACACGCACAGACGCATGTATGCATACAAATTATAGAACAGAAACCATGATACACACACACAGAAAATTATACACACAAACATTCACACACAAAATACAACACACACACAAACACACACACACAATACACAACACACACAAAACACACACACAACACACACAAGCACCACGCGCAGCACACGCACGCACATGCACGCATACAACACACACGCACGCGCTCACGCATGTACGCACACACGCGCACACACACACACACACACACACACACACACACACACACACACACACACACACCACACACACACACACACACGCATGGTCAGTTTAAATTTTTTTTTAATCTGGCAAGTTGGGAATCAAAGCCTTTAATGACTCGCTTGTGCCCACCCTTTTCTTTGTTTTTAATCTTTGAAAAATCTCACTCTTTCTAACATACTTACGAAAAGTATACCAAATTGTAGCTGGTGTTAACGACTGGATAAAGCCTTTTCCCCTTCAAATTATTTTTTTTTTTAAAAGTGAAAGCTCAAAAATAAATAAGTTTTGGTCATTTTGTTTTTGGCTATAAAATTTGAGAAAACATTATTATTTGAAAAAAAAAGAAAAGTACTTATGCAATGTTGTAACCAGCTATTTATTCACGATGGAAATGAGAAACAACAAAACAAAAAGTGATACTTATATCATGAACAGTACCTATAAGCATAGCCACAATGATTCTAAGTGGAGAACAATTCCTGTTGTTTTTTTTAATCAATAGAAATTAAGTTAATGCTTTCTTCTTCTTCTTCTTCTTCTTTCTTCTTCTTCTTCTTCTTTCTTCTTCTTTCTTCGTCGTCGTCGTTGTCGAATGTTCAGACAGCAGCTATTGTTATCTGTTACATGAACGAAATGCTTCAAGCTGCCGTTAAGCACCTGACAAGTCAGGTCCTGCACATCCGACCTCAGCATAGAGAGAATAAAAAAAAATCTTTTAAGTCTTTGTGGAAAAGAGGCAGGAGAATGGACCAAGAAGAACAAGGTGACAGAATAAAAGTGAACAAAGCAGAAAAAAGAGAGTGATAGAAAAGAGGAAATAATAGACAGACAGTCAAACAGACAAACAGACAGACAGACACACATACAGATAGGTAGATAGAAGTAGATAGATAGATAGATAGATAGATAGATAGATAGATAGATAGATAGATTAGATAGATAGATAGATAGATAGATAGATAGATAGATAGATAGATCGATCGATCGATCGATCGAAAGAAAGAAAGAAAGAAGAAAGAAAGAAGAAGAAGAAGAAAGATAGAGAAGAAGAAGAGAAGATAAGAAAGAAAGATAGATAGATAGATAGGTAGATAGATAGACAGAAGAACAAAACAAGAAGAAGAGCACACGACAGACAAAAACACACACACACAGAAAACAGACACAGACAAACAACACACACACAAAACAACCAAACCCCCCCCCCAAACACACACACAACATACAAAACAACATCAGTTCTCACAGCAAAGTTGGCGGTGTGTGAGTGCAGCAGGACAGAGGGGATGGCGGTGAAGTTGTTGAAGGCCAGCACCAGCACTGCCAGCTGCCTCATGCCGCTCACCTCCTCCGGCAGGGCAGACAGCTGGTTGTTGTGCAGGTGCAGCACCTGCAGGCTGTACACACACACACAGCACAGAGAACATTTTATAGGAAGAGAAAGCTCTGACAGCACAACACAGAGAGAAACACTCACTGTAGGAAAGATAAAGCACCTACAGGCTGTATGACAGACAGACAGCACACAAACAGTCACCAGGTGAAAGAGAAGCTCCTGACAGACAGCACAGAAAACACCTGACAGACAGATAGGACAGAAACACTCACTGTAGGAAAGAGAAAGCACCTGACACAGCACAGAAAGAAACACTATAGGAAAGAAAAGCACCTGACACACAGCACATAAAGAAACACTATAGGAAAGAAAAAGCACCTGACACACAGCACAGAAAGAAACACTATAGGAAAGAGAAAGCTGCTGACAGACAGCACAGAAATATTCGTTATAGGAAAGAGAAAGCACCTGCCCACACAGCACAGAAACATTCGTTATAGGAAAGAAAAGCACCTGACACACAGCACAGAAACATTCGTTATAGGAAAGAGAAAGCACCTGACACACAGCACAGAAAACATTCGTTATAGGAAAGAGAAAGCACCTGACAGACAGCACAGAGACATTCGTTATAGGAAAGAGAAAGCACCTGACAGACAACACAGAAACTGTCACTATATGAAAAGGAAGAAATCGACAGAAATTTCATCTCGAGACTGGTAATAGAACTATTTAACAAAAAGATACAAAGAAACAATTAATACTAAGCCAACCTCCCACCAAAACACACACACACATTTCTGATTTTCTCCCTCACTGTCCTCATCTATAGAAAATCACTCAAAGTGAAAAGACAGTTAAACGTCAAAAGAACGAACAACCTCCCGACTCCTCTCCCAATCTCCTTAATCCCGACCCCATCCACCTGCCCCCCTCCATAAACTCCCCCTCCCCATCTTCTATCTCCCCCTTCCATCCTCACCCCCCACCTACCTAACCTGCCACACCCTTGTCTTCACCTCCACCCACCCACCATGTATCCATCAGCTCACCCACTCACCCACCCACCAACTCACCCACCACCACCAACTCACCCACCCACCCTTCCACTCACCCACCCACCTTCCATCACCACACCCTTCCACTCACCACCACATACCACTCACCCTTCCACTCACCCACCACATACCACTCACCACCAACCCATCTTCTGGATGGCTTGATGAAAAAGAGGAATTGCACTGCTTCTTCAATGTACCATCTGGAAATAAAACTTTGACTTGACTTGACCCACACACCCACCCACCAATCCACCAACTCACCCACAGACCAACTCACCCACCCACCAAACCCCTTCCCCCACACCCCCTTCCCCCCCACACACCCCCCCACCAACACACCCCCCCCCCACACACACTCCCCCACCACACACACATCCACCCCAAACAATCACACTGACTTGGAGAGCTCGGCGATCTGGGGCGGGACGTCCTCCAGCTTGTTGGTGGCCAGGTTCAGCTCGGCCAGGGTCCGGAGGAGGCACAGCGCCAGCGGGAACACCCTCAGGTCGTTGTCCGCCAGGTTCAGGCTCCGCAGGGCCTGGAAACGGGGCAGGTCGTCCAGCCAGCCGATGGTGTAGATGTCCTCCTCGATGGGTCGCTCCCTCAGCACGTTGTGCCGCAGCACCAGGATTTGCAGGTCCTCGTTGATGAACACCGTCTCTGGTAAAAACTCCAGGTGGCATCCGACAGGTCTGCTTTGGTGGGGAGCTTGGAGGTGGCCTGATTTTGAGAATTTGAATAAGAGAGAGAAAGTTGTGGGAGGGATGTAAAGGATTTTGGGGGTATTTCGTTTGGGTGTGGAGTGTGTTGTAAAAATTTTTTTTTATGTCGTGGTGTGGTATGATTTTTTTTGTACATAGTTTTCTGTTTCCCCACTCCAGGTGGCATCGACAGGTTTGCTTTGGTGGGGAGCTTGGAGGTGGCCTGGTTGAAAAAAAATTGAATATGAGAAAGTTGTGGGAGGGATAGAGAATTTTGGGGAGTGTTTCGTTTCTCCAGGTGGCATCCGGACAGGTCTGCTTTGGTGGGGAGCTTGGAGGTGGCCTGGTTTTGAGAATTTGAGAAAAAGAGAAAGTTGTGGGAGGGATATACAGGATTTTTGGGGGTGTTTGTTTTGGGTGTGTGGGTTTTAAGGAGTGTGTTGTGAAAATTTTGTTATGTTGTGGTGTGGTATGATTTTTTTAAAAAATTGTATATAGCTTTCTGTTTCCCCCACTCCGTTGGCATCCGGACAGGTCTGCTTTGGTGGGGAGCTTGGAGGTGGCCTGGTTTTGAGAATTTGAGAAATAGAAAGTTGTGGGAGGGATATAAAGGATTTTTGGGGTATTTCGTTTGGGTGTGGAGTGTGTTGTAAAAAATTCTTTATGTCGTGGTGTGGTATGATTTTTTTAAAAAATAGTACATAGTTTTCTGTTTCCCCCACATCAGGTGGCATCCCGACAGGTCTGCTTTTGTGGGGAGTTTGGAGGTGGCCTGGTTTTGAGAATTTGAGAAAGAGAGAGAAAGTTGTGGGAGGGATATACAGGATTTTTGGGGGTGTTTGGTTTTGGGTTGTGGGTTTAAGGAGTGTGTTGTAAAATTTTTTGTTATGTGTGGTGTGGTATGATTTTTAAAAGAAAAATTGTACATAGCTTTCAGTTTCCCCCACTTTCAGCTCCTCTCAGCTGCTTAATTATTCCATCCATCCCAGCCTAGGTAGGGCAGCTGGTGCTATTTATAGCAGGAACTGACCACACTTGGACAAGGTGAAAGGAAAGGGAGGGCTAAATATAGCGCTCTTGACTGAGTGATGTTGGATTTGTGCGCTGTGTACGTAGGAAGTTTCTGTATGGTAATGTGTGGACTTTTGTGACGTGGGTTTATTCATTTATTTATTTTTTATTGGTTGGTGTTACATGGACTCAGATGAAGCATTCATCCAGCTGTTATCATCATCATCATCATCATCATCATCATCAGCAGCAGCAGCAGCAGCAGCAGCAGCATTATCAGCATCATCATCATTATCTCATCATCTTCTTCTTCTTTCTTTCTTCTTCTTCTTCTCTTCTTCGTCTGCGCTCCCTTGTCGGGTGGGATATGTGGGACACACACACACACACACACACACACACACACACACACACACACACACACCACACACACACACAGGGACAAGAGAATTATTTGGCGTCAGAACAAAAAAACAACCCAACCCCAAAAAGGTTATATTACCAACCTTCTTGGCCTTTCTCAGCCATTTGACATACTCCGACTGGGAAGTGAAAGACACAAATAGTGACCTTTCACCCTGCAGGGTCGAGGTCAGTTTGAGGACATTTTCTTGACCCTTGACCTGGACCTCGTCCACGCCTCCTTTGGCCAGCTGCACCACCGTAGGTTTAGCTCCCTTGTCTGGCCATCGGGGGAAAGAAAACCAAAATGCAAAAAATAATTATTAAATTTAAAACAAACAGAAAAAACATACACGAGAGCAACAGCCACCAAAACTCTTGGCAGAAAAAAAATGTTGACATTGTCTAGCGATTTTTTTTTTCAAATTGTGAGACATATGAGATGGGTAATATTTATCTATAATCAGACTCTTTACAAGATCTAAATGAAAATTTGTCCGCTAAAAACCCCAACAAAAAAAGAAAACAACCCACAACAACAAAAAACAAAACCAGA
>CM060325.1:55774983-55782483 GCA_030674155.1 Stramonita haemastoma | reverse complement strand
ATATAATATATACACATATATATGTATGTATAGCCCCGCATGAGTCCTAGTGGTTAGGGCGTTGGACTCGTAATCTAAAGTTGCGGTTCGATCCAGCTTTCGGTTATGGCATTGTGGCCCTTTGGAAAAGGCACTTTAACTTAAGCTATTTTCATCTACCCACACCCAGGTGTGGAAAGGTACCAACCTTGTGTTGGGGTTAACCTTGCGATAGACTGGCGTCATACCAGGGGAGTCTATGACTCTCAGTTCGCTTACGCCACAGAAACGGATAACACCGCCTGATGAGCCTAAGGCTCGGGAGAGACTTATATATAAATATATATATTATATTATATATATATATATAATAGAATAAATGTAACAGAGAGAGAGAGAGAGAGAGAGAGAAGAGAGAGAGAGAGGAGAGAGAGGTTTGTACATATATTATACAACACATCTATCTATCCATCCATCCATCCATCATCCATCATCCATCTATCCATCCATCTATCATCCATTCCATCCACCATCTCATCATACCATCACATCTATCTATCTATCTATCTATCTATCTATCTATCTATCTATCTATCTATCTATCTATCTATCTATCTATCTATCTATCTATCTATCTATCTAAAACAAGCCAAAAACATAAACTCATACACTTTCCACACCTATCACACACCCCCTCCTAAGATCTTCCACAACATACATAACCAAACACCTTCACGTTGTCTTCACCTGTGCCAAAAAAAAAATACATCCTGATCACGCAGACGCTTAGATCCCTCTGATAGTGCACGCTTCATTAGGTCTAAGCCCTGCTAATCCTTGCATGTGACCCTTCTCTTTCGGGGCTTTGACCCTCTCTCGTCGACTTAAGCAGGGTCGGTTACAAACCCGGGACTGTAGAAAACTTAGATTCCAACGCTTCGCTGCATTCATCGTCACGACACAGAGGGAATTTTCTTTTGGAACCAATCTCCTCTTAGAATGCTATCTATGAAAATAGGGATTAGATGATTTGGAATTTTTCCTCATTCTTATCAACTTTAGCGCTGTTGTTGTTACTTTGTTGTTGTGTTGTTGTTGTGTTGTTGTGGTGGTGGTGGTGGTGGTGGTGAGGGTGGTGGTGGTGGTGGTGGTGGTGGTGAGGGTGGTGGTGGTGTGGTGGTGGGTGGTGTGGTGTGTGTTTAAGGAGACAAAGCAATTGCTTGAATCGGATCGTGGCTAAGTAGTATTGAACGTTACTAAACATACACATGTTATTAGCAAATAAAGGTGAGAAGCTTATGTTTAGTAAAATGAAATTTGAATAAGATGTAATACCAAAGATATAAAATCTAATATAAAATGTGAGATATGTAATATATAATATAATATATATTAATAATATTATATACAATAATATATATTTATATATATATATATATATATTATATATATATATATATAATACAAAGTAAAGAATATAACAGACAGACAGGACAGAAAAAAAAACGAGAGAAGACAAGAAACAGCAAACAAACATACAAACAGAGAGAGAACAGACAGACAGACAAACCGAGACGAGCAGAATCAAATCGTAAACATGAACAGTTCATGTCTCAGCACTTAGCACACTTTTTCTTCGCACTGGCGACAATAAAGAAGGTGCCGATCCACTCCATATGTCACATAGACACACACACACCACACACACACACACACACACTATTGACGAGTACTCGAGCAGAACCCCCACTCACCAACTACACTATTCAACCGTTTGTCATACCACCCACCGAAACATGTCAATGTCCCACTTATCTATCCCATGCCTCAATTCTCAATGCAAATAATTAACAACCAAAAAAAAAAACCCCGCAACCTAACCCATCATTTGGAATAAACAGTGTCGAAAATCTGAAGCCCTGATACCGGTTTTTCGAGGTCGTTGGAAATGATAGTTATTAAGGCTCATCGGACACTGGCCTTGAACTGAAGATGTTGATACCGGGTATTCAGCAACGCGGCAAGGCGATAGAGAAAACGATCTCTAGTTTTGTTTTGTTTTGTTTTGTTTTTGTGACTGAAACCTAGACCACTGATCCATATGTCACCACTAGAGTTTTCATCTATCTTCTTTTACTTGCTATTTATTTTGGGTCGTGTCTTTATGTGTGTTGACAGAAAGCGAAGTGCTAAGCAGTTTGAAAATAATGTCCTCTTCTTTCGGAACGCTCAGACAGCATCATTGTTGTCCTATCATGTAGCGAGATGGTTGCGCTGCCGTTAATTACGCGCCTGACAAGTCAGGTTCAGCACATTCGACTTCCGGGGTGGGAGAGAATTGTTAACTTTAAGTCTTTCGGGGGAAATTCATATTTTTTTTTTACTGGGTTTAGCGCTGGGAGAGGAATTGTTAATTTAAGTCTTCGGGGGAAAATTAAATATTATTTTTTTACTGGGTTGTCGCTGGGAAGAATTGGTTAACTTAAATCTTTCGGGGGGAAATAAAATAACTTTTTACTGGGTTAGCGCTGGGAGAGAATGTTAAACTTGAAGTCTTTCGGGGGAAAATTCAAGTCACTTTTTTCTGGTTCGCAGCAGTTGAACGTCTTAATCCAGTTAGCGACAAACGGAATGCATTTTAAGGACCCTACAACGTGTTAAGGACCACGCAGTGGACGAACCTTCCAGTTGTTTGATAGGGAAATGGAAGTGTCTTGATGGAGTGCCAAACCAGGCCTACACATGCCTATCAAACGTAAGCCCCGTATTTGCCATCTGGTCTGGGCCTCAAAAGGTCTGTATTTATTCTGGAGGAGGACTGTGTTCAGGTTTGCATGCAATGAAAACACTTAGTAGACAGGTTATCACTTCATGCAATGAGTGGAGGGGAAGAATTAAAAAATTAAAAAAACCAACCTGGCGAGTTAATTGTCAGTTTGATTCAGATGACCTTTACACTATCTGTCTGTCTGTCGTCTGTCTGTTTGTCTATCTGTCTTTTCTGTCTCTGACTGTCTGTTTGTCTCTCTCTCCTCTCTCTCTCTCTCTCTATCTCTCTCTTTCTCTGTGTGTGTGTGTGTGTTTGTGTGTGTGTGTGTGTGTGTGTGTGTGTGTGTGTGTGTGTTGTGTGTGTGTGTGTGTGTGTGTGTCTCTCTCTCTTCCATACATTTAAGCTGAGTACGGTGCACTGACACACACACATTGAAATCAAATAGGAAACATTGACCTCTTTCGAATCCTACACAAAAAAACCACTTGAAAAAGAAACCCTTGCCAACCAAACTAAGCCTGCAACGTGTATTACATTTTCTTCGTTCTTTCGAACCACACTTGACTGAAAGTATATGGCACGTTACCATACGTTACATGTAGACTAGAGCCATGCAGAGTCAGATTTTTATCACTCTGACTGAAAAAAGTTCATTTATATTTTTATATTTTTAAGTGTGATAGAAGAATGTTTGCAACATTAGCTCCATTTTTCTGAACTAGCAGCTGATAATCTAATAAGGACACAAAAGAAAACTCAACAAAACTCAGAAAAAAAATCAAACATGATATTGTTGTCGCTGTTGTTGTTGTGCGTTCGCCAGCTCAGCGACTAGGGGTTTTCCAAAAATATGCGCTCTCACTCATCCCACCAGAAAATTACTGAGATTGAAAAAAACCACCGCTGGATGAGTGCTTATTCCATTCTCCTCGATATAAAAGAATAATTTTTATTTCAAAGTTTGCGTGTAGAACTCTTTTCAAGTACCTCACCAATTAGGCAGCCATATGCCAACTTCAGAGGATTTTCAACAGTGTGACCTTGTATTTCTGAACCCCTCTCATCCTTACAATTCATGTCTCAGGCCAAACTTCACCCCCGCAGCGTCCCTCCCCCTCCCCTGGCCCCTCCCCCCCCCCCAATTCCTCAAATCTTCGTCATCTTGACCTTTTGACCAGTCTGCATCGCACAAGGCCAGACAAGACACATCTTACTTATTATCTTAGGGGTTGGAATGAGGTGAGGGATAGACAGGTTAGACTTACTGAAGAGGACCCAGACAACAAACAAGATAGATAGAGAGAGAGAGGAGAGAGAGAGGAGGTAGAAGAGGAGAGAGAGAGAGAGAGAGAAGAGAGAGAGAGAGAGAGAGAGAGGAGAGAGCAGAGAGAGAGAGAGAAGAGACGAGAGAGAGAGAGACAGAGAGACAAGACAGACAACAGACAACAACACAAAACAACAACACACACATACACAACACACACACACACAAACACACACATCACAGACAAACAGACGACGTAGATGAATCAGAGTGCTCTCACTCACTGGGGTGCAAGACAGACAGGGTGACTGCCATAAAGGAGCGCCCCTTAGCTTTTTCAGTTTGCTCAATGCACGAGAACCTTTCACTTACCTGGAGTTCACAGGAGCCAAAACAAACACAAGCCACTATACCACCTTTCTCCATCAATGCCGCGAGTGGTTAGTGCTGTGAACTTTCCTACTATAATACTGTGGGGCTGAGGGTTCGAGCCTCATCAGCGGATTTGGTGGTTTTGGTTTTGTTTTGCTTGCTTTCGCATCCCCCCTCCTCCCCCTTTGCAAAAAGATGTTAGGGACAGGATAGCTCAGTGGTCAGAGCACTTGCTTCCCCCTGCCAAGGTTAAGCCGCATCGAGTGTGGTTAGCAAAATGGATGGTGACCGTTTGCGTGGCTTGGCTACAGTACAGTTCCCCCAATTCACCCAGTTGTAAATGGGTACCTGCCCTCTTTAAAGTCAGGGAAGGTAAAAGCAACGAGGGAGAGGAGATGGGCGCCACCCTCAACATGCTGGCCCTTAGAGAAGCTGAGGTCTCTGATGCCTCACTCCCCTACGTCCGCCTAGGTTATAGGACACCTTTACTTTTACCTAAAAAGACGTACTTTCTAGAAAGACGCACTAGAAATAAAACATCTCTCAACCCCCCCAGAAAACAACAACAACACAAAAAACAACAAAAACAACACAAAAACAAACCAAACACACCCACCCCCCCCCCCCCCCCCCAAAAAAAAAAAAAATCCAACCAAAACCGCTTTCGAAATAATCTCACAGGAAGAAACACAAAAAAAGAATGTTAGGAGAGTAAAAACAACAACAACAAAAAGACAGAAAGAAAAGAAGAAGAAGAAATAGCGGTCAAACCAGAACAACAGAAAAAGCTGGTTAGTATACATGACAACAAGAAGCCTTGTGTGTGTGTGTGTGTGTGTGTGGTGTGTGTGTGTGTGTGTGGTGTGTGTGTGTGTGTGTGTGTGTGTGTGTGAGAGACAGAGACAGAGAAAGAGAGACAGACAAGACAGACAGACAGACAGACAGAGAGAGAGAGGGTGGTGAGAGAGAAGAGAGAGAAGAGAAGAGAGAAGAAAGAGAGAGAAGAGAGAGAGATAGATAGAAGAAGAAGATAGAGAAGAAGATGAGAGAGAGAGAGAGAGGAGAGAGAGAGAGAGAGTGTGTGTGAGAGAGAGACAGAGAAGAGAGGAGGAAGGAGGACAGAAACAGACAGAGAGACAGAAACAGACAGAGACAGAGACAGAGATAGATAGATAGATAAGAGAAGAGAGAGAGAGAGAGAGGAGAGAGAGAGAGAGAGAGAGAGAGGAGAGAGAGAGAGAGGAGAGAGAGAGAGAGAGAGAGAGAGAGAGAGAGACAGAGAGACAGAGAGACAGAGACAGAGACAGAGAGAGAGAGAAGACAGACAGACAGACAGACAGACAGACAGACAGACAGACAGACAGACAGACAGACAGAGACAGAGAGAAGTGGGTGGGGAGGGGGTGATTCATTCGTTTCGGCTTTTTTTTTTTAGAAGAAGGTTGGGAGAGAGAGAGAGAAGGGGGTGGGTGCGGTGGCAGGAATGTGCGGACATCTGACGACAGCATTTGAATGCTTCACTTAGCCTGGTATGGGCATTATACTGTTTTATTGTCCACACCTACCTGTTGTCTGTGTGGTTCTCTATCCTCTGTTGTCTTTTTCTGTTCTGTCTGTCTGTCTGTCTCTTTATCGGGGAGAGAAAGAGAGAGAGAGATAGACAGAGAGGGGGGGGGGGAGGGTAGGGTACTGTTATATCATCATCATCATATCATCATCATCATCATATCATCAATCATCATATTGTTATCATCATCATCTTTATCATTGTCACAGTTAGTAGGGGCACTGAGCTTTTCTGACCCCTTCCCCCCACCAAAAAAAAAATCCCCGTAAATCACGCACACACACACACACACACACACCACACACACACACACACACACACACACACACACACACACACCGCAATAAAAAGAAAAAAAAAAAAAAAGGTAGCACGTTGACATGGGGCGGCTTGCACCGTACCGTTTGCTGTACAGGGAAGCTTTGAACCACAGTAGCAACCTTTACAGTACAGACCACAATAATTAATACAAGGCAGAATACAGATCTATGTATGCATTCGCTCCCCTCTTCGTCCCCCCCCCCCCCTCCTTTGCCAACCCACATCAGCAGGTTTTCTTGACAGTGGTAAAAGGCTACATACACTACACGATAGATTCAACCTGAAAATAATGATCTGAAAAGAAGATTAAAGGCAGAGGAGAGAGAGAGAGAGGAGAGAGAGAGAGAGAGAGAGAGAGAGAGAGAGAGAGAGAGAGAGAGAGAGGGAGAGAGAGAAGAGAGAGAGAGAGGAGAGAGAAGAGCAACACACACAAGACACAGACAGATACAGACAGACACAGACACACACAGACAGAACACACATACACACACACACGCGCGCGCGCGCGCCCGCGCGCACACACACACCACATACACACACACGCACGCACGCATACACAAAATTATGAACAAACACACACTCGAAGACACACAGAGACACACAGAGATACACACAGATACAGACATACAAACACACAGACAGACACACAGACAACCCCCCCCCCCCACACACCACACACGGTCCCCCTCCCCACCCACCCACACACAGAGAAAAAAAAACCCACAGAAAGCAAAGACGCCCGTTTTTTTTTTTCAGGCCAAGTTGACAGGCCTATGATATAGGTTAATGGGAAAGCGATGGGATGTTGTTTCCTTTTAATCGCACCAGGCGGCTGATTTGTTTTGCTGTGGACAAAGAGGAAACCCTCTCAGCCGATAGCTATAGGCCTATGTCAACGTTTTCTTTGTCGTTTACTTTCACAAACTATCTGGCTGACACTGTCAGAGAAGTAGGTCCATTCGTTTACACTTGACCCAACTCAATCTGTATAATACATTCGCACGCACACATATACCTTACACATATGTACATATATACATCCCTGCATGCATACGTACGTAAGTATGTACATGTATACATGCATGCATGCATGCGTGCATACATACATACACATATACATACTACATACATACATACATACATACATACATACATACATACATACATACAACTACATATATACATACATACACACGTACCTACCTACCTACCTACCTACCTACCTAC
>CM060325.1:55763555-55764883 GCA_030674155.1 Stramonita haemastoma | reverse complement strand
TGGGGGGTGTGTGTGTGTGTGGTGTGTGGGTGTGTGTGTGTGTGTGTGTGGTGTGTGTGTGTGTGTGTGTAAGAGAGAGAGAGTGTGTGTGTTTGGTGTGCGTGTAATTGTTTTGTGTGCGTGTAATTGTGTGTGTGTGTGTGTTGTGTGTGTGTGTGGGTGTGTGTGTGTGGTGTGTGTGTGTGTGTGTAAGAGTGTGTGTATGTATTTTATGTATGTATGTATGTATGTATTGTATTTTATGTATGTATGTATGTATGTATGTATGTATGTATGTATGTGTAAAGGAGGAGAAAAAGAGGAGAGAGAGGAGAGGGGGAGAAAAAACCGAGAGGGGGGTGAGAAGAGAGGAAAACGGAGAGGGGGGGAGAGAGGAGAAAACGGGATGAGAGGAGAGGAGAGAGAAGAGGAGAGAGGAGGAGAAAAGAGAGAGAAGAAGAGGAAACGTGGGGGGTGCTGTGTGTGTGTGTGTTGTGTAAGAGAGAGTGTGTGTGTGTATACATATCTACCTCTATCAAAATTCCATATCACCACACATGCATACACACACACGCACACACACACACACGCGCGCGCGAACCGCGCGCGCGGGCGCGCGCCGTTGGACCTGTACTACCGCTTGTACCAGTATGTATGTATGTATGTATGTTATGTATGTATGTATGTATGTATGTAATTTGTATAGTATGTATGTATGTATGTATGTATGTATGTATGTATGTAAAACAGCTGAATCACAGAGGGACAATTGTTTCACTAATGTCTGTTTTGCCCATCCACGCACAACCCCTCTCTCGCCTCTCGTCATGCAGAAACCAGCAATTAACTTTTCCCTGGCACACTTCTCCTCTCTCTCTCTCTGTTACTAACCTATCTGTTTTGCTTCTCTCACCTAAGCCGCCTTTCCCATACCCTCTAATCATTTTGTTGAGTAAAACCCGTATTTTACACGCAAACACGCACGCATGCACGCACGCGCGCGCGCGCGCACACACATACAGGCATACAGACATGCACACGTACATATGCACTTGCACATTCGCGCCCGCACACACACACACACACACACACACACACACACACACGCGCGCGCCGCGCGCGCGCGCGCACACACACACACACATACGCACACACACAGACACATAAACACACACACATGACTATGGACAGGCAGAGAGAGAGAGAGAGAGAGAGAGAGAGAGAGAGAGAGAGAGAGAGAGAGAGAGAGAGAGAGAGAGAGAGAGAGAGAGAGAGAGAGAGGAGAGAGAGAGAGAGAGAGAGAGAGAGAGAGAGAGAGAAGAGAAGAGAGAGAGAGAGAGAGAGAGAGA
>CM060325.1:55753555-55758555 GCA_030674155.1 Stramonita haemastoma | reverse complement strand
TCCCATAGATAGTGAGGCAAAAGCTGACCACAAGATAAATCTTTCAAGATGCCTAACCTAAAGCTCTGCCTACCGCGGGTAGGAAGGGGGGGGGGGGGGGGGGTCCTACTAAGCCTACTATCAATTTTGAAGTGATAAATCGCCACACTACTGTATGTCGGTATCCTATCCCCCCCTGGGTGTATAGTGGGGGGTGAAGAATTGGGATGGAATGCTGTAGGTAGCGACTTAGCGGCTGGTTTCCTGTTGTGGCAGATCCGGGTAGGGTAGGGTAGGGTAGGTCAGACACTCGGGTATACTGGGGTACGGGGCACTATACGCCAGTATACTGGGGTACCGGGCATTATATATATGGGGGTGGGATGGTGGGTGGGGGGTTAATACCCCTGTTCATTTTCTGGACGGTGGGCAAGTAAATTACAGCTTGGGGTTGGTGGTGGAGAAAACTTGGTGTTTGACCTGTTTCCCACATGTGTACATGTTCGTTGGTTTTTTGTTTTGTTTTTGGGTTGTGTTTTGTTGTTTTTTTTGTTTGTTTCTTTCGGTGTGCTTTTTCTTTTCTTTCTATATCGACGATAATAGAATAAGCTCTCATGTGCTTTTTTTTTCATTCAGTCCTCGTGTGTGTGTAGTTTTTTGTAAATGTCATCTGTTCCCACCGGCACATAATGGCCTACTCTGACGAAAAGCGGAACAGGATTAAACGTTTTGCTCAAGATGTTCTCCGTGCATCACACACGGGGCCTCGGTTTATAGTCTCATCCGAAGGACTTTTGGGGTGATTTGTGTGTGCTTTGTTTGTTTTGGTGTGCTTTGTTCTTGGTGTGTTTTGTTTTGTTTTGGTGTGCTTTGTTTTTGGTGTGCTTTGGTTGGTTTACTTAAGTGTGCTGTAATTGCTTTGATGTGCTTTGACTTTGGTGTACGTGTTTCGCGTTTTGATGTGTGTGTTTTTTTTTCGTGTGCTATGCTTGTTTTCTGTTGTTGTTTTTTTGTGTGTGTGTCTTTGCTTTGCTTATTTTGGTGTGGTGTGATTGGTTTGATTTGGTATGCTTTTGTGTGTTTGTTTTGTGTTCCGTTTGATGTGTATCACTTGGCATCTTTAAAAAAAAACCTTTTATATTAAGGATAATGGAATAAGCACTCGTGTGTATTTTTACATCCAGTCCCCGTGTGTTTGCTGTTTTGTAAATTTTGTCATCTATTCCCACCGGCACACAATGGCCTACTCTTACGAAGAGCGGAACAGGATTTAACGTGTGCGCAAGATGTTCTGTATGCGTTCGCACCTGGGGCCTTGGTTTATAGTCTCATCCGAAGGACTTTTGGGAAGTGTGGAGTCAGCACTACAGGGGAAAAATCCCCTCAAACGGAAATCGAACCCGAGTCGTCAAATTGTCGTCGCGTCTGATACAGGGAGCAGGGAATGGTAAGTTGGAAAAGTCGAGGAGGTAACAGCATCAGCAGCAAGAATATCAGAAGGATGATGACGAGGAGGAGGCAGAGGAGGAGGGGGAGGAAGGGGAGGAGGAGGAGGAGAGAGACTTCTCACTTTTATATCCCTTCCCCAGCTGTACAATACGTTGCCGGCAGTTATTCTTTCATGTTTTTGCAGTTATTGTTGTTGTTTATTGTTGTTGCCGTTGTTGTTATTACTGACATCAGTTTTGCTCGACAAATTGTTTATCATATCCCAGAATCAAGCATGATCATTGCTAAATGTCTTGAGCGTACTGCTTTTTCATGTCCCCCCCCCCCCCCCCCCCTAACTTCAGTTTCATTGAGGAGATTGTGTATCTACTGCCATTCCAGAAAACCGCGTTTTACACGCAACTGAAACAAAAATAAGAATCCACACGATTTTTACTGAAAAGCTGTCATAATATAAGGAACTATATGTTTTTTTGCTTTCATGCAAGCTACAAACATATATTACTTCATAGTAATATATACCTAAAGCTGCAATTTATAGACATTCGTCACATTTCAAATGCAATTATTATTTTCTTAAAAAGGTCCAGCTTTTTTTTCTCCACTTTACAACTTGTAACTTGATCTTGTCGTCAACACAAAGTATTCTTTTCATCAGATTGTTACAAACACTAATTAAAAAAGAAAAAAAAATTAAAACCCAACCACCCCTTGTCTTATCACACTCACACACACACACACACACACACACACACACACACACACACACACACATACACACACACACATATAGATAGATAGATAGATAGATAGATAGATAGATAGATAGATAGATAGATAGATAGATAGATAGATAGATAGATAGATAGATATAGTACTAAGTCACATGGAACAGCGTCAAGAAAGCTTTCGCAGTTTTATGTTCACAGATTTCGTTCCAACAATTTATTACATTTCGTAGTGCTAGAAGCGGAGAAGAGAGAGGGGAAGGGGGAGGGGGTAAGGGTCTACTCTGTCTTCTGTGTGAACTAGCATGCTTGTTCCACTGTGTCTGTACTCTACAGAAACCTCAACCAGCCATAATGTTCACAGATCTATCCCAGTGAACGGCAGCCATAAAAAACTCCCTTTAATCTTTTGGCCTTTTATGTCCCAGAGTGATAAAGAGTTGAAAAGAGGTCAAACAGCGTCATAAAAGACTTAATGATCAGACCGTGCCTTGTTCAGATGATTTCACTTTACTTGACTGTTGTTACACTAACACACACACACACACACACACACACACACACACACACACACACACACACACACACACCACACACACACACACACACTAATGTGTAAGAAACGTTAAAAAATCAGACAAAAGAAGGTTCGCACACATGCACACACACACACACACACACACACACACACACACACACACACACACACACACACACACACACACACACACACCCAAAGTGAGGAAGTGGTCCACGTTTTCCCTTTATTCATTTTCATTTCTTACTTCCAGTCTTGGGGACGGGATAGCTCAGTGGTCAGAGCGCTCGCTTTCCCCAGCCAAATTAAGCAGCATCGAGCGTGGTCACCAATTGGATGGGTGGCCGTTTGTGCGCCTTGGTTTCAGTACAGTCCCCCCAGTTTGCCCAGCTGTAAATGGGTACCTGCCCTCTTTAGGGTCAGGGAAGGTAAAGCAGCGAAGGAGAGGAGATAGGCGCCGCCCTCAACATACTGGCCCCATAGAGAAGCTGAGGTCTCTGACGCCTCGCTCCCCTATACGACCACACAGGTTATGGGACACCTGTACCTTTTACCTTTTACTCCCAGTCTCTCACTCATTCATTCATTCATTCACTCAACTTTTTTTTCTTAAAAAAAAACATACAACCTCCCCCCACCCCCTACCACATACACACACACACACACACACACGCACACACACACACCACACACACACACACACACACACACACACAACAACACACACACACACACACACACACACACACACACACACACAAAACACACACACACACACACACACACACACACACACACACAACACACACACACCACACACACAAACCACCACCACCACCACCAATACCACCACCACCACCAATACCACTCCTTCGCCCTTTGCTTCTAAAGACTGTGGAAGGGGGAGTAGAGAGCTATCTACATTGAGTTCTTCACCTTGTGTTTTTTCTCAAGCCACGTTCATTGCACAATACAATGGAGGAGACCCTGTCGTTCTTTCTCACGGAAACCAAGGACCCTAGGGGAAGGCACCTCTTCTTGTCCCCATTCAAATTCCAAGGGAGGGGAGAGGGGGTAGGGGGGAGGAAACGACTTCTTCTTTTCATCTTGTCACCCTTGTAGTATAGTATAGGCCTGGTTGGGTGGGTTAAGGCTAGGCTACTAGTTGAGTTGACAAAACGCTCAGCACTCTGCTGGTGTTAGTTAGTTATCGCTAGCCCGGTGTCACTTGCTAAAATGGATCCCCTTCTATTCCCTGTCTAGTCAGATTTGGGGTGGGTAGGGTGTGGATGGGTGGTGGTTGTTGTTGTTGTGGTGGTGGTGGCAGTGGTTGGTGGTTGAGTGGTGGTGGTGGTGGTGGTGTGTGTGTTAGTGTGTGTATCTGTGTTGCAGATTTTCGCGTTTATACGAGCTTTTCTCTTTATCAAAAAACCCAAAATATTTCAAATACTCCCAGCAGTCGGAATGCAGCTACCTTAACGGTGGAAGGCGAAACGGTCGAATATACAAAAAAATCTCCCCATTGGCGAACCTCGGAACTCTGACCAAAGAACGAAAAAAAAGAAAAAAAAAGAATACAAGGGGGGAGAGAGAGAGAGAGAGAGGAGAGAGAGAGAGGAGAGAGAGAGAGAGAGAGAGAGAGAGAGAGAGAGAGAGAGAGAGAGAGAGAGAGAGAGAGAGAGAGAGAGAGAGAGAGAGAGAGGCCCCATAAAACACCCGATGAAACACTCAAGCAATGATATGGCAGTAGGATTACACAGAGCTCAGGGAAGGCAGGTGTTTAGAGAAATTTATTGAGTCTAAGACTGCCAGAGGGAAGGGACACGACAAACTCGACGATCTGTTTCGAATTTGAGCCATCCCTGAAGATTGTTTGTTAGTACCACGTAAGTGAATTAAGCAAACTTGTGAAGATTTATGATCAGAGGTTTGCTGACTTTAAAAAGATAAAACTCTTAGGTGCCTTGAGAAGAACTTGTGTTAGACCGACTGAGGATGCTAAGAATGTCTAGCTGGCTGAAACCGGCGAGATATCAAAAGTCAGCGGCTTCTTTGTCGGAATAGAGATGTTAAGAGCTGGTTTGGGGATGGGTAAAAGCCGATAATATCTTTCCCTTTTTCTGTCTCTTTTTACTTAATTTTTTTTTTACTGTTAGTTGTAGCGATTGCCAGTAACCCTATTACAAAAAGAAATAAATGGAATTCATACATAAATTCACACACGCATATATACGCGCACACGTACACATGCACGCGCGAATGCACGCACGTACACACACGCACGCACGCACACATGCACACACGCA
>CM060325.1:55743555-55748555 GCA_030674155.1 Stramonita haemastoma | reverse complement strand
TGTCTGTCTGACTGTCTATTTGTTTGTCACTCTCTCCTTCTTTCTCTCTCCTTATTTTATTCTGTTTGTCTCGTTCTCTATGTTTTATGCCAACTCTCCCTCTCTCTGTCTGTATGTTAGTCTGTCTGTCTGTCTCTCTCTCTGTACTATACTTTGTCTCTCTTTCATTCTGTTTTTCACTCAGTCAGTCTGTCTGTTCCTCTCTGATTCTAACTGCCTGCTTGTTTGTTTCTCTGTCTGTCTTGTCCGTCCCTCCGTCCCCTCTCTCTCTCTCTCTCTCTCTCTCTTTCCTCTCTCTCTCTCTCTCTCTCTCTCTCTCTCTCTCTCTCTCTCTCTCTCTCTCTCTCTCTCTCTCTCCTCTCTCTCTCTCTCTCTCTCTCTCTCTATATATATATATATATGTCCGAGATGATATCTTTAGCAATATATGTAACACAGGCTCTAGAAAAACGCAAGCAGACTATGAATCAAATAGATTCTATTTATAAGTAATATCTAAAAATATTTGTTGATATTTGTCTGGATTTAGAGTTATTATTCATGTTTTATTAACCCCCTTTGACTGATGGGCATGTAGCTTTTGTCAAATAAAATTCGTTCATTCATTCATTCGTTCATTCGTTCATTCGTTCTCCTCTCTCTCTCTCTCTCTCTCTTCTCTCTCTCTCTCTCTCTCTCTCTCTCTCTCTCTCTCTCTCTCTCTCTCTCTCTCCCCCACCCCCCTCTCTCTCTCCAACCTGGCCTTGTCCTCTCATACGATTAATTATTCATACTTAACCCGCTGAGCAAACTGAAGACCAGATCATTCCTGGGGAAAACAGCGTGTAGCCTACGGAGGCGTGATGGGGTGTGGCGCGGCATGCATGGGGGTGGGGGTTGTGGGCTGTAAGAGGGCGTAATCATAAAGAAAGAGAGAAGGAAGGAAGAAGGAAGGACAGAAAGAAAGGAAGGAAGAAAGGGAAGAAAGGAAGAGAAAAAGGGAAGGAAAGAGAGAAGGAAAGAAGGAAGGAAAGAAGGAAAGAAGGAAAGGGTTAGAAAGAGGAAAGAAGGAAAGAAAGAAAGAAAGAAAAAAATAAGGAAGGAAACACAAGGAGAAAAAGAAAGAAAAAAATAGAAAGAAAGAAAGATAAAAAATAAAGAAAGAAAAAATAGGAAAACGAAAGAAGGAAAAGAGGGGAACAAGAAAGGGGAAAAGAAAGGCACAAAGAAAGAAAGAAAGAAAGACAGACAGACATAAATGAAGAAAAAAGTATTTTAAAAAAATATATAAAAAAGAAACAATTTGCTCAAAACAGTTGAGAAAAAATTCATTTTATATATAAAACAGCTTCTGAGTCATCAGTAAAACTTGCATAACTCAGAAAAGAACTATTTGAAGTGATTTGCTCCACGCTCCAATAGTTGGAATGCCATTTTCGGGTGGTTCTCTTTCCTAGTGAACCAGGGTAAAGGAGAGAGCTGGATTTGGGGATAAGTTAGCCTAGTGGTTAGACCGTTGCGCTCACGATCTGACGGCCCGGTTTCGAACCCAGCATTAAGCCACCTCAGCACCAAGATGCCCATTCAAGGGGAATTTTTTCCTGGACAGCAGTGCCGACTTCACTCGCCCTTAAATTTCCCGAATGAGACTTCAAATCGAGGTCTCGTGTGTGAAGGCACTCAGAACATCTTGCACACACGTTTAAAATGTGTTCCACTTTTTGTAAGAGTATGCCATTGTGTGCCGGTGGGACCAGCTGACAAAATTTACAAAACTGCATACACACAGAGACTTGATGTAAAAAAAGCACATGATTGCTTATTCCATTATCCTCGATATAAACGAATAAATAAAATGAATAAAAATAAATAAACACATTTTGGCAGCCATTTGATTTTTTCCCCTATTTCATTTTAGTGTTCCAGGTTTTTCACTTAAAAAGCAAGTAATGAGAACCTAGCCTATGAAGCCAAATAGCTTTTAGAGAACACACACATTTTATTTTTATGCAGAAATCTTCTTTTTTTTCTTCACACAGTTTCTATGGGGATTTGAACACAATATTTTTAAAGTATCATTCACGAAAACTTGTAGTATTTATGCAATATTTTTATATTAAGATATGTGCGAGCTTTTTTTTCTTCCTTCCGTGATGTTACTTTTTACATGTTTGCTTTTTATGTGTGGCATGTAACCCGCGTGAATTTCTCTATGAGATAAAGTATTTTTGAATTTTTGAATTTGAATCTTTCTCACTCGACCGATAAACGTCGGCAACAACAACAGCAACAACAGTCATACAAACAATAACAGCTTCAACAGCTACAACAGTAAGAACAACAAGAAAACAGAACAACATCACGGGAAACAACAGAACGTACTGAAGGCGAAATGGGTACCTGCCTCTTTAGGGTCAGGGAAGGTAAAGCAGTGAGGGAGAGGAGATGGGCGCTACCCTCAATATGCTGGCCCCGAGAGAAGATGAGGTCTCTGGTGCCTCGCTACCCTACGACCACGTAGGTTATGGGACACCTTTACCTTTTACTGCAGGCGAAAATGTGAACTTTCTGAATGAAGTAAGATGTGATAACTCGTGTACATGAAACTTGAAAGTACTACATTCGTCTACAATACCCGCCATCTTCCTCAAGGAACGGGCAAATAATCTAGACGCTAGAAGTGGTAAAAGAACAGGGCCTAAAACCATCTATCAAGGCCAAGAAGAAGAAACAGACTGTTGACTTAACCTTCGCACGTATGTGCACTCCCCTTTGAAGTATGTTCGGTACTTCGGTACTGGTAACCTTTAGTTTGGTTAGGTGTGGCGTCAAATACAAGACCTCCCCCACCCCACCCCTTCCTTGTCCACGGAAAAAAAACTAACCTATCCTCAATTAAAATAATTAAAATTGCAGAGTTCTCGTTTCTTCAGCAAAAGAAAAAAACAACAAACAACAAAACATTCTTACCGTAACAAAATATAATTTCAGATATTGCTGGTGACATCACACCTAAAAAAAAGGATTGACCATACTCCCCCCCCTCCTCTCACCCACACCCCATCCCCACCCCCACTACCCCCAAGAACCCCCACACCTTATAATTATGTACCTGTTCTCCCAAAGACTGACCAAATATTGTCCCACAAGTACTGACTAAACTGGTCGGTCAGCTGGGTTCACGGGGAAGACTAAAGACTACAGCTGTGGGCAGGCAGGAGGTCATGCCTGACTGGGTCCTGTATAGGTCTTAGGCCAATATGTCCCCCCCCCCCCCGCGCCACCTGTAATCTGATTAATTAATACAGCTCCCACTTTGTCCCCGCTCAAAAGGACAAAAACACAGGCTGTAAAAAGCTCTCTGTCCCTTTTTATTAGTCTCTGTTCATCTGGAACGAGTTGTTGTTGTTGTTGTTGTTGTGATGAGTTTGATGTGCTTTTGTTGTCATGATGTTGGTTCAAGTACTGAAACACAGGCTGTAAAAGCTCTCTGTCTCTTATCAGTCTCTGTCCATCTGGAACGAGCGTAAATGGTTGTGGTTGTGGTTGTTGTTGTTGTGTTTGATGTGCTTTTGATGTTATGATGTTGGTTTAAGCTCACAAGTACTAAAACACAGGCTGTAAAAGCTCTGTCTTTTATCAGTCTCTATTCATCTGGATCGAGTTGTTGTTGTGTTTGATGTGCTTTTGTTGTCATGATGTTGGTTCAAGTACTGAAACACAGGCTGTAAAAGCTCTCTGTCTTTTTATCAGTCTCTGACAATCTAGAACGAGTGTACGTGATGGTTGTTGTTGTTGTTGTTGTTGTTGTTGTGTTGTATTTGATGTGTTTTGTTGTCATGATGTTGGTTCAAGTACTGAAACACAGGCTGTAAAAGCTCTCTCTCTTATCAGTCTCTGACCATCTAGAACGAGTGTACGTGATGGTTGTTGTTGTTGTTCTTGTTGTGTTTGATGATCTTTTGTTTTCATGATGTTGGTTCAAGCTCACAAGTACTAAAACACAGGCTGTAAAAAGCTCTCTGTCTTTTTATCAGTCTCTGTTCTCCTGGAACAAGTTGTTGTTGTGTTTGATGTGCTTTTGTTGTCATGATGCTGGTTCAAGTACTAAAACACAGGCTGTAAAAAGCTCTCTGTCTCTTTACCAGTCTCTGTTCATCTGGAACAAGCTGTTGTTGTTGTTGTTGTTGTTGTTGTGTTTGATGTGCTTTTGTTTTCATGATGTTGGTTCAAGCTCACAAGTACTAAAACACAGGCTGTAAAAAGCTCTCTGACTCTTTATCAGTCTCTGTCCATCTGGAACAAGTGTAGGTTGTTGTTGTTGTTGTTGTTGTTGTTGTTGTGTTTTATGTGCTTTTGTTGTTATGATGTTGGTTCAAGCTCACAATCACAAGTACTGAAACACAAGCTGTAAAAAGCTCTCTGTCTTTTTATCAGTCTCTTTCCATCTGGAACGAGAGTACGTGGTTGTCATAGTAGTAGTAGTAGTAGTAGTAGTAGTAGTAGTAGTAGTAGTAGTAGTAGTAGTAGTAGTAGTAGTAGTAGAAGTGCTACCGCTGCTGCCGTTGCTGCTACTATTACTACTACCACTACTACTACTACTACTACTACTACTACTACTACTACTACTACTACTACTACTACTACTACTGCTGCTGCTAATATTACTACTACTACTACCATAATTCTTCCACCACCACCACCACCACCACCACCACCACCACCACCACCACCACCACCACCACCACCACCACCGCTGTACTACAACTACTACTTCGACAACTAACACTAATACCACAACCATCACTACCACCACCGCCGCCACTGGCGATATCACTACTACTGTAAACTATGTTCTAATCCATCAATGTAAATTTTTAAAAACCACAAGATTTGATTTTTTTCTTTAAAAAAAAACACGCACACACTTACTTTCCAAACTTTACATTCTTTTTTCTTTTGCATAATTAACTAAGCTTCGTGACTACCTTCGCCTTAACACTTGTTACTGTACAGGTAGC
>CM060325.1:55736055-55741055 GCA_030674155.1 Stramonita haemastoma | reverse complement strand
ACAGGGTTTTTTTTCTCTACATTTGTTGCCATCTGTTCTTACTGCACAAATGGCCTAATCTTTCGAATGGCAGAATGGACAACACATCAAACAACAGCAACAAATTGGTCTAGCACATTAAATGTGTGTGTGTGTGTGAGTGTGTGTGTGTGTGTGTGTGTGTTGTCAAAGTCAAAGTCAAAGTCAAAGTCAAAGTCAAATTTTTATTTACAGATGGTACATTGAGTAAGCAAAACAATTGCTTTTTTTCATCAAGCCATCTACAAAGAAAAGTATGTAAGAAAATGAAAAAGAAAAATATAAATATTTTTATATAAATAAAAAGAAAAAAAAAATGTGTGTGTGTGTGTGTGTGTGTGTGTGTGTGTGTGTGTGTGTGTGTGTGTGTGTGTGTGTGTGTGTGTGTGTGTGTGTGTGATCTGGGTGTAATAGAGTACGAAAAATAAAGCTCGTTCTCCCGTAGGTTGCAAAAAACCCTGACAGTATGAATGATGCAAAACTTACTTAAAAAACAAGTCAGTACTGAAATATTACTTATTTCAACTTTAGTCTTTATAAATTAGAAAATATGTGGATAGCTAGCAGGGGTTAAACATTACCATTTCAGTCTTAATCTGTGAAAGCTCGATTTTTTAGTAACTTATTTTAAATTAAAAAAGGCAACTGCTCTAATATCTCAAAATAGGACATCAGTCGTTGTGGCTCAATGGTTAGCGCGTTGGGTCACCAGCTGGAAGGTCTCAGGTTCAACTCCCATACAATTTAATAATGAGGCAGGGGAGGGGGGGGGGGTCAGACTCTGGCCTGCTGGCTTCTACCCAGAATGAGTTTGCTATGGGCTTATTAGGAAGACTGGGGCAACACAGTCGAGTTTCATTCACTTCTCAGATGCGAATTTGAGAGTGTTGCTCTAATTTCCTGACCAACGTTGCAGGTGTCTGTATCTCTCAGGCCCGCTCGATGCCAGAATATTTTACAGGAGGTGTAAAGTACAGTCCTTGTCAAAGAAGTACCAGTTTTATGGCAGCATCATCACATCATCCTCATCACCATCGATCATCATGTAATCAAAACAAAACTGTCTATGATTCGGTGGCACCTGTTGCTCTGGTTTTATGGTATCGATATAAATGAATTAATAAATAAATAAATAAACAAATAAATAAATAAATAAATAAATAAATAGCCTCAGATTTGGTTTCCCCATACACGTCAGTGCCTATGGTCAGATAGTGTCAAAGCCTTCAGGAATTGAGGCTTACGGGAGAAGCTCGTTGGAGGAACACTGTGGTGGTCAGTGCCCACCCCGGGTGGGTGTCTCACTCAGTCTCGTTCCTCGACCAAGCTAATCTTGTCCTAAGTTGGTGTCCTAGTATAGTAGATGACATGCTGCGTGTGTTAGCTCAGGACAGGTACAAACCGAACACCACCACAGTGACCCAGCAGCAGTGCAGGGTCCCTTAAGCACACGTTAAATCCTGTTCCGCTTTTCGTAAGAGTAGGCCATCGTGTGCCGTTGGAAACAGATGACATTTACAAAACTGCAAACACACGGGGACTGGATGTAAAGAAAAAAAGCACAAGAGTGCTTATCCATTTATTCTCGATATAAAAGAATAAAAAAAAAAAAAAAAAAAAATAAATAAAAGTTGGGAACTCTGAGGGGGCCTAACATCGATATTAAAGATAAGCTCCCTATGTTGCCTTGACAATGATAATATCATCGAAATAAAAGAATAAATATATAAATGAATAAACAAATAACCAGATGAATAAACAAAGCCACACGACGAGCCTGGGTATGGCTGAAATGGGACAGAGAGATTAAAAATGAGCGGCGAAGGAACAGCAGAACAAGAACGTCAAAGAAGATGAAGCAGCAATCATCATTAAAAAAAATAATATAATGTCAAGGCGGCATACGTAAGGCTTTATTAGATGACCTTAACTTTTCTTTCTTTACGGGATTTTTTTTTTTTTTTTTTTTAGACAAACGCGTGAGAAAAATACACCCTAAAACGGCATAGCAACAAGAAGCCATAAAACCTGTCACGTCCGTGCTCAAGCCACAACTTCCAACTTTTGTGGGCTGACAAATTGGCGAACATCCCTTTGTGTGTGCAGACGAGAGAGCAGACAGGGCAGCTGCACTAAGGAGCTTCTTCCCCTCTGCTGTATTAGGATTCAGTCTGTGTAAAAAAAGTAAATACATACTACACATAGTATTCACCCGTCTCAGCAACAGCATTTACTACTATTGCACATTAGGCTACTGCTTTAAGAAGAAGAAGAAGAAGAGGAGGAGGAGGAGGAGGAGGAGGAGAAGAGAAGAAGAAGAAGAAGAAGAAGAAGAAGAAGAAGAAGAAGAAGAAGAAGAGAGAGAGAGAGAGAGAGAGAGAGAGGGGAGAGAGAGAGAGAGAGAGAGAGAGAGAGAGAGAGAGAGAGAGAGAGAGAGAGACAGACAGACAGACAGACAGACAGACAGACAGACAGACAGACAGAGACAGAGACAGAGGTCCAATTATGGTGCTTATAGCCCCGCCGACCACATAGGCCATATCAGGGCTAGAGAGACAGAGATAGGCAGACAGACAGACAGGCAGACCAGACAGACAGACAGACAGAGACACAGAGAGAGACACAGAGAGAGCTTTCATTTCACAATAGGTTAATGGATTCAATCATAAAGACTTTTTCATTCATCCAGCCCTCAAAATGAAAAAGAAAAAAAATTGAAAGACAAATAACAGAAAGAAAGACAGAAACAGAGAAACAGATAGAAAAATTACCAAGAGAAAAAATTCAAACACAATGGAAGATGCAAGCCCGCAGTGTGTTAGCCTATAACATACACAACAAAACAACAGGTGCAGGGTCGGTATTAAAACTGTCCCAGTTTTGAAAGGGACACTGAGCACAAAGCGCAGTAATCTCGCACATTGTTTGCTTTTTGTTGAAAGTCACCGGAGCGATTCACTTACACCGTACATTATATCTGCTTCACACATCATACTCCTGTTTCAAGTGCAGAAACTGGTCTGCAATGCTTCCGATTGGCTGACGTAGTTTTCTCACCCTATTTAGGCCAATGGTAAACGCGTTTTGTTTTAGCACAGTTGTTTGCTGCAAAGCAGGTGTCGTGTATATATGTGCAAGGGGTTACATCCGCCTTCGTGGTATTTAGTGGTGTGGTTGTCACGGTTTAGTGGAATTTGTGTGAGCGTGCACGCTGAAGAATGTCCGTAAATGAATGATATCACACACACACACACACACACACACATACACACACACACACACACACACACACACACACACACACACACACACACACACACACACACACCACCCACCACACACACACACATATATTGTATGTGATGTATGTATGTATGTATGTATGTATGTATGTATGTATGTATGTATGTATGTATGTATGTATGTATGTATGTATGTATGTATGTATGTATGTATGTATGTATGTATGTATGTATACTAGGTACAGTTACACTTAGAGGACTGAGCAAAAACATTCCATGGCTTAATGTCCTTCTTCTGCTCATTGTTCTGCTGTAACGCTTGTAATTCTTATTTAACAAAGAAACTTATTTAAACTGGCATCATAATTTTTTTTCATGATTTTTTGTTTAAGTCTTAATGATGAAGACGATGGTAGCATCCAATTGCGCTTATTTGATATTGTCTTGTTTAAACTATCATTTCTGTGCCTATCTTTAGTTATATCATCATTGTCGGCTGCTTGTAAGAACGTTATTTTCATGGTCAACCTCTTACAGGTTTACAGCAACATAAAAGTGATGTGGCTTTCAATCAGTGGATCCCATTAATTTTTAAAAATTGTTTTAAAAAGCCTTTTTTCTGTTCTGCTCATGGCATTTCTTTAAGCTGTCAAATGATCCTTTCTTCTGTTCTGGAGTATACTGTAAACTGTAAACAAATATAGGTAGGGAAACAAATACAGTTGCAGACAGGAAACTAAATAATGGGTAGGCGCTGCACTTGTGGCGACATGCTCTCCCCGGGGAGAGCAGCCCGAATTTCAGGCAGAGAAATCTGCTGTGACATAAAGTGGAATAAAAAAAACCCCAAAAAACCTTGATCTTGGTCCTCATGCACCTGTCTAGGATCATAAACATTAAAGAACAACCTTCACAGGCTACGGCACGTTCTTTCCTCAACAACAAATATCAATCAAACCCAGAAGTTCTTGAACAAGTCCAAACACAAAGCTTCCATCCAAATAACGCACCATGTGGTCAAGCCTCCCTGTAGTAAACCACTAACGATAATGGGATGTTAATGTCCAACTTTTTGTTGTTCTAATTCTGTCCATTGTACCAGTTGTCCCTTGTCACCATCACCGTAGACAGACCAAAAACCTCTCTTGTGGATAGAATCTTCTGGACATTGAAGAGAAAGGAGGGGGGGGGGGGGGGGTCACTGCTAGGACTTCGATCAGTGTAAGCACAGTAATGGTGTGGAGGTGATTTCTGAGCGATCAAGCGTGGAGAGCCTGTCTCAGTCCCTCGAGTAAATTGTTGATTAAACATTTCCTTTTGTCACCCCTCTTAGTCATGAATTTGTAAAATGGACATGGAGGATTTTTCTGGGGGTTGGGGGTTGGGGTGGGGTCGGAGATGGGGGGGGGGGGGGGGGGTGCTTCTTTAGAATCACAGTGTGGAGTGGTGACAGTGTGGTACGAATGGTTCTATTGTTGGAATTTTTTTGTGATTTATTTGTTTTCTTGGTTTTCTGGCTGAATTTGTCACGGTTTTTGTTTGTTTGTTTGTTTGTTTGTTTGTTGCCGTGTGTTATGCCAAGTGGATGTGTTGGTGGTATTGGTTGGGGTGTTGGTGGTGTTTGTGTGTTGATTGGTTGGTTGGAAGTTTGGTTTGTTAGTTTGTTGCTTTGTTTTGCTTCCTTTCCTTCTTTCTTCTTCAAAGTTAAGGCATAGGTTTTTGTCATGCAATTCATTTAGT
>CM060325.1:55721055-55726055 GCA_030674155.1 Stramonita haemastoma | reverse complement strand
AGGGATATAATAGAGATTGGCCTATAATTTGAGGGATCTGAAGTGTCACCAGATTTGTAGATGGGGATCACTTTAGCAGTTTTGAAGGCATTGGGAAAATAGTTCTTTTCAAGACATTGGTTATATATATATGTGAGAGTGTCTGTGATAACTGGAGCTGAAAGTTTTAGAATTCTGCTGTCTATTCCATCAAGACCTCGTGTCCTTGACTGTTTGAGGTGAATCATGTAATTATGGACCTCAAAAACAGAAATAAATGGTATGTGGAGTTTTGAGGGAATATGCTTTTCTTGGCAGTATTGTTTTAATGTGTTTAGGTTATTGGATTTTGAATTGTCATTGCTTACAACATTAGTAGAAACGTTTATGAAGTGATTGTTGAGTTGTTCAGCAGTAACATCTTTGATTACATTTGATTTGGAAGATGATTGTTTGTTTGTTATTTGATTAATGGCCCTCCAAATGATTTTTGAGTTTTGTTTGGAAGATAGTAAATCTTGGAAATATTTCTTTTTTTCTCGACGTTTCTGTGAGTTTATGGCGTTTCGTAATCTTTTTGACTCTTCATGGTATTTATGTTTTTTTAAGAAATCTCTAAGATAGCATGCTTCTTCTAGTTCTTTTGTGAGCCAAGGCGGTTTGGGGACATGTTTGACCCTTATGGTTTTAAGTGGAGCATGTTTATTGTAAATTTCAGTGAAAGTTTTTATCCAAAACTCGATGGCCGAGTCTGGATCAGTAATGTTGAATGTTTCTGAGAGCATTGAGTTACTTAGTTCAAGAAGGAAAAGCTTTTCATTAAATTTTGCAAAGGAACGATATGTTATGTTTTTATGGCCAGGTTTGGGAATTTTTGTTCCTTTTTTTGACCATGTAGTACATACTGGGTAGTGATCACTGCAGTTATAGACAGGGACACATGTTTCTATGATGTTTTTAGGATTTGATACGTAGATGTGATCAATTATTGTGCTTGAGTTTTGTGTGACTCTCGTGGGTAAACTAACTAGTTGGTGAAGGTTGAATGAATTAGTAATTTGCGTCCATGCATTATTTACTTTTGTTAGATCAATATTAAAATCACCTAGTAGTATTACTTCCCTGGATTCTAATAAGACTACGTTCATCATTGCATCAAACTTGTCAATCCAATTTTTTCTTTCTGCTGGATTCCTATAGCAGAATCCCATTGCAATAGGTGGTGAACCTTTTATTGACACTTCAAACCAGACGGATTCTACATCATAATGTTCTAAATGGATGAGACGCTTGAATGTTATAGATTCACTGATGTATATGATGATTCCTGTTTCTTTTTGCTTTTGTGGATCCTTTCGTATGAATCTATATCCAGGGATATATAAATCAGTGTCAACTATGCGCTTCGAAAGTCTTGATTCCGATAAGCCTAGTATGTGAAATGGTTTGCCATGGTTTCTAATAAGTGTTGATATGTCGTCAATTTTATTAACTGCATGATTTATGTTTAAGTGGCAAATTCGTAGACCTTCCTTAGAGGGCCACATGTTGTGTCTTGAATGCATCAATGTGTGTTGGTTTTAGCTGTAAATGTGTGTGTTAGAGAGAGAGGGGGGGGGGGAGATAATAAGTAAGAAGAAACAATCAAAACAACAACTGGAAATAACCCCCCCAAATATAGATAGGTAAAGTGATTCAACTACTCAAAATTGACAATACAGAAATCAAGTCTGAGCTGATATGGATGGCAACAGCTACTTCAAGTCAAACAAATTCGACAATAAAATTGGAAGTATCAACACACTTCAATGAGTAAAAAGAAAACAAAACGAAGCAAACAAATTGGAAGACACCAGAAAAGAATAATGGGGAAATTGATTAAAAGTAAGCAAAACTGAGAAACAATACAGACTCAGAAGTCTGAGCTGGTATGAATCACAACAGCTGCTTCAAAGTCAAACACACTCCTCAGTAGAACTAGAAGTTTCAACACAGTCGCGTCACTTTTAGAGTCTCTTAGCGATGTGCTTCTAAAGGCCACTTGAAGGCTGGCAGGTGTCCAAAGAGAGGCAGTATTGCAACTGCCTACAATAATTACTGAGGCGTGTCTGATGACGTCAGTAGTTAGGCAATTCAGGAAACAGTCCACTCACTACTCAGTCGTCACACACTTCACTATCAGCGTCACACACTTCACTATCATCACTTTTGTCACAATAATGATGAGATTGGTAGTGTTGGTCAGGTGTTTACACAGGTAGGAAGAGGGGAAAATCCTGGTGTGGGTTCTTCTGCTATACAGCATTCAATGTCTCTGACTATGGGCACTTTTCGCAGTACAAGTTCAGTGAATGACAGAATAAGCAAATGAAGCCACAAAACTAGAACAGTATAATGTAATAAAAGAGGGTTGGTTTTTTTTTACCAAGTACACAGTACACAGAAGTACACCCCAAATATGTTATATAACTTATAATGAAATAAAGGGTTAGATTAAGTAGAAAAAAATGAGGTGATATTTCCACACTTCCACAGCGACTTGTAATAGGGAACAGCAAATGAGCAAACAAGCAAGCAGGCAAGCAATAACAACAATAAAGGCTAAAAAACAAACAAACAAACAAACAAACAAACAAACAAAAATAAAAATAATAATAATGAACACACACACAAAACAAAATCAACCAATAATAATAACAACAACAACAACACACATACACAAGCAACCACTAAAAACACACAACACACACACACACAACACACACACACACACACACACACACACACACACACACACACGCACACAACACACAGACACACACACACACACACACACACACACACACATGCACGCGCACACACACACACACACACCATACACACAGATACACAACCCACAAATTTCAAGACAGAATCAACAACCTCTCTTCCAATACAAACAAACTATCCCCCCCCCCCCCCCAAGAAAATAAATAAAATAAATTAAATAAGTGAATAGAATAAAATAAAATAAAATAAATAAATGATTAAAATAAGATAAAATAAATAAAAAGAAAAAAAACAACAAAAAAACAACTAAACATAAAGACTCTCGACAATAATCTTATATATATATATATCTATATCTATCTATGCACACACATACACACGATGTAGTAGTAGCCTGAGCCGCAGCAACAGTAGTAGTAGTTGTAGATGGAGTAGTAGACAAAAAAAGTAAGGAGAAGAAAGAAAGGAAAAAAAACAACTCAAAAGAAAAAGAAAAAAAATCGCCCAGAATGTATGTAAAATTGTTCACGAACACTTCCAACAGAATGGATGAATGGGATCGTTTAGCTCAAGTCGATGGACGGGAAACGACTCGTACAAGATTATCAAATTAGCGATTGTACTGAGTTGTGTCCCTTATACAGTGGCTGGACACAAACCATTGCTGTAGTGGTACATTTTTAACTTTTTTTTTTTTAAAAATAGAGATTTTGTCTGAATACATATTTACACACACACACACACACACACACACACACACACACACCACACCACACACACACACACACACACACACACACACACACACACACACACACACACACACACACACACACACACACACACACACTCCCACACACTGCTTAGTGAGTAGGCCTTCCTACCTGAACACTTTCTTTCTCCTCTGCTTCATTCTGTTTGGAACCTTTCCCAAACTTCTAAAATAAAACCACTTCTCAAACCAAAACCACTTCTCAAACCAAAACCAATTCTGAAACTTCTGAATAAAACCGCTTCTCAAACCAAAACTACTTCTCAAACCAAAACCATTTCTCAAACTTCTCAATAAAACCACTTCTCAAACCAAAACCACTTCTCAAACCAAAACCAATTCTGAAACTTCTGAATAAAACCGCTTCTCAAACCAAAACTACTTCTCAAACCAAAACCATTTCTCAAACTTCTCAATAAAACCACTTCTCAAACCAAAACCACTTCACAAACTTCTAAATAAAACCACTCTCAAACTTCTGAATTAACCCATTTCTCAAACTTGTAAATCAGACATCTTGACTGGTCCCTTTGAACTTTGCAGATTGCTGACACATCACCTGGTGGGGTGGGATAGCACAGAGGTCAGAATATGGTGCCTGTCTTCTGATGACACCTGGGAGAGGGAATTCATGATACCATTTACAAAGCTGCATACACACAGGGACTGGATGTAAAAAAAAAAGCACATGAGTGGTTATTCTGTTATCCTGGAAATAAAAGGAAAAAATATGAAAAGTCTTTGCTGAAGCCATTCTAGGTTACTTTGCCAAAACTTACAAAACTGCATGCACGCGGGGAATGGATGTAAAAAAAGCACATGTATGCATATTATTCTGGATTAAAAAACAACACCTTTTTTTGTTCCTTAGCTAGAGCTCCAAAGTTCACCAAAGGTGACATTTTGTGTTTGCTACCATTTTTTGTTCACCATTAAGGTAGCCACTTTCCACCTTCAGGCATAGAATAAAAAAAAACAAACACCCAGTCTTGTTTGCCATAGATGACTCAACTCTGAAATTCCAGGGTATTTTTTATATCAGGCAGGATATAGAAGGATACAAAAGATGAATTAGATCAATCATATGACTTTGCATCGTTGCTTGCTATACAACCCATCTGACGTTAGTACCCCAACAGAGTGATCACAATGCTTCTTAGCAACCAGAAAATAAGCTTCATGTGAAAGTTGACAAAAAAAAGGGAGGAAAAAAGCTGAAGAGAACTTCACTGAGAAATCCCGAATTTACACCAAATTGAGTTAGGCTTGAATACATTGAAAAAAAAGAAGACAAAAAATGATGGGTTATGCTGAATCAGCGAGGATAACACCTCTCTTGATAAGGTGATATATTCACTTTAATTTATACTGCAGCTGGCCCCCTGTGGAAGATGTATTTGCAGGCAGCTAAATCTCTATGGCTGTGGAAGGTAAGCAAACCAAGGATTTATGACTGTGGCAATGGCAAGGACAGGAAATT
>CM060325.1:55713555-55716055 GCA_030674155.1 Stramonita haemastoma | reverse complement strand
ATAAACATGTCTCTTTCTGTATGTGTCAGTGCCTATAATGATTATCAAGATCAGAGGTTGTGTTAATATTGAAATGAACGCCACTGTCTCCATCAGTGCTCATATCACAATTATAGTGTGTGTTCTGAATGATATGAATGTCCATGGAGTCCTTCAAATCTCTCAACCGATACTATAGCTAACCAGATATTTACTACTACTACTACTACTCCTACTCCTACTCCTACTACTACTACTACTACTACTACTACTACTACTACTAGTGCTGCTGCTGCTGCTGCTGCTGCTGCTGTTGCTACTACTACTACTACTTCTGATGATGATGATAATGATAATGATAATGATGATGATGATGTTGATAACAATGATGATAATAATGAAGATGATGATGATAATACATGGAATTTATATAGCGTTATATCTTGCAAAAAATATCAAAGCGCTAGGTATCCGTAAGCACAAGATATTTGCCGCAGAGCAGAGGGAACGAGAAGGAGTGTACAGGTGAAGACATTCACATATTTATTTATTTAAAGCTATTGACGATCTCAGTTTTCTTCTTGTCTATAGTTATTTCAGTGCTGATGTCATTAGTGGTAACTGTCATCGAGTAGAAACATTTAATTATGTAAAACTGTCATAGAATTAGACAAAACCATTTTACAGCAAGGAGATGTATTGTCTTAAAAGTCACTACATACTACTTAACGCAACTTTATATTACAACCTTTTGATGCAAATCACGAAACAAAGCAATGAAGCAGTCAACTAGATTTCAAAGGTGAAGCTGTGCGACACCTATTCGTTGAAAAAAAACAACTTGCAGGTTTACTGTATTTTTTTAGTTGGATTAAAACATTTATTTATTTGCGAAAGAGTGAATGAGTGTTGTTTTCCGTGTTGTGTAATTGAAATATTGTTTTTCTCCTTTTCTGTTTTTATATACATGGAACTGTTCGACAGTTATTTCTTTAAAAAATAAACTGCAAATTTACTGTATTTTCCGTGCTAGTTTAGCACTTATTCATTTGTGGAAGAGTGATCGAGTCTTGTATTTCGTGTTGAATACATACAAATACTGGTTTTCTGTCTCATTTTTCAAAACTTGTTTTGGTTTGGGTCTTTGTCGTGTTGCTTTTTGTTGAATTTTGTTTGGTATTCCTTTTTACTCGTATTTCAGTTCTTTTTTCATTCTTACAAAGCTCATCTCAGCTGGTGCTTTATCTTGCATTAGAGTGGGCTATGCCCTGTTCAACTTGCACAAGACGTCACTGACTAAAAACAATGAGAGCAGTGACTCTATCAGACTTCAAAGAGTTAAGGGACATGTTATTTCCATTCCATTATATTTATTTTGTCTGCATTTTCTGTTCAGTTTACCTACGTGTGTTTTCTTTCTCTTCCATGGTCCGTGCACGTACGTGCGTGCACACACACACACGGCACTCGCACGTGCGCACACACATACACATATACACGCACGCATGCACGCACGCAGGCGCCTACGCATGCACACAGACACAGACAGACTCAGACACAGACACAGACACAGACACACGCACACACACACACACACACACACACACACACACACACACACACACACACACACACACACACACACACACACACACACACACATACACGTAAAAAGTACGCCTGTGAGCAGATGCAGTCACCTCTCTCTCTCTCTCTCCTCTCTCTCTCTCTCTCTCTCTCCTCTCTCTCTCTCTCTCTCTCTCTCTCTCTCTCTCTCTCTCTCTCTCTTTGCCTGGCT
This sequence comes from Stramonita haemastoma, assembly GCA_030674155.1. Classification (NCBI taxonomy): domain Eukaryota; kingdom Metazoa; phylum Mollusca; class Gastropoda; order Neogastropoda; family Muricidae; genus Stramonita; species Stramonita haemastoma. The sequence goes on along the minus strand of CM060325.1, from coordinate 55,714,278 downwards.
TGATAGCTGTCTATGTAACTCATCATTTTCAAATGTTCACGATTTTGCCAACAACCGCAAAAAATCTCATCAATTCGAGAGCAGCTTTGCACTAACATCCCCAAAAGGCGCGGCACAATCATTTGATGAATGAAGATAGCATTGTACACAGGGACCAATCATGACTGAGCAAACATGTCATCCCAATACAATCCAAACCCCATCAGTGGGAGTGTGTATCGTTACATAAATCCAGAATTGCGTTGAAACATAGTGTAATCAGCGCACTGTCCCCCGAAATGAAATTGTCCTTTAAACACCATGATTAAACAGCAGGGTGTTTGTCAGTATTAAAGTTAAAGTCAAAGTCTAATTTATTCCAGAAAAAAACCTATTTGGGTATTATGGAAATGCATACAGAAAACCATGTAAATCATTATAATGAATCGAGATTGCGATCATCTAGCCACAGAATGATCACTCTTTAAAACAGGAAACTGCATCCACATCACACACACACATGCACGCACGCACGCACGCACGCACACACACACACACATACACACACACACACACACACACACACACACACACACACACACACACACACACAACATGTACCATGGATGTAGCTCTGACCACTGAGCTATCCTGTCCGAAACTTGCATTCGAAGAAAAACGGAAAAAGTGGCACTGTCTTGTTCCTTTTCTTCCTGTCACCTCCTTTTTGTCTATTTTCTGCCT
>CM060325.1:55706055-55708555 GCA_030674155.1 Stramonita haemastoma | reverse complement strand
GGTTGTGGTTTGGTTGTGGTTGTGGTTGTGGTTTAGTGTGGTGTGATGTGGTATTGTGTGTTGTGGTGTGTTGTGGTGTGGTGTGGTTTGTTGTGGTGTGGTGTAGTGTAGTGTAGTGTGGTGTGTGTTGTAGTGTGGTGTGGTGTGGTGTGGTGTGGTGTGGTATGGTGTAGTGTGGTGTATTGTGGTCTGGTATGGTATAGTGTGGTATGTTGAGTTGTATGGTGTTGGGTTGTATAGTTTTGTATTTTGTTGTACAGTTTTGTAGCGTAGTGTGGTGTGGTGTGGTGTGATGTGATGTGATGCGGTGTAGTGTAGTGTAGTGTAGTGTAGTGTAGTGTAGTGTAGTGTAGTGTAGTGTAGTGTAGTGTAGTGTAGTGTAGTGTAGTGTAGTGTAATGTAGTGTAGTGTAGTGTAGTGTAACGTAGTGTAGTGTAATGTAGTATGGGGTAATGTAATGTAGTGTAATGTAGTGTGACATCAGACACAGACATCAGACACAGACATCAGACACAGACACATCCGATGGTGAAAAGCGAAGTAGAGAAGAAGAGGAAGAGGACAATGTCCCATGTGGAATTGTTTCTTCCCTCAAAGACACACAATCTCTTCCCTGAAAAACACACCATCTCTTACTGTCCTCTGTTGTTTGATTACCTCAAAGACACACACACCATCTCTTACTGTCCTCTTTGTGGGAGATCTTTGATCACAGACACTGAGGCTAATCCTTTAGGAAGCTTACTTTTCTCCCTTCACATTAGAGACCAGAGGCTTTTTCCCCCCTGGTCCTGTGGTCGATTGGTCATTGCTGGGCTGTCCACCACTGTGCCCTCATAGGTAGGGGATCAGCCTGATGGTCAATAACAAAATGGACAGTGGTGTCCACTCTCTGGTTGCTATCAGCAAATGACCACGTTTTTGTATGGAGAAGTTATAGTGCCAATAGAAGTGAATGTTGTTATTGCTTTTTTGTTGTTGCCATTGTGATTATTGCTGTTCTTGGTGTTGTTGTTGTTGGCTTCGAATGGTCACGTTTCTGTATGGAGAACTTAAAGTGTCAATAGAAGTGAATGTCGTTATTGCTTTTTGTTGTTGCCTTTGTTGTTATTGTTGTTATTACTGTTGTTGTTGTGGCTTTGAATGGTCACGTTTTTGTATAGAGAACTTATAGTGTCAATAGAACTGAATGTTGATGTTTGTTGTCGCCGTTGTTATTGCTTTTGTTGTTGTTGTTGTTGGCTTCGAATGGCCACGTTTCTGTGTGGAGAACTTACAGTGTCAATAGAAAAAAATAATGTTACTGGTTGTTGTTTTCGCCGTTCTTGCAACTGTTATTGCTTTTAAATGGCGAGGTTTTTGTACGGAGAACTTACAGTGTCAATAGTTCTAGATGTTGTCATTGCTTCTAAACAAGTGCAGGTGTCGTGTTTAGTCACAATCCCTGAGGACAAATCGAGGAGTTAGAGTCCCCAGGGCGGCTCGGGGCTGTATAAAAAAAATAATGGGTAGGCGCTGCACTTGTGGCGACGCGCTCTCCCGGGGGAGAGCAGCCCGACTTTCACGCAGAGAAATCTGCTGCGACATACATTTGTAAGGGTAACGTTTACTGCCGAAAGCAAACGTACTCCTTAGTGTTAATGTTGGCGCAAATTTTGATGCTATTTTTTGCTGCTGCTGTTGCTGTTGTTTAAGCTGTTTTTGGTGATTAAAGTGTTGATTAGACCCAAAATCATAAACGAAACGAAGAGAAAGATAAAAGCAAACAAAGCATACAAACAAACAAAGAAATGAGCAAAGAAATAAAAACCAAATAAATGAGCCCCCCCCCCCCTCCCCCCAAAAAAGCCTTCAGTGCAAAAGGACTAAAATGAAAAACGACAAAAAGAAACAATACAGAAGCATATAAAGCACAGAAACAAACAAAGAAACCAGCACCGAAACAAAGAAAGACATGAGAAAAAAAAACAACAACCCTAAACAAAATCCTCTCAGGAAAAAGGTTACAGGAGCATAAAGATTGAAATGGAAACCTGTCGCGACAAGGCCTTTCAATTTAAACTCGCATGCCCGTGTTTTATTGAAGTGGTGTTTTTTCAGTGTAAAAGATCACCTTGTTGCATTTGTCTGAAACAAAAATAAATGAATGTCACACAGGGAGAGAGAGAGAGAGAGAGAGAGAGAGAGAGAGAGAGAGAGAGAGAGAGAGAGAGAGAGAGAGAGAGAGAGAGAGAGGAGAGAGAGAGAGAGAGAGAGAGAGAGAGGGAGGGAGGGAGGGAGGGAGGGAGACAGAGAGAGAGAAAGAGAGAAAGAGAGAGAGAGAGAGAGAGAGAGAGAGGGGGGGGGGGGGGGGGGGGGGGGAGGGAGGGAGGGGGAGGGGAGAGAGAGGGGGGGGGGGGAGGGAGAGAGGAGAGAGAGAAGAGAGAGAGAGGAGAGAGGAGAGAGAGAGAGAGAGAGAGAGAGAGACAGACAGACAGACAGACAGACAACTAGACAGACA
>CM060325.1:55696689-55701689 GCA_030674155.1 Stramonita haemastoma | reverse complement strand
AGAGAGATTGATTATTTCTTTTATATCGAGGATAATGGATAAGCACTGTGTTTTAATCCAGTCCCCGTGTGTAGCAGTTGTAAAATTGTCACTGTCACAGGCCACAGATGCCATCTTGAAAAGCGGAACAGGTTTAACGTGTGGCAAGATGTCGCGTGCGTTCGACACGAGGCTCGGTTTAAGTCTACGAGAGAGAGAGGAGAGAGAGAGAGAGAGAGAGAGAGAGAGGAGAGAGAGAGAGAGAGAGAGAGAGAGAGAGAGAGGGGGGAGTTTGTTAACCTGAGACCTTTTTTATGGCAGACATATAATGCCAAGTAAAAACACCCCTTTTGTGGTGTCGTGCACCTGATAGTCTGAAGGCAATGGCACCGAAACAGGAGGTAGTCAGTCAGAAGAGTATAATGCTCCTTAGCTGTCTTCTCGATTGTGTGAACTTGTGTGCATGTGTGAGGGGGGGGGGGGGTAGAGAATGTTGTGGGGAAAGATAGGGTGGAAGAAGAGAAGAAAGAGAGAGAGAGAGAGAGAGAGAGAGAGAGAGAGAGAGAGAGAGAGAGAGAGAGAGAGAGAGAGAGAGAGAGAGAGAGAGAGAGGAGAGAGAGAGAGAGGTGATTGGTGGAAGGAGAAGGGGGGGGGGGGGACATGTAATGAAGGGGAAAGAGAGAGGGGGCATACGATTTTTGTCTTTATCAATCCAATAATAAATGTTTAGGCCTAGCCATCACCACTGAAACCACGTCACGATCGTCTGACCTCAAAAAGACCATGCGACCTAGTACTAGAGAAGCGGAGGTCTCTGATGCCTCGCTCCCCAACGACCGCTTAGGTTATGGGACACCTTTACCTTTACCTTTAAGTAATGTCTCCAATACAACAGCGATGCACTTACACAGTGTACTGTCTGATTTCTGCCGACTAATGGAACCGTCATACGTCAGGCACAGAATACAGTGCAGAAGCCTGCACACATGATTGTAATGTAGTCTGGTAATGTCTTGAACTTTTTTCTTTTTTTTTAATTCCTCAGTAGGTGACTGACTCACATGACTAGTCATTTTTGAAACATCAGTCTGCTGTATGCACTGTCCGTAGCGTCTCGTCTCTCTCTCTCTCTCTTTCTGTCTCTGTCTCTCTGTCTCTGTCTCTCTCTCCCCCCCCCCCCTCTATCTCTCTCTCTGTGCGTGCATGCGTGCGTGCGTGCGTGTGTGTGTGGTGCGTGCGTGCGTGCGTGCGCGCGTGTGTGTGTGTGCGTGCGAGCGCGCGCGTGTGTGCGCGCGTGCGTGCGCGGTGTGTGTACGTGTGCTCGCGCGCATGTGTGTGTGCGTGCGTGCTTGCGTGTGTGTGTGTGTGTGTGTGTGTGTGTGTGTGTGTGTGTGTGTGTGTGTGTGTGTGTGTGTGTGTGTGTGAGTGGTGAAGTAAGGGAAGTTTAGCTCTACGCCTACACTGTGACTGTAAGTTCAGAGTGCTACGGATGAGTGACGCTCTTTATAACGATCAACTGAAGTTCGTCAGAGTGCAAGAATCTTGTCTGTCTCTCTGTTTGTCTGTCTGGCTGTCTGGCTGTCTGTCTGTTTGGCTGTCTGTCTGTCTGTTTGTCTGGCTGTCTGTCTATCTGTCTGTCTGGCTGTCCGTCTCTCAGTTTAGTCATAGAGGGGTTTTATATTGATCTTATCCCTGATAAGGGTGGAGACAGGATGTAAAAATGTACTTGAGTGCTTAAATTCATTATCCTCAAAATAAATAATTTGACGACTTCTCTCTCTCTCTCTCTCTCTCTCTCTCTCTCTCTCTCTCCTCTCTCTCTCTCCTCTCTCTCTCTCTCTCCTCTCCCAAAAGGAGATTATTGCTGTTTATAATCGGACTTACTCCCCAAGTCACGGAAATTCCATAAAGCGTGGGCGGGGAGGGGTCAGTCAGTGAGTAGGTCAGTCAGTGAGTCAGTCAGTCAGTCAGTCAGTTAATCTTGAGTGGCGAGGCTGGCTTGTCACCAACAAGCTGACTTTAAGAAACAATCCTGCATAGTATTGCTAGTAGTCAGGGGCCAAATATTAAGGGGGGGGGGGGGAGCATGGTGGCCTACTTTGAACTAAGAGAGGAAAGCTTGTGGTAGAGCCTAGTAGACAACCTGACTCAAGACTCCTCACAGAAGTTGCAGCCACTGAAAGTCCATTCCCTGTATGTTCTGATGCCTTGGTCAGTGCCGGCACCACTACAACCTCTGAACAGATAACCATCTTTGCAAGAGGATATTTAGCTTGGGGGGTAAAGTAAAATATTAATCTTCCTGATTTTCACAGATTAAAAAACAACATTTTTTGCGGATTGATGACAAAGAGCAATACCAGGTAGTTATGAGAACGTTGTATATTTGTTTTATTTTTTTCAAGTTATTTTATAGCACTAGATATAACAGCAGATTTCTCTGCGTGGAATTCGGGCTGCTCTCCCCGGAAAGAGCGCTTCGTCACAAGTACAGCGCAACCCATCTTTTTTTCTTTTTCCTGTGTACAACTGTACGTGTTTCTCTATTAGAGTGGCTTTTTCTACAGAATTTTGCCAGGGACAACCTTCTTGTTGCTGTGGGTTCTTTTACGTGCGCTAAATAATGATACGGGGACCTCAGTTTATGGTCTCACCCAAAAGACTAGCACCCAGACCACCACTAATGGTCAAATGGGATGGAAGAAAAGTTTGGGGCTCAAAGGGGATTCGAACAACGCACACTTCGACGACCTGGACTTGTCACTTTCTTGGCAGGTGCGTTACCTCTGGACCATCAACCATTGTGGTGAGGAAGCTAGTTGGCAACCAAGACAGCATTTACTGGAGAAAAAAAAAAAATATATATAAAATTCAAACCTACCAATTTTTTGGTGCAAAATCACCTGAGTCTTAGAGTCAGAGGCTAGTCTTTCACAAAAAAGGGCTTTAGAAAACAACAACAAAAACAACTGTGGATGCCTTCGTACATGTGGTATGAACGCGAAAAAACAATTATAGGGAAACAGAAAAAAAGTGGCCCAAATAAAGGTGGTGTGTAGCCTCAGGGGAGTGTGGACACTGCAGGGGGGATTCCCCTGGTCACCAGGTGGCGAGGGATCCGAAAAGGCGACGGGGATTCCCCTCTTGGTCCCAAGCCAGACAGTCAAGGCCACAGCGCATGGACTGCACGTGAAGTTTACAGAGGAATGCAGACTTTTGCCTACACCCAAGACAGCCAAGGCCACAGAGCATGATTTGCACGTGCACTTACCGAGGAATGCCGACAGTGAAACTGACATCCCGCCTACACCCAGACGGTCAAGGCCACAGAGCATGAATTGCACGTGAAATAACAGAGGAATGCAAGCAACCCAGTCTTTGCCTACGTCCTAGACGGTCAAGGCCACAGAGCATGAATTGCACGTGCACTTACCGAGGAATGCAGACTGTGAAACTGACATCCCCTCGTTGTCTCGAACCCGGCAGCCAAGGTCACATAACACGGATTATACGTGAAGTGAAGGTTTTGGAATGTGAGGGAATGGGGAAATTGACACTAAAAGGAGTGCATGAGGTTAGGGTGGCGGTGTGTGTGTGTGTGTGTGTGTGTGTGTGTGTGTGTGTGTGTGTGTGTGTGTGTGTGTTCTGCACTGGGAGACAGACCAGTACAGGCCAAGGACAAAAGGGTGTGTGTGTTTATTTATTTTATTTATGTTATTCTGTTATATAGAGAATAATGGTATAAGCACTCATATGCTTTTTTTTTACATCCAGTCCCCGTGTGTATGCATTTTGTAAAGCTTGTTATCTCTTCCCACCGGCACACAATGGCCTGCTCTTATGAAAAGTTGTTCTGCATGCATTGGCACAATGGGCCTGGGTTTATAGTTTCATCCAAAGGACTTTGGGGGAGAGTGGAGTTAGCACTGATGTTAACTCCAGGGGAGAAATCCCTTCGACCAGTGTGTGTGTGCGTGTGTGTGTGTGTGTGTGTGTGTGGTGTGTGTGTGTGTGTGTGTGTGTGTGTGTGTGTGTGTGTGTGTGTGTGTGTGTGAAACTATTCCTTTCCTTGGATGTGTATGCCCAATTTCCTTTTCTTTTGAATATATATTTGTTCCTAGATCCTGTATGGTTTGTTACCAATACTTGTTTTTTCCCTCCATAATGATATATGTTGTTTGAAGTTTATTTTTCCTATTTCGCTAAAATTGCACAATTTATAGTTTCTTTTACTGATTATTGATGGTGGTAGTTTTTTGTGTTTGTGTTTTGATTGTAGGTGTGTGTGTGTGTGTGTGTGGTGGGGGGGGGGGGGGGGGGGGTATTTAGTTTTAGTTGATTTGTTTTGCCTCTATTGTTTGTTGTTTGTTTGTTATGTCTTTTAAACATCATTGTTCTATCTATTATCTATCTGTCTCTGTTTTACTACTTTTATCTATCTATTTTATTCTTTCATTTAGAAGATGACGGAATAAGCACTTACGTGCTTTTTTTTTTACAGCCAATCCACGTGTGCATGCAGTTTTGTAAATTTGGTCATCCTTCCCATCAGCACAAAATGGCCTACTCTTCCGAAAACGGAATGGGTTTAACGTGTGCACAAGATGTTCTGTGTGCGTTCTTCTGCTGACACACAGTGGAGGTAAAATGATAACATAGTAATTAATTTTTTTTTAAGCACTACTGTGTGTCAGCTTCGTTTTTTCTTTTAAATCGTACCAGCACGTTTTTGCTTCTTTCTTGAAGCTCATCAGGCCTCACCTGGAGCGCGCGTGTGCATGCACGCACACACACACATACATACAAACGCGCACGCACGCACACGCACACGCACACGCACACACACACACACACACACACACACACAAAGATAGAGACAGAGACAGACAAAGACAGACAGAAACAGACAGACAGAGACAGAGAGAGAGTGAGAGTGAGAGAGAGAGAGAGAGAGAGAGAGAGAGAGAGAGAGAGAGAGAGAGAGAGAGAGAGAGAGAGAGAGAGTTAAAAACAACAACAAA
>CM060325.1:55686689-55689189 GCA_030674155.1 Stramonita haemastoma | reverse complement strand
TGGTAAAAAATACAAAACACGAAGGTTTCCCCCTTGGGCTTAGCAATTGCTTCCTGGTGTGTCTGTGTATTTTTCATTATTATACTTCTTGTTTACTCTGATTCCGTACTATTGTATGTTTTTGTTCCTGTTTCATGTAGTTGCAGGCGTGAAAACGTGATCCTATGTATGTGTAAATGTAACAGCCACTTTGTTTGCATAAGCCATAATGTCAATTTACCACCGGGTGGGGCTGAACATTAGGTGTAGCTTTATGCCTTTTTCCCTGCTGGACTGTCGTTTACTTAAGATGTATGTGTACAGAACAAACAGTATTTAAGCCAAACAGAGAATAAGGAATATTATATTTAGACCAGGAAGTCTAGTGTCATTGATACGATTTTAAGCTTGAACGACATGGCGCTATAAACGTGCGTACTTGTTTAGTCGTTTAAAACACATATCCTACTTTTTTCTCAACCTTCCGCAATTTTTCTGCTGCAGTCCTGCCTGTCTGTCTGTCTATGTCTCTGTCTCTCTCTGTGTCCCTCTCTGTGTCTCTCTCTCTCCCTCTCCCTCTCTCTCTCTCTCTCTCTCTCTCTCTCTCTCTCTCTCTCTTTCTCTCTCTCTCATGGTGTGAATGCCAGAAAATGCATCAAGAATCTAAAAGTAAACACAAGTACATAAAAGGAGTTATCAGGCTCTTCATGTTTCGATTCGAAAATCTAAACATCCAAATTTCTCACTAACTACTACTACTACTACTACTACTACTACTACTACTACTACTACTACTACTACTACTACTATACTTCTACTACTACTACTACTACTACTACTACTACTACTACTACTACTACTACTACTACAACTGATGAGAAGAAGAAGAAGAAGAAGAAGAAGAATGGTAATATAGATGATAACAATAATAATTGAAAAGGAAGGGGGTATACCAGTGGCAGTTAACTACATCAATACTGCAGACGCTGCCAGATAAAGCAACAACAACAAAAAAATCACAACTCCCCCCCCCCCCACCCCTCACCAAACAAACAAAAAAAAACAAATAAAAAAAAAGACTATTCTGCATTAAGAACATAAAAACAATGCTTTGTAAAAAAAAAAAAAAAAAAAAATTGATGATGAGTCATCTACTTCCGAACCTGAGGGGTGTTGCAAATGGTAAAACTAGCCATAACCACAGGAAAGGTTTGTGTTGTTGTTGGTGGTGGTGGTGGTGGTGCTGGTGTTGGTGGTGCTGTTGTTGTTTGGGTTGTTTGTATTGTACTTTTTTCGATTTTGTTGAATGTTGTTGTTGTAGTTGTTAGTGGTGGTGGTGGTGGCATGGTGGTGGTGGTGGTGGTGGTGTGTGTGTGTGTGTGTGTGTGTGTGTGTGTGTGTGTGTGTGTGTGTGTGTTACGTGTGTACGTGTGTGTGTGTGTGTGCGTGTGCGTGTGTACTTCAATTAATCAGCTGCTCCGGGCTGCTAGTGTCACCTTTAACTTTTTGTAGTGCTGCCTGTCTCTTTAATGTCTCTTCCTTGCTTTTCATTTTGGTGGCTGATCTGGTGTCAGTGACCTATAAGACAAATCGCCCTCCCCCCCTTCCCCTGGCCCCCACTAACCCTTCCCTCCATTCTCCCGTCCCCTTCCCTCCTCTTGTGCTTTCAGCGTCTACCTGTATGATGTCATTGTTTACATCCAGCAACTCTACTATGCCTATAGGCCGTGTTCTTTGCAAAACAATTTGGCAGGTGTAGCCATCTTAGAACTTAGGTCACGAATTAAGTATTAACCCAAAGTCTAGTGAAGTAAGTAAAAGTAAAACTAACCCAAAGAGAAGAAAAGCGAGGGAGTTGAGTGAAGAAAACGTGTAGTTAAGTTAACACAGTGATTTTCAGTATTTTCAGTAACCCTGGGGTGAAAATGAAATTAAAACAGCGTCAACTGAAATTTTGTGAAGTTGGATTTAGTAAAAAACTTTGATAAGTAATGTTAAGTGTCAGTGAATTTATGCCTAGCGAAGTTTGACAAAGTCAAAAGATGACAATAAAATAAAATCCACTCAGGTAAGTTACGCTAATCAAACCTAAGTATGAATAAAATAGCATAAAAAATCACCTAAAATACTTTTTTAAAAAGAGAAACAAACACAAGTTTAAAAGAAACTAAGTGAAGAACAGTTACGACATTATTGTTATGTACAGTAACACGCCGTCCAGTAAGATTAAAGTGGGATAAAAAATCAAACACACTATCACACTGCCATCTGATCTCGTCTTCTGCTACCACATCTGGTTTGCCAGAGATTTACTTCAAAATTTCATAACTTCTCTTGGTATATGTTATTTTTGTATCCCCCCTCCCCCACACATACACACACTATAAGCAAAGAAACGAAACTAACTCAAACTTAAGCTAAAAAACCCACAAAAAACCAAGGAGTTGGGGGAGAGAGAAAAATAAAAAACTGCAGCCATAGAACCGATTAATCGAGCATCCCAAAACATGAAGAAATGACC
>CM060325.1:55676689-55681689 GCA_030674155.1 Stramonita haemastoma | reverse complement strand
CCTACCTACCTACCTACCTACCTACCTACCTACCTACCTACCTACCTACCTACCCACCCACCCACCCACCCATCTACTACCACCTACCTACCTACCTACCTACCTACCTACCTACCTACCTACCTACCTACCTACCTACCTAACTTCCTACCTTCCTACCTTCCTACCTACCTACCTACCTACCTACCTAACTTCTTACCTACCTGCCTACACACATACACATATACATTCATACATACATACATACATACATACATACATACATACATACATACATACATACATACATACATACATACATGCATGCATGCATGCATGCATGCATGCATGCATGCATACATACATACATACATACATACATACATACATACATACATACATACATACATACATACATACATACATACATACATACATACATACATACATACATACATACATATCCATATACATTCATTCATACATGTATACACACATATATGCATGCATGCATGCATGCATACATACATACATACATACATACATACATACATACATACATACATACATACATACATACATACATACATACATACATACATACACACATCCATCCATCTCAAAACAAAACAAGCAGAAAACACACACACACGCGCACACAGCAGTTTTTCCTACAGTGATAGAATAACCTCTCACAAGTCTGCCCGCCACAGAACCCACAAATGAATACTCCCCCATACAACTGCTGCCGGAGAATTAATTTATAAATTCATTATCTCCGGGGTGGAAAATACTACAGGGGAGGGCCACTAAGGACAGTCGTCACACAGGAAACGATGCCTGCTGAGAAAACTCTCTGGCTGTCACATTGTCATTAGAGACGCCAGCATTCCCATTTTCCTTTTCGTTTTTATCTTTTTTCATTTTCATTTTATTTATCTATCTATCACCTTTAAAGGTTTACGTTTTATTGTCAGATTTGTATTAGTTCTAAGAGAAGAGACATGCATGTGTAAAAATGCTTTTTTTTCTTTCTCGTGGGTTCCCACCTCCCTCTGCTTCTTTACTTTGGGTTTGTTTAAATTGCGTGTTTGCGAGAAAAAAAATGTTTAGGGAAAGATTTCATTCTGGCTTTGATTACATAAGATTAAAATGTGTGTGTGTTTATTTGGGTTTTTTTGTGTTTGGTGTGTGTGTGTGTGTGTTGTTTATGGTGTGTTGGTGTGTGTCGTATAGTTAAAAGGTAGTGGTGTGGAGTGTGGAGGGATGGTGTGATGATGGGATGTAGAGAGGAGATGTGAGAGAAGGGAGAGAGAGAGAGAGAGAGAGAGAGAGAGAGGAGAGAAGAGAGAGAGAGAGAGAGAGCAGACGAGACAGACAGAGAGAAGAGAGAGAGAGAGAGAGACGAAGGAGGAAGGAGACAGACAGACAGACAGACAGACAGACAGACAGACAGACAGACAGACGACAGTGACAGGGAGAAACAGAAAGAGAGACAGAGAGAGACAGAGACAGAGAAGAGGGGGAGACAGACAGACAGGCAGACAGACAGAGTCAGCCAAAGAGTCAAAGAAACACAAACGTGCATACACACGTCTTTTTCTCTTTTCCATACATGTATACACAAAGCAGTTACAGCATGACTCATGAGCTTGTATGCCATTTGCTTTGTGTATATCTATCATAAAGCCTACGAGCCAAAGCCTGTCTTTCTTTGTCTACACATTAAAAAAAAACACTGTCAGCACTGCAACTGCCACACGTTCTATATATATTGACTCAGTCATTATTCGCATACATACAGTTTCTAGAGCCAAGTGAATAGACTTTCCTGCTTTGGATAATAATTATGGCTGACCTCCGCGGTCGGCAGGGCTTTCAACATGATTGGGTTGGATGGGATTAGATTGGATTGGAGTGGAGTGGGGTGGAGTGGAGTGGAGTGGAGAGCAGGCCTTGGGGTTTTTGTGCTTTTTTTTTTAAAGCCTGACCACGAGTGTGGCCGCCTTTATTAGTAAGCCAACAAAATATCTGAAGGCTATTCCGGAACAATTATAGGAGTAGTGAGTTAATTCTATATTGTGACAGCTCTCTCGATCGATCTGTCTGTCTGTATGTCTTTCTTTGTATGTTTCTGTCTGTCTGCCCCCCACCCCTCTCTCTCTCCTCCCTCCCTCCCTCCCCCTCTCTCTCTCTCTCTGGGGGGACGGATAGCCTAGTGGTCAGAACATTGCGCTGGCAATTTGACGACCTCGGGTTCGAGTCCGGTCGAGGAGATTTTTCTCATGGAGTTAACAACAGTGCTGACTCCACTCTCCCAAAAGTCCTTCGGATGAGACTTTAAACGAGGCCCCGTGTGCGAACGCAGGCAGAACATCTTGCGTACACGTTAAATCCTGTTCCGCTTTTCGTAAGAGTAGGCCATCGTGTGCCGGTGGGAACAGATGACATTTACAAAACTGCATACACACGGGGACTTGATGTAAAAAAGCAAAACAATGCTTATTCCATTATCCTCGACATAAAAGAATAAATCAATCTCGTTCACACATACTCTCTCTGTCTCTGTCTGTCTGTCTGTCTGTCTGTCTGTCTGTCTGTCTCTCTCTCTCTCACACACACACACATCCATACACACATTCTCTCTCTCTCTCTCTCTCTCTCTCTCTCTCTCTCTCTCTCTCTCTCTCTCTCTCTCTCTCTCTCTCTCTCTCTCTCTCTCTGTGTGTGTGTGTGTGTGTGTGTGTGTGTGTGTGTGTGTGTGTGTGTGTGTGTGTGTGTGTGTGTGTGTGTGATATGAGCTTAAAAGACAGCAACAAGAGTAATTGTGGTGTAATGAAAAGTTAGCAACTATAATAACTACATATAACAATGTGCTAAACGGCTGACAAGCATGATCTGCTGTAAGGAATTTTTTTTAGAAAACGGAAACTTTTTCCAGCTTTGCACAATAAGATATGGTTACACTTTACACAAAAAAATGTGTCAGAACTGCTCTACACTTTTTTTCATGTAGTCTTGGTATAGAGCCTAACATTTTGCAAAGTATCAGTGACCTTGTTATGTTTACACGAGTCACAGATACAGAGACACACAGAGACATACTCACAGACACACACACACTCACACACACACACAAACACACACACACACACGCACGCACGCACGCACGCACGCACGCACGCACGCACGCACGCACACACACACACACACACACACACACACACCACACACGCCTGCTCGTGTAGCACACGCGCGAGGGTAAATTTTCCTAAGGAAAGGGCATTATGCCTAATGCACAATAAAATGTATTCACAGCTGAATTGAAAAGAAACATGGTAGCATTCTGAGAGAAGAATGGAAACCTTTTCAGGACTCTTTTAGCGTGAATATTCCTGAAAAGCTGGGGTCCCTCAGCCCGACATTTCGTTTTCACAGAACTATCGATCTGCGATCTGGTCTTAACTTTTGAAACTGGGGTGGGACAGTCTGTGGTTAGAGCGCTTAACTTGGGGACGGGATAGCCTAGTGGTCAGATTATTGCGCTCTCAATTTGACGACCCGGGTTCGATTCCCGCTCGAGGGGATTTTTCACCTGGAGTTAACATCAGTGCTGACTCCACTCTCCCGAAAACTCTTTCGGATGAGGCTATAAACCGCGGCCCCGTGTGTGAACGCACGCAGAACATCTTGCACACAAGTTAAAATCCTGTTTCGCTTTTCGTAAGAGTAGGCCATTGTGTGCCGGTGGGAACAGATGACAAGAGTTACAAAACGGCATCCACACGGGGACTGGATGTAAAAAAGCACATGAACGCTTATTCCATTATCCTCGATATAAAAGAATAAATAAAATAAATAAAAATAAAATCTGACGGCCCGGGATCGAGCTACAATCGAGATACCAGTTTGAAAGGATTTCTCCCCTGGATTTAATTTCAGTACCTACTCCACTTCCCTGAGTGTCCGAATGAGACTATAAACCAATGTCTCGTGTACGAACACGTGTTAAAATCTGACCCACCTCTCTGAAGTCAAAGGGTAGGCCATTGTGCCCCAGTGGGAACGGATGACAAAACCTTTAAAATAAAACCGCTAACATACTGGTTTCGTGTTTAGACATCTTCCTCGAAGTCGGAATGCTGTTGCCTTTAAGGTGGGCAAAAACGGTGGCATACCCAAAATCTCACTATCGTTAAACTTCCGAGCTTTAGTCGAGGAATGGAAAACGAAAGTTATGAAAAGCTCTGTGAATTTCAGGAAGGTTTTTCTTTCCGTTAGGTGATGGGTTCTTTTGGCCTTTTGGGTTCTTTTCACTTGGGGAAAAGAAACAAAAAAAGAAAAGGAAGATATCGGTATAAATCTTGAAGGAAGCTGTGACATGCAGACATTTACAAATATTGCTTCAGGTAAAACAGCACCCGTCTACCCATTCACCCCCAAAAAACCCACCCCCTTAAAAAAATCCAAAGGGATTTCCACTTCTCACCCATCTAAAAAGTACACACACACACATTTTTGTTTAAATCCACAAAACAACCTATCAAACAATCCAAAGAAAGAATAGATCAAAAACGTCAGGGGACTACAAATATATTTCAGACATCAAAAGCTACTGTAAACTGACCATGTGCACAAATAAGATAGTAAATGATGTAGGAGCAAAGAATTGTCACACACATACACACACACGCACAACACACGCACGCACACACACACACACACACACACACACACACACACACACACACACACACACACACACACACACACACACACACACACACACACGCACCACGCACCACGCACGCACGCACCCACCCCCCCACACCCCCCCCCCCCCCACACACACACCTGTGCGAGCACGCCCATAAATACACATACCTACGTACGTAATTACTGTTTTACCATGACAATATTACATCTATCATAAAATAAACAGCCCCCCCCCCCCTCCTCACCCGTTCCTCATCTAAAGCTCTGAATTTTACCAAAGGTGAGACTTTTGCATATATATATAT
>CM060325.1:55661689-55674189 GCA_030674155.1 Stramonita haemastoma | reverse complement strand
GATAAGTTAGCCTAGTGGTTACAGTGTTGCGCTCACAATCTGACGGCCGGGATCGAGCCCAGGTTCAAGCCACCTCAGCACCAAGATGCCCATTCAATGGGAATTTTTTCCCCGGAGTTGACAGCAGTGCCGACTTCACTCGCCCTTAAATTTCCTGAATGAGACTTCAAATCGAGGTCTCGTGTGTGAAGAAGGCACTCAGAACATCTTGCGCACACGTTTAAAATCTGTTCCACTTTTTGTAAGAGTATGCCATTGTGTTGCCGGTGGGACCAGCTGACAAGATTTACAAAACTGCATACAGACAGGGACTTGATGTAAAAAAAGCACATGATTGCTTATTCCATCATCCTCGATATAAACGAATAAAATAAAATGAATAAAAAAATAAATAAACAAACACATTTTGGCAGTCATTTGACTTTATCCCCTATTTCTTTTTAGTTTCCGAGTTTTTCACTTAAAAAAAAGCAAGTAATGAGAACCTAGCCTATGAAGTCAAATGGGCTTTAGAGACCCCCCCCCCCCCCCCACTTAGTTTTATGCAGAAAGCTTCCTTTTTTTTCTTAACACAGTTTTTTAACGTGGATTTGAATTTATTATTTTTTAAAGTATCATTCACTAACACTTTAGTATCTATGCAATCCCAACAGCAACAACAGTCATACAAACTATAACACCTTCAACAACTACAACATAAGAACAGCAATAACAGGAGCAACAGCAAGGGAATAACAGAACGTACTGCAGGCGAAATGGGTACCTACCCTCTTTGGGGTCAGGGAAGGTATTTATTTATTTTTTTATTTCTTTTTGTGCCCTCTTTAGGGTCAGGGAAGGTAAAGCAGCGAGGGAGAGAAGATGGGCGCCATCCTCAATATGCTGGCCCCGAGAGAAGCTGAGATTCTCTGATGCCTCGCTCCCCAACGACCACATAGGTTATGGCACACCTTTACTTTATACTGCAGGCGAAAATGTGAACTTTCTGAATGAAGTAAGATGTGATAACTCGTGTACATGAAACTTCAAAGTACTACATTCTTCTGCAATAACCGCCATCTTCCTCAAAGAACGGGCAAAAAAACCTACACGCGAGAGGTGGTAAAAGAACAAGGCCTAAACCATCTATCAAGGCCAGGAAGAAAAAGACTGTTGACTTAACCTTCGCATGTACGTGCACTCCCCTTTGATGCATGTTCATTTACCCGTTTGGTTTGGTTTGGTGTGGCGTCAAATGCAAAACCATCCACCCCCTTCCCCCTTGTCCAGGGAAAATGCTAACAGAGAGAGGAATGGAGGGAACTGGTTGTCATGTCTTCAGGCGTGCCCCCACGGTTGCCAGACTAAGGGATAGATAGATAGATCCTCAATTAAAATAATTAAAATTGCAGAGTTCGTAAGTTGTTTCTTCGTAGAAAAAACAACAACAAAACATTCTTACCGTAACAAAATACAATTTCAGATATTGCTGGTGACATCACACCTAAAAAAAAGGATTGACCATACTCCCCCCCCCCTCCTCTCACCCACACCCCATCCCCACTCCCACTACCCCCAAGAACCCCCACACCCTTATAATTATGTACCTGTTCTCCCAAAGACTGACCAAATATTGTCCCACAAGTACTGACTAAACTGGTCGGTCAGCTGGGTCCATGGGGAAGACTAAAGACTACAGCTGTGGGCAGGCAGGAGGTCATGCCTGACTTGGTCCTGTATGGGTCTTAGGCCAATATGTCCCCCCCTCCCCCCCGCGCCACCTGTAATCTGATTAATTAATACAGCTCCCACTTTGTCCCGGCTCAAAAGGACAAAAACACAGGCTGTAAAAAGCTCTCTGTCCCTTTTTATCAGTCTCTGTTCATCTGGAACGAGCGTAAATGGTTGTGGTTGTGGTTGTTGTTGTTGTGTTTGATGTGCTTTTGATGTTATGATGTTGGTTTAAGCTCACAAGTACTAAAACACAGGCTGTAAAAGCTCTGTCTTTTATCAGTCTCTATTCATCTGGATCGAGTTGTTGTTGTGTTTGATGTGCTTTTGTTGTCATGATGTTGGTTCAAGTACTGAAACACAGGCTGTAAAAGCTCTCTGTCCGTTAGCAGTCTCTGTCTATCTGGAACGAGTGTACGTGGTTGTTGTTGTTTGGTTGTTGTGTTGTGTTTGATGTGCTTTTATTGTCATGATGTTGGTTCAAACTCACAAGTACTAAAATACAGCTGTAAAAAAGCTCTCTATCTCTTTATCAGTCTCTGTCCATCTGGAACGAGTGTACGTGGTTGTTATTGTAGTAGTAGTATAGTAGTAGTAGTAGTAGTAGTAGTAGTAGTAGTAGTGCTACCGCTGCTGCTACTACTACTACTACTACTACTACTACTACTACTACTACTACTTCTACTACTACTACTACTACTACTACTACTACTACTACTTACTACTATACTACTGCTGCTATTATTACTACTACTACTACTACCATAATTCTTCCACCACCACCACCACCACCACCACCACCACCACCACCACCACCACCACCACCACCACCACCACCACCGCTGTACTACAACTACTACTTCGACAACTAACACTAATACCACAACCATCACTACCACCACCGCCGCCACTGGCGATATCACTACTACTGTAAACTATGTTCTAATCCATCAATGTAAATTTTTAAAAACCACAAGATTTGATTTTTTTCTTTAAAAAAACACACGCACACACTTACTTCCCAAACTTTACATTCTTTTTTCTTTTGCATAATTAACTAAGCTTCGTGACTACCTTCGCCTTAACACTTGTTACTGTTCAGGTAGCGTGTAATCTCTCCCAGATGATGTTCAATGCTTCTGGCTATTCACTGTTCAAAACACAGACATTGGGGAACCAACGCTGGAGGCTACAAATATAGATAATATTCTATACATGCATGTCGCTTGGTGAAGTACATGTAAGTTCCCGTTTTCGTCGCTCGAAGTTTCCTTTGAAAGTGATGCGTGATCGATTTAAACGGCAGTTAAAAATGAATACCAATATTTCACGTGAAGTAAAGTACAAAGTTACAGGTACAAAAGTTAGTTGCTTCCTTCAAGACGAATATGTAACTGATGGGATATTGAACACAGACACACACAGTCGTAAACGCGCGCTAGCGTACGAATGTACATGTGCGTGCAGAGAGAGAGAGAGAGAGAGAGAGAGAGAGAGAGAGAGAGAGAGAGAGAGAGAGAGGAGAGAGAGAGAGAGAGAGAGAGAGAGAAGAGAGAGACAGACAGACAGACAGACAGACAGACAGACAGACAGACAGAGACAGACAGAGAGAGAGAGAGACAGAGACACAGAGAGAGAGAGAGAGAGAGACAGACAGACAGACAGAGGGAGGGAGGGAGAGAGAGGCATGTATACATGTATGGATATAGACAGGCAAAGAGAACCCCCCAAAAGACAAACAGTACAATGTGGAGACAAAAGTGACAAGGAGTATAAATCACTTGATGATGTCATCAATAATCATAAGTATATTCAAAAAATATTCAAAAATTATTCAGTCTGATCGTCACAACAGCGTGTGCATAGGTGTCACACACACCACACACACACACACACACACAACACACACACACACACACACACACACACACACAAACACCGGCAGAATGAAGGAGAGAGAGAGAGAGAGAGAGAGAGAGAGAGAGAGAGAGAGAGAGAGAGAGAGAGAGAGAGAGAGAGAGAGAGAGAGACAGACAGACAGACAGACAGACAGACAGACAGACAGACAGACAGACAGACAGACAGACAGAGACAGACAGACAGACAGAGACAGAGAGAGAGACAGACAGAGAGGCAGAGAGACAGAGACAGACAGAATGACAGACACACACACACACACACACACACACACACACACACACACACACACACACACACACACACACACATAGAATCAGGCAGACAGAAAGAGACAGAAACTGAGACAGGCAGACAGACAGAGATAGAACAAAGAGACAGAGAATTTTACGAGTACGTACACTAACACTAAATCAAATTTAAGCAGACAGCTAATTATACAGGTTTGAGTTCAAACAAACTACCACCCGATCCGAACTTAGTCAACTTCATCTAACTTTTCAAGACACCCCAAAACTTTTTTAACCAAATGACAGAAATTCCGATATAGATTCCATAATTATGAAAGAACACCAGTATAGAACTAAAGGATAACAACAACACATGTGGTATACTCACCCGTTCTGAAAGACTCGTACCCCCAAAATTTATCCACCCAACACACACACACACATGTATACACACTCTCCACACAGACTAAACCTTTGCAGACGACAATATAGCGCACGTCTGAAAAACTCGCGTTCCACTTCACAACACTTCCGTTGACTATGAAGAGAGGGGAGGTAATAGTGGTAGAGGGGAGGTAATAGTGGTGGTACTAGTAGTGGTAGTGGAGACGCCGAGCTGAATAAATACTTTTTTTTTTTTTTTTTTTTTTTTTAAAGCTCTGCTGGGTAAGGTGTTCTCTCCCTTCTAATGCTCTCTCACGTTTCTTGTCGCGAAAAGGGAAAAGTGAGGGTACGGCACAGGTACTGGTATTTAATCCTGAATTAATTATGTTGAGGTGAGCCACAGGATGTGTGTGTGCACTGACATTTTATTTACCTAGCGAAAAAGTGAACTGTGGGAGACTTCTGGAGTTTTAAATGGGCTTTTTTTTTGTTCCTCGGGTACATCTCTGAGGTTGACCAATGGTGACATGTGTGTGTGTGTGTGTTGTGTGTGTGTGTGTTGTGTGTGTGTGTGTGTGTGTGTGTGTGTGTGTGTGTGTGTGTGTGTGTATGTGTGTGTGTGTGTGTGTGGACCTGGGTTTAATAGAGTATGACAAATAAAGCTCGTTCTCCCGTAGGTTGCAAAAAACCCTGACAGTATGAATGATGCAAAACTTACTTAAAAAACAAGTCAGTACTGACATATTCCTTATTTCCACTTCAGTCTTTATAAATGAAAAAATATGTGGATAGCTGCGGGGGTTAAATATCAACATTTGAACCCTAATGTGTGAGAGCTCGATTTTTTTGGTAACTTTATTATTCGTCTTTTTATATAAAAAGGCGACTGTTCTTATCTCTCAAGACAGGACATCAATCGCCGTGGATCAATGGTTAGCGCGTTGGGTCACTAGCTGAAAGGTCTCAGGTTCAACTCCCAATCAATCAATCAATCAAATTTTTATTTCCAGATGGTACATTGAATTAATTTACGTATAATTTACGTGAGTTTTTTCAGACTCTGCCCGGCTCCTACCCAGAATGAGTTTGCTATGGGGGTATTGGGAAGACTGGGACCACACAGCCGAGCTTCATTCACTTCTCAAATGCGATTTTGAGAGTGTTGCTCTAATTGCCTGACCAAGGCTGCAGGTGTCTGTATCTCTCAGGCCCGGTTTGATGCCAAGATATTTGATAGTAGGTGTAAAGTACAGCCTTGTCAAAGAAGTCCCAGTTTTATAGCAGCAGCATCACATCATCCTCATCACCATCGATCATCATGTAATTAAAAAATGTCTCTGATTCGGTGGCCCCTGTTGCTCTGGTCTCAAGGTAACTATATAAAAGAATGAATGAATAAAAAAGTCAATAAATAAATAACCTCAGTTTCGGTTTCCCCATATACGT
Source organism: Stramonita haemastoma (assembly GCA_030674155.1). Taxonomy (NCBI): domain Eukaryota; kingdom Metazoa; phylum Mollusca; class Gastropoda; order Neogastropoda; family Muricidae; genus Stramonita; species Stramonita haemastoma. The sequence continues at coordinate 55,668,502 of CM060325.1, read as the reverse complement.
CAGTGCCTGTGGTGAGCTTGTGTCAAAGCCTTCAGGACTGGAGGTTTACGGAGATGGTCGTTGGAGGAACCTTGTGGTGGTCCCCACCCCGGGTGGGTGTCTCACTCAGTCTGGTTCTTCGACCAAGCTAAACTTGTCATGAGTTGGTGTCCTGGTAGATGATATTCAGTGTGTGTTAGCTCAGAACAGGTACATCCGAACACCACCAAAAGTGACCCAGCAGCAGTGCAGGGTCCATTTAAACTAGTAGCCCCGAGAGGGCCTAACCTCGCGATCGATATGAAAAGATTAGCTCTCCGTGGACGTGTGGCCTTGACAATGATAATGTCCTCGAGATAAAAGAATGAATAAATAGATAGATAAATAAATGAATAAATAAATGAATAGATGAATGAATAAAGCCACACGACGAGCATGGGTTTGGCTGAAATGGTCAGAGAAATTAAAAATGAGCGGCGAAGGAACAGCAAGACAGGAACGTCACAGAAGATGAAACAGCAACCAACATTAAAAAAAATAATATAATGTCAAGGCAGCATACGTAAGGCTTTATTAGATGACCTTAACTTTTCTTTCTTACAGGACTTTTTTTTTTTTTATAGACAAACGCGTGAGAAAAATACACCCTAAAACGACATAGCAACAAGAAGCCATAAAACCTGTCACGTCCGTGCTCAAGCCACAACTTCCCACTTTTGTGGGCTGACAAATTGGCGAACATCCCTTTGTGTGTGCAGACCAGAGAGCAGACAGGGCAGCTGCACTATGGAGTTTCCCCTTCTGCTGTATTGGGATTCAGTCTGTGTAAAACAAAATGATAAATACATACTGCACATAGTATTTCACCAATCTCAGCAACAGCATTTACTACTAGGGCACATTAGGCTACTGCTTTAAAAGAAGAAGAAGAAGAAGAAGAAGAAGAAGAAGAAGAAGAAGAAGAAGAAGAAGAAGAAGAAGAAGAAGAAAAAAAGAAAGAAAGAAAGAAAGAAAGAAAGAAAGAAAGAGAGGCAGACTGACAGACAAACAGACAGACAGAACAGAGAGAGACACACAGAGAGATTTTATTTCACAAGGTTAATGGATTCAGTCATAAAGACTTTTTCATTCTTTCCAGCCCTCAAAATGAAAGAGAAAAAAAATTGAAAGACAAATGACAGGAAGAAAGACAGAAACAGAGAGACAAAAAAAATTAACCGAGAGAAAAAATTTAAACATAATGGAAGATGCAAGGCCGCGGTGTGTAGCCAATAACATACACAACAAAACAACAGGTGCAGGGTCGGTTAATTAAAACTGTCCCAGTTTTGAAAGGGACACTGAGCACAAAGCGAAGTAATCTCGCACATTGTTTGCTTTTTGTTGAAAGTCACCGGAGCGACTCACTAAAACCACACATTATATCTGCTTCACACATCATACTCCTGTTTCAAGTGCAGAAACTGGTCTGCAATGCTTCCGATTGGCTGACGTAGTTTTCTCACCCTATTTAGCCAATGGTAAACGCGTTTGTTTTAGCACAGTTGTTTGCTGCAAAGTAGGTGTCGGTGTATATATGTGCAAGGGGGTTACATCCGCCTTCGTGGTATGTAGTGGTGTCGTTGTCACGGTTTAGTGGAATTTGTGTGAGCGTGCACGCTAAAGAATGTCCGTAAATGAATGATATCACACAACACACACACACACACACACACACACACACACACACACACACACACACACACACACACACACACACACACACACACACATTATATTATATGTGTGTGTATAAATGATGTATGTATGTATGTATGTATGTATGTATGTATGTATGTATGTATGTATGTATGTATGTATGTATGTATGTATGTATGTATGTATGTATCTATGTATGTATCTATGTATGTATCTATGTTATGTTATGTTATTTTATGTTATGTTATGTATGTATGTCTGTATGTATGTCTGTATGTCTGTCTGTCTGTCTGTCTGTCTGTCTGTCTGTCTGCCCTGCCCTGTCTGTCTGTATGTATGTATGTATGTATGTATGTATGTATGTATGTATGTATGTATGTATGTATGTATGTATGTATGTATGTATACTAGGCACAGTTACACTTAGAGGACTGAGCAAAAACATTCCATGGCTTAATGTCCTTCTTCTGCTCATTGTTCTGCTGTGACGCTTGTAGTTGGTTACGTACTTGACAAAGAAACTTATTTAAATTGGCATCATAATTTTTTTTTCATGATTTTTTGTTTAAGTCTTAATGATGAGGACGATGGTAGCATCCAATTGCACTTATTTGATATTGTCTTGTTTTAACTATCATTTCTGTGCCTATCTTTAGTTATGTCTGTCACCACCGTCGGCTGCTTGTAAGAAAGCTATTTCCATGGTCAATCTCTTACAGGTGTAAAAGCAACATTAAAATGATGTGGCTTTTAATCAGTTGATCCCGTCTGTTTTAAAAAGCATTACTCTGTTCTGCTGATGGCGTGTCTATAAACTGTCAAAATTAATGGTCTTTTGTTCTGTACTGGAGTATACTGTAAACTGTAAACAAGTACAGGTAGGGAAACAAATACAGTTGCAGACAGGAAACAAAATAATGGGTAGGTGCTGCACTTGTGGCGACATGCTCTCCCCGGGGAGAGCAGCCCGAATTTCACGCAGAGAAATCTGCTGTGACATAAAGTGGTATACAATAAAATGAAATAATATAAAATAAAACAAAACAAAATAAAATAAAATAAAATAAACTTGTTCTTGATCTTCATGCACCTGTCTAGGGTCATAAACATTCAGAACAACCTTCACAGTGTAGCGCACGTTCTTTCCTCAACAACAAATATCAATCAAACCCAAAAGTTCTTGAACAAGTCCAAACACAAAGCTTCCATCCAAATAACGCACCATGGGGCAAGCCTCCCTGTAGTAAACCACTAACGATAATGGGATGTTGTTAATGTCCGCCTTTTTGTTGTTCTAATTCTGTCCATTGTACCAGTTGTTCCCTGTCACCATCACCATAGACAGACCAAAAAACCTCTCTTGTGGATAGAATCTTCTGGACATTGAAGAGAAAGGGGGGGGGGGGGGGGTCACTGCTAGGACTTCGATCAGTGTAAGCACAGTAATGGTGTGGGGGTGATTTCTGAGCGATCAAGCGTGGAGAGCCTGTCTCAGTCCCTCGAGTCAATTGTTGATTAAACATTTCCTTTTGTCACCCCTCTTAGTCATGAATTTGTAAAATGGACATGGAGGATTTTTCTGGGGGTTGGGGTGGGGTCGGAGATGGGGGGGGGGGTGGTGCTTCTTTAGAATCACAGTGTGGAGTGGTGACAGTGTGGTACGAATGGTTCTATTGTTGGAATTTTTTGTGATTTATTTGTTTTCTTGGTTTTCTGGCTGAATTTGTCTAGGTTTTTGTTTGTTTGTTTGTTTGTTGCCGTGTGTTTTTGCCAAGTGGATGTGTTGGTGGTGTTGGTTGGGGTGTTAAAAATGTTTGTGTGTTGATTGGTTGGATGGTTGGTTGTTAGATTGTTGCTTTGATTGTTTTGCTTCCTTTTCTTCTTTCTTCTTCAAAGTTAAGGCATAGGTTTTTGTCATGCAATTCATTTAGTATAGACCTTGGGTTTGAGACACTGCCGAGACCCCCGTTCAAGGGGATTTTCCCTCTGGAGTTAACATCAGTACTGACTCCAATGCCCCAAGAGTCCTTCGGATGAGACTGTAAACCAGACAGAAAGACAGACAGACTAATAGAAGTAAAAATAGTCTGAAGTGTCCTGTACCAGTCTATTTTCCTGTTTAAAAGCGTCACAGTTGAATTAAGATTTCACGTCCATAACTCTACGAAGATGCGTATCTTTCTGTAGCCCAACATTTCTATGAGCTTTTTGGTAGCGCTCTTTTCAATGGGAACTTTGTGAACGATATCCACAGAATTGTACACAACTATTTTCTTTATTTTGTTGTTGTTCCTCTTTTTGTTGTTCTTTTTCAAACTTTTTAATCTTTTTTTTGTTACATAGTTATACCGATACAAAACATATACATTCCTCAGTTTTCTTGTTGTTGTTGTTCTTCTTTTTCTTGTGTTGTTGTTGCTGTTGTTGTTATTATATCGTCTTGTTGGTTTTCTTCTTCTCCTTCGACTTCTTTTTCTTTGTGCCTGTTTTCTCTGCGTTTTGTTTAATGATACCATCATTCATCGTAACATCAGTAGTAACAGCAACAATCTATCTATCTATCTATCTATCTATCTATCTATCTATCTATCTATCTATCTATCTATCTATCTATCTATCTATCTATCTATCTATCTATCTATCCATCTATCTATCTATCTATCTATCTATCTATCTCTCTATCTCTCTATCTCTCTATCTATCTATCTATCTATCCCTCCCTTAGTCCGGCGACCGTGGGGGCACCCTTGAAGACTTGACAACCAGTTCCCTCCATTCCTCTCTCTCTTCTGCCTTTCTCAAAGTGTTGTTGAGTTTTAGGCCTGTCGATTTGCTGATGTTGTCCTCCCATCTCTTCCTTGGTCTGCATCTTTTTCTTTCTCCTTGGACAGTTCCTTGCAGTATTGTTTTTGCAAGTCCTTTTGATCTTGTGACATGCCCTACCATTTAAGTTTACGCTTCTTTACGACTGATAGAAGATTTTCGTAGGGACCAATGATTCGCTGGATTCTGTTCTGCATTTCTTTGTTGCTTATGTGGTCTCTGTAGGAGATGCAAAGGAGTCTCCGGAAGCATCTCATCTCTACCGCCTGTACTCTTCTCTCCAAATCAGCAGTCAGGGTCCATGATTCACAGGCATACAGGAATATGGATATGACAAGGGAGCGCAATAACCACAACTCCCCAGGAAGAACAAAAAGAACAAGAAGACTAACAGGAGCAAGAACAGAAACGATAAGAGTAAAACAACAAGAGAGAGAGAGAGAGAGAGAGAGAGAGAGAGAGAGAGAGAGAGAGAGAGAGAGAGAGAGAGAGAGAGAGAGAGAGAGAGAGAGAGAGAGAGAGAGAGAGAGAGAGAGAGAGAGAGAGAAACAGACACACAGACACACAGACACACAGACACACAGACACACAGACACACAACACAACACACACACACCGACACACACACACACACACACACACACACACACACACACACACACACACACACACACACACACACACACACACACACCGACACAGACACACAGAAGGAAGAAGAAAATAACGGTTGACTCAAAGCTTAAATGCCTCCAGCCAGAATTTTTTTCTTCGGCTTTTTTATATTTTTTTGGTCAAAGGGTCTCTGAACTAGCCCCACTCTCCCAGCTTCCACCTACCCGTTTGCAGTTTAAAGGGGTACACAGAGTACACGGGGTAGCCGACCCTTACTGATATCTGCCCCCGCTATTGTGTGGGCAAGTGGAATAGAAAGAAAAAGAAAGAAAGGAGAGAAAGAAAGAGGAAGAAGAAGAAAATGTCGAATGGCAATGTGGAGTGAAGGTGGTAGGGGTAGGGGTGGGTGTAGGGGTGCTGGGAGGAGGGGGGGGGGGGGGGGGGGGGGTTGAGGGAAACGCAGAAAAGGATGGGAACGAATTTCAGAGTGCTCTCTTTTAGACGGTGTTTGGTTAAAGTATAGGTCAACTTTTCCCATCAAAAAGAAAAAAAGTGAAGTTCCCCTCCCCCCTCTCCCCCGTACATGTACTGAAGCACACAAATAAGCAAGCGCATGCGGGCACACAACACAGACACTTAGACACATAGACACACATCACACACACACACACACACACACACACACACACACACACACACACACACACACACACACACACACACACACACACACACACACACACCACACGCTTGGGTTAGCCTGGTGGTTAGAACATGGAATTTGTGAATTGACAGCCCGGGATCCGACCCGTGTTAGAGTCACACCGCCGAGGCTGGCGCCTCGTTCAAATGGACTTAACCACGAAGAGTGGTGAAAGTAAACAGGTGCAGGTAACCATTACAACTCCATCATTCGTGTGCAAAAATCATCCGCAAAGTCGGAATGTGGCTACCTTAATGGTAGGGCTAAAACGATCGCATACGTGAAAACTCAACACTGTAGACCTCAGAGCTCTCGCCGAGGAACGAAAAATTAAATCCTTCAGTGAGATCAAGGTCTGAAGTGCAAAGACATTTATTTTATCTTATTTTATACCACTTTATGTCACAGCAGATTTCTCTGCGTGAAATTCAGGCTGCTCTCCCCGGGAGAGCGCTTTGCTACAAGTGCAGGGCCTACCCATTTTTTTTTTCTTTGTCCTGTCTGCAACTGTATTTGTTTCCCTATCAGAGTGGATTTTTTTTCTACAGAATTTTGCCAGGGGCAACTCCCTTGTTGCCGTGGTTTTAATTTTTTTTTCATGCGCTAAATAATGATGTGTAATACACGGGACCTCGGTTTATCGTCTCATCCGAAAGACTAGCGCCCAGACTACCACTCACAGTCTAATGGATGGGGGAAAAAAATGGGGTCCAAACGGTATTGGAACCACCGCACACTCCGAACCAGACTTTTTGCTTTCTAGTCAGGCACGTTTCCTCTAGACCACAGAGCAGCCAATGAAACAAAATAATTATATATAATAATTATTATATATATAATTATAACCCCCCTATAATCATATTAAATTATATCGTCTGTATACCGAATTAGTCTAGCTATCGACGCCAATGGTATACCATAGGTAAACAACAAAGGCCAGGTGCGAACACAAAGTGTCAACAGTACGGAGTGGTCCCTCACCACTACCCCCCCCC
>CM060325.1:55631689-55641689 GCA_030674155.1 Stramonita haemastoma | reverse complement strand
TTGCTGGGCTGTCCACCACTGTGCCCTCATAGGTAGGGATCAGCCTGATGGTCAATAACAAAATGGACAGTGGTGTCCACTCTCTGGTTGCTATCAGTAAATGACCACGTTTTTGTATGGAGAATTTAGAGTGTCAATAGAAGTGAATGTTGTTATTGATGTTTGTTGTTGCTTTTAGTTGTTGCCGTTGTTTTTTTTTTTTTTTTTTTTTTAAACTTTTTTAATGTTCATTTTTCAAATGCAAACAACAGAGGCAAACGTTTCTAATCAAACAAAATTAACAAAAAGTAAGAATGCAATTTTGTTTCACAAACAAGTTACATTAATTGTTTTTCAAATGATTAACCAAAAGGCACATACACACGTTCATATCCCTATCAATATGCATGTCTGCACGCTTGCACCCATTCATAAAACACACACATACTTACACACACGCATGCTTGCACACACGCGTTAAATTCAATGTATCCTGTCACACATACAAACAATAATCACAAAAATAACACACACACACACACACACACACACACACACACACACACACACACACAACACACACACACACACACACACAAGAACCACACACACACTCACACTCACACACACACACACAAACTCAATTCTGTCTACCTACGCCATTTTACATGTTTTATCCATAAGAAAAAGCACGCTGAGTCAGTGTCAGCTCAAATGCCTATTACACATACAAGTCCTTTTCCAGTATCACCTGTTTGCTATTCAGCAAAAAACATGGCCAGACTCGTTTCACCTGTATGTATGTGCACATATGTTCACACATACATACACATACACACACATCTACACCCAAACATATATACCGAGATATATATACATACATACCCACACACATATACATATATATACATATACATATACATACATACACATATATATATACATACATATATACATATATATACATACATATACATATACATACATACACATACACATACACACACACATATATACACCCACACATACATACACACACTCATATACATACATATATATATCTAGTCTGTACAATCAAACAATGGTTTATAATGATTCCATTCAAAGGTGAATCTACTCAAATTGTTTGCAATTGTCGCGTTGTATTGTTCAATTTGAAACCTGTATTTCAACTGTTTTAAAAAAACTTTTATTACCGGCGAATGGTTTTCAATTCTACATCTGTAAATATACCATTTGGCTTGTAGAATGATGAAATCTAAAACAGCATCTGTTTTCATGCAGTTATCTACTCCAAAAAGAACAATCTGACGTGAAAATTTCACATTCGATGCATGTTCGCAATTGTCATTAATATATTTTTCTAATTTTGTCCAAATAGCTCTTGCGTGGTTACAATCCCAAAAGAAATGTTCGATTGAGTCTTTTGCATTACTGCACAGGGAACAATTTGTTGTGTTTGTTACACCCATTGCACACAGAACAACATTAGTAGCAACAATTCTATGGAGGATTTTTATCTGTAACCATTGTAGTCTAATATCTTTAATCTTGTGCAATTTTCCAAATACCCTTCTCCAGTTGATTTCTTCATTAAATTTATGTGTCCATTTTTTACAACATTTCGGTTCCATGTTATTTGACATCAAACACTCATAATACCTTTTTGAACCCCTGTGCACACTATCAATTATTTGTATTGTTTGGGGTATATCTGTACGACAATTCACATTGTTATCTATCCTGATTCCTGCTTTATTTGCAAAATGTTTGATTGATGAAATTAGTCCATTAAAAGTTACAAAGTCGATACAGTTACCATTTGTTTTAGAAAAATCTCCATAGTTCAAAAACTCACCATTTTTTTTGACAAGATGTTTTATTAGATATATCCCCTTTTCTGCTAAAATGTTTTTATCAATGACTCTATTTCCTATGGTAATGTTATCATTATACAAGACAGGTTCTGTTAGAAATTCATTTTCATTTTGTGGAGTGATGCAAGCACAGAAAGTTTCATAAGCCTTAAAAACATTCGTCCAAAAATGATTAACCCTCAGGTGTTTGCGTGCTACTGATGGTCCATAACATTCTAGATTCTTAAGAAATGGGTATAACATTTCTGCAATACTGACCCATTTGTGATTAGTTTTTCTAAGTTTTCGTACCCATGAAAGCTTCAAAGCATATATATAATTTCTTATATCTGGTATATTTAGTCCACCTTGTTTGATAGTTTTAACCGCTGTCTGTCTACTTATCTTGTCTTGCCTATCATTCCAGACAAATCGAAAACATAGTTTCTGTAACTGTTTCAAAAACTGGTCTGGTGGGTCTGGTAGTAATATCCATAAATGTATAAGTTTTGAAAGAATAAGTGACTTTAGTACTGCTACTCTACCTAGTGGGGTAATAGATCTCTGTGACCATATTTTAAAAAGCAATTTAACCTCTGAAAATTTATCATTATAATTTATCATTTCACAATCTGTCAGTGTCTGGGTAAACCAAACACCCAATATTTTAAATCTGGAGGGGTTCCAAATCATTTTCAAATTAGGGCAAAATATTTTGCCTGAATTTTTCTTACTTCCTAGCCATATGACCTGAGTTTTATCTTCATTCATGAGTAGTCCTGAAACTCTACCAAATTGTTCAATAATGTGTATGGACTGTTCAAACGAGGTCCCATCTCCAGCGTTTAAGAGCTGGGTGTCATCAGCATACTGAGAAATTTTGTGTTCTTTGTTTCCAATCTTGATTCCTTTTATCACTTTACTTCTTTTATCATTAAGGCCAAAATCTCTGCACAGAGAATAAACAAATAGGGTGAAATTGGATCACCCTGCCTGCATCCCCTTTCAATGCTAAACCATCGGTTAGTATTACCATTAACAAGAACAGTCGATTTGATATTGTTATAGAAAGTTTTAATCCAGTGCGTTAAACTATTTCCAAACCCAAATGCCTTTAACACTTTAAACATAAAATTCCAATTAAGAGAGTCAAAAGCTTTTTCAAAGTCGATACTAATGAGTAGCCCTGGTTGATTTTTTATATTCAAATAATTGATCAAATCATAAATCAACCTGACATTGTCACCAATGTACCTATTTGTCATAAATCCCGTTTGGTCCTCACTGATTAATTTTGGAAGCACGCCCTTGATTCTATTGGCTATACAGGAGGATCCTATCTTATAGACTACATTTAGCAGGGTAATGGGACGCCAATTTTTTATATATTCTTTAGGTTTGTCACCTTTAGGGAGACAAGTAATCAGTCCCTCTTTTTGCGTGGTTGACAGTTCACCACATTTGTAGCTCTCATTTAATGATCTCACTATAAAAGGTCCAATTTGCTTCCAGAAGAATTTAAAGAAGTCGACTGTGAATCCATCTGTGCCAGGACTTTTCCCGTTTTTCATGTTTTTCAAAGCTAGACCTGCTTCCTCTAATGTAATTTTCCCGTTTAATGACTCACTTTCCTCCTTTGATAGTTTGGGCATTGTTTTTACTAAGTTTTCAATTTCACATTCTTCCCTATTTCTTTTCTTATATAAGTTTTCATAAAACACACTTACTTCTTTTTCAATATCTGTCTGATTTTCAACAGTAGTGCCTTCTTTGGTGACTAGTTTTGTCATTTGTTTACTTACAAAATTTCTTTTCTCTAAGTTACAGAAGTACTTTGAAATCTTTTCTCCATCTGCTATCCATCGTGCTTTAGATCTTAGCAATACTCCTTCCATTCTTTTATAACGTATTGTCTCCAGTTCTTTATTTTTCTCCTTTATTTGTAGAACTATGTTTTCAGTTTTATTTTCTGTATTTTCAAGAGTACATATATCTTTTTCAAGTGCCTTTTCCTTTTCCTGCATCTTTCTTTTTTTCATAGTTGCATAACTTATAGTTTTGGTTCTTATTTTCATCAATAAGACGTCTAGAAAGAGCTTATCTGAAATTTTGAAGTCTATATCTGTTTTTGGTATATCTTCCATGTTACTTCCATTATATTTATCATGTGCATATTCCTTAATTACATCTGAAATTTCTGAATGAATTTCTTCTACAAAGTTATTATCTCTCAGCAAGGAAGAGTTAAATTTCCAAAAATTCTTACCCTTTTTATTTTTGCCAAATTTTAAGGTTAATGTTACCATCGAGTGGTCAGAACGATATCCAGGCAAGATATCCGCATTGTCGTAATACCAGTACAAAGAGTCCGATAGCAAAAAGAAATCTAATCTACTCTGTTTAAGTGGTGTTGGTTTTCGCCATGTATACTGTCTTCTCTCTGGATTATTTTCTCTCCAAATGTCTGCTAAACCAAGCTCTTCAGTTACTCTTTCTAAAGCCTCTCTAGCTCTGGGATTATTGATGTGTGTGTAGTGATGACAATCTAGGTTAGGATCCAATGCAATATTCCAGTCCCCTACAGCAATAATGTTATTTATTTTGTATTTCTGGATTGTATCTTTTAGTGAATAGTAAAAATCAGGATCGTCTTTGTTTGGTCCATACACATTGACAAGGAGCATGTCTCTTTCCATTGATGAAAAATGCAAGATTATATAGTTACCGTTTTGATCTTTAGTACTGCTGTGTATTTTAAACTCAAAATTATTTGCAAAGAGAATGGCTACCCCTCTTGAATTTGTCTTATACGATGAGAAAATGCATTTATACCCCCATTCTGAGGTCACATATCTTTCTAGCTTTTGGTCAAAATGAGTATCTTGAAGACAATATATTGAATATTTTTTCTGTTTAAGATAATGAAACACATCTCTTCTTTTATGCATATCCCCCAAACCTTGACAGTTTAATGAAGCAATTGTAATTTTATCCATAATTTGCAGAGTTAGTGTAAATCCTGACAAGTAACATGACCGGCCATGCCACCTGTAATAGTGCTACCAAAATATATCCCCAAAGGCGCAAGAAATAGTGAAACAAGGTACCTTGTAAAATAGAAGGTACACCTTTTGAAGTTAAAACATAGCATGACATACTGCAATTCAACATATGTTGCAAGTTAATAAAAAAGACCAAAAAAACACAAGAAAATACAAACAAGAATCAAATATCAAAAGAGAAAACAATCAAAAAGTACAAAAAAGCTAATAAATCCAAACAATATACAGAAAAAGATTTTTTTCCGTTGGTGAACATTGCAAGCGAACAGGCCGCGAGGCCCAAGCAGCAACGGATGTCTTTGGTTCTTTTTCGCCTTCTCGTTATACAAAAAGGAACACAGCAACCCCACTGTCAGTCTCCCTCAGTCCAGCTAGTCCATATCATACAGGCAAAGCACATTATCCAAGGAGCAAGGAGAAACAGGCACCCCCCCCCCCCCCTACACACACACAGGCACACGCGCACACTCGCCAACGCACGCACGCACGCGCGCGCACACACATACACTCACACACACACATACACACAAACCTTTGGGTTTGAATCCCACCACACGTAAAGGCCGTTCCGCTCCCCGTCACCTGTCCCTGAGTTTTGAGCGGATTGTCACTTCGGTGAAAGAGCCTAAGCCCCCATACCTCCCGACCACACTGTCAGTGCATGAAACAGATCCCTGTGTCAAAACTGGCAGGATCGTTATGTGCCACTCCATTCAAACAGGTACCTGCTTATGCATTCAGAAAGAATAAACAGCTCAATTCATCGACACGCTCTCACATTCTTTCTTATAGACCCCCCTCCTCCCCCCAGAAATACTACGAATAAATAAAATAAAATGAAATGAAATGAATAAAGGAGTAACAAAGGGCCTTCACATTTTCCAACTCTACTCACATGACTGTCCATTTAGCTATTTGGTTATCGCTGCAATAACAATCATAATCATAACATAGCTTATCTCCCTACCCACCACAAAAGCCACACCAGGGCTGACACCGCAATTACGCCTCAACAGCAACTTAAGCCCCAGGTTCAAACCAACGCTTCCCAACACTTTCAACCATCCAACACCATCCCTCTGAAGAAACCAAAATACCAAATGACACAGTACCCACACTACTCCATTCCCCACGGCAACAAGCCAGGCTGTTCCCAGGTCGCCGGCCACTCCGCCCACCCCATCTTCCCCTGATTACAAAGAAGCGAGGATAAACATGTTAAAGTACAAAAAATATACATAATGACTGACACATTGGCAAATATTACTGCAGAATGGACATCCTATACCCATCCCAGTTTCTAAACTTACTACCTGGTCGCCATGACAACAGCAATACAAAAATCAAACAATCAAGCAAACAGACAAAAAAGGCAGCGTGTCATATCGTGATGGCAGAAAATTGTAAGAGTTGCTTGAAAAAAGGCAGGAGAGAGCACTGGGAAGGCAGAAAATAAGCACGAGAAATTGCAGGAAGATAAGGAGGAAGACAGAAACAATGAGAATGATAGAAAAGTGGAAATGTCTAGCACAGAATTTCCAGAAGGTGGGGATGCTACTTATACTGAAAGAACCCCCGGCATCCCCACGGGGGGTGCAATAACGAAACACACACAAATAGCCCAAGAGATCAGGAACAGCCTGCAGTACATGTACCAAACATCCAATACAATATCACACTTTTTGGACATTGAACAAGAAGACGGGCTTTCCCGGCAGCTCACGGATTGACGACCGGGCATTGAGCCCGGTCCCCGCCACCTCCTACCCCCACCCCCCCCAAATGGGAGTCCGCCTCCCCCTGCACCAACACACACACACCCAACCCCTGTCTCACATCAACACCGACTCCAAACCCCGGAAAGTCCTCCGGTTGCCACAACCCACCGCGATCCTACGCTCTCACACAACACCCCAAAACACGTCAAAAAAGCGCCGGACTCTCAGTCCACTATCGCGAACTATAAAAAATGGTATGTGAGCGCGGTGGTGTCATGTCCAGATACCGCTCTGGAATCGGATTGCAAACACACCCAGGAAGGTGAAAAAACGTCCTTACCCACAACCATACCCCCCCTCCCCCCACCGAACCTCTGAGCCCCAGTGAAAAAAAAAAAAAAAAAAAAAAAAAAAATCCATGGAAGGAAAGACCAGCTGTTTGAACAGTATAAACAGTATTGCCATCAAAGTATAAGAGGTCTCTGTAGACCTCCACCCTTTCCTATTTCAACGCAAACAATGCCAGCATTCAAATTCTTTTGAACAGTCCAAAACATTATTCAAAATGTAAAGCCAACACAGAAGCGATCCTCCAGAAAGATGATGCACAACGCAGCATTTGTGGCTATTAGTAAAGCCAAATCCCATTGACAAATGTCTGGGGAAAAAAACAAAAAAACAAACAAACAAAAAAACCCCTCAAACTCGTCTACCCACACACATACACACCCAACACACACACACACACACACACACACACACACACACACACACACACACACACACACACACACACACACACTCACGCACACACATACACACATACACACACACACAACACACACACACACACACACACACACACACACACACGCACACTCTCACACACACACACACACACACACACACACACACACACACACACACACACACACACACACACACACACACACACATACGCACACGCGCGATGGGCCTTCCTCCGAAATAAAAATAACAAAAAACAAACAAACAAACAAAAACAAAAAAGTTAACTGATAAAGATTACACTTCCCTTTTCATGTTTAATTACATGCAAATATGCCTCCCCCCCCCCTTGTATCTACACTCATCTACCCATACAACACACACACACACACACACACACACACACACACACACACACACACACACACGCGCAGACATACTCGTACGCACGCACGCACGCACGCACACACACACACACCACCACACAACACACACACACACACACACACACACACACACACACACACACACACACACACACACACACACGCACGCAATGGGCCTTCCCCCGATGAAAGCTAAACTGGGGAAAAAAAGAAACAACAACAACAACAACAACAACAACAACAACAAAAAACACCTTAACTGTTAAAGATTACACTTCCCTTTTTATGTTTAGTTGCACGTAAATAAGACCCTCCACCCCACACCCCACCCCACACCCCACCCCCGTATCTATGAACCATTATACAACTTAATGTTGACAGATGTGTTCCCCCCCCCCTCCTCCATCGTCGCGCGCATGTATGTTATCTGAATGCTGATGTGTACAAAAATAACTCTATGTTTACATTTTCAGTTTTTTCCGTCGCTTCAGCTGGTTTGGTTGGTTTGGGTTTTCTTTCTTCCTCTCCCTCTCTCTTCTCTGTTGTATTTTCTTTCCTTCCCCATTATCTCTGTCTTTCTTGCCTCCCCACCCCCACTCCCTTCTCCTTTCTCAGGGGTCCCTGCTTTCTGTCTGGTCCTTGCTCCCCTCCCCCTCCCTCTCTCCCTCTGTACGTAGTCCCTGCATCACCAGTCTCCTTGGGTCTGCCTTGTCGGTCTAGCGTCTCTGCGTCCTTCCTCCCGCCATGGCCTTTCTGAAGACCTCCTCTATATTTGTGGACAGGTCCATCTTCATAATTTCACCAGTCTTCAGTTTTGCTAAGATCTTACCGTTGGAAGACCACGTGGACAGAACCGCCGAATGTTGTTTGGCCCTGTTAAGAAGTTTATAATTGGCCTGGGTCAGGTCTTCCCCCACCGAGATGCCAGACTGTTTAAGTTTTCTTCGGGATGACAGCACCGCTGCCCTGACTTGCCTGGAGAAAAAACGCACGATAATCGGGCGGGGTCTGTCACTGTTCCGTTTGCCCGTGCGGTGGGCGATTTCGATTTCCTTCTCGGAGACCTGTACTCCTATTTTGTTAGCAAAAATGTCCCGGCACTTCTTCACACAATCCTCCACTGACTCCTGTCCCTCCTGTCCCTTTCCTCCCTGCCCCTCTTTGACCCCATACACTCTCACATTCCATGCTCTGCCGTGCTGTTCCTGCTCGTTCAGGGCCAGTCTCAGTTGACTATTTTCTTTTTCTTGTGCCTCTATTTTTTTTTGCAATTCTTTATTGTCTGTGCAAAGCTGTGTCGTTTTTTCTTTCAGACTGTCGTTTTCTTTAGACAAGTCAAATAGGGTACATTCTATTTTGTCCATTCTATTGTTTATCTTTGTCAGTGCTCTTTCAATTTCTTCTTTCATTTTATTTACACTGTCTTCTGTAGCCATGTTTGTCAGTTTTGTATTGATTTCTTCTAAGACATCACAAAAGGCCATATTGTCCTCCTCCTTATCCGTGTCACTAGTATGTCTTGACTTTTTGTATTCTGACTTTGAAACAGGGTCTGGGCTGGTACAGGTGTCGCTATTAGATGATGTTGATTCCAGCTTTCTCTTTACCTTGCTCGCCGTTTTGCTTGA
This sequence comes from Stramonita haemastoma, assembly GCA_030674155.1. Lineage (NCBI taxonomy): Eukaryota > Metazoa > Mollusca > Gastropoda > Neogastropoda > Muricidae > Stramonita > Stramonita haemastoma. The sequence continues at coordinate 55,632,313 of CM060325.1, read as the reverse complement.
AAAAAAACTTGAAATGGTGCTAGTCATATCTGTACTTACAGTTTGGCTGGCACTCCGTTGCTTGCTCTTTGCATATTTATACCTTTCTCATCTTGGCAGGAACAAGTCACACACTACCAGAAGTATCGCCGCACAGTCATTACATTGCGCACCAAACAGGAGCGATGATACGTTGCGGCAGCGGTCAGTGGTGAAATGTTGTTTTGAAATCACTGCCACATCTCACCTGGCCTGTTCGCATACAGGTAATGCGCATCACAGTTCACTGCATTGCCATTTCACGTGCATAAAACCGGTTCTCGGAAGGTGACGTCGATCGTGGGGTACGATGTATACGTATACATATAAATATATATACATACACAAGCATACGTATTTCTTTTTTTGTAACTCCTTCCTTTGTTTTTCGAATTTGCAACAAAAAAATTATACCTTTACAATTGTCACATCAAGACAAATACAGAGAACCCGGAATTGTCTGGCACCAAGCTGCAGGTCTCCTGAAACTCTTCAAAAAATGAAGAGACTGAAGAAGCAGCTACCTGCACAATCCTTGAGCGCAGTTCACCCGTTGTTGCCGTTGTTGTTATTGCCGTTATTGGTGTTGTTGTTGGCTTTGAATGG
>CM060325.1:55584189-55619189 GCA_030674155.1 Stramonita haemastoma | reverse complement strand
TATGCAGCTGGGACATGGAGTTCCAAACTGATGTAATTTTGTTTACCAGCCATTGTTAAAAGTTATACCATATATTGAAAGGGCATCACTTGTAGAGCATAAAAATATAACAATTACTGACTTTTGTGCTCTGTTGTCATGAATCCAATATGGCTACCAAAACTGTCAAGTCAAGTCAAAAACACTTTAATCATCCCTAAAGGGCAATTACAATACTGACAGGCATATTGATACAAATAATAATCAAACACACGAAATAACTACATTTCATATTTGTTCAGACATTATTATGATAACTTCAAATAAAAATGTCACAAACACTCACATTCTATGCGCGCGCGTTCGCACACACGCATACACACGAAATAACTACATTTCATATTTGTTCAGACATTATTATAACTTCAAATAAAAATGTCACAAACACTCACATTCTATGCGCGGGCGTTCGCACACACGCATACACACACCAATATTTAGATACAATGTTCTTAATAAAAAAAACAAAAAACCATTGCCTAGTTACACACGCATACACACACCAATATTTAGATACAATGTTCTTAATAAAAAAAAAAAACAAAAAAAACACACCATTGCCTAGTGTAACAGAGCGGACATGTGTGATGTCCCATCTCTGCACAAACCTCGGGAACACGGCACAGCTAGTCAGTTTAGAATGTGACCTCTAAAAAGAGGTTGCATAAATACACATTTCACCGTGAAGGCGAAGTGCATGCAACGAAGGGTTTTCGACTACTACCCAAGGAATCAGAGCATCGACAATTCACAGGTGTGTCTCTAAATAGAAACACGACGCTGCGAATGCGCGCTCCGTTCACATGGGAGATAATCTTATTACCGCCCCATCACATCCACCACCGGCCATCTTGTACCGCGTCCCGAGGTACGCTACCTGGCCAGCATATTTGATACTGTCCAGTAGCCCCTAAAACTGCTAACTACAAAAAATAATAATCCTACATGGGTCTTACACCCAATCCGAAGGTAGGCTACCTGGTTGCATATTTGATGCTGAAAACCAGTAGCCCCGACAACGGTTAACTACAAAACACTAACTCTACCTACTTGGGTCTTCCATCCCACTTCTGACACCATTTGTAACAGAGTGGACATGTGTGATGTCCCATCTCTGCACAAACCTCGGGAACACGGCACAGTTTAGTCAGTTTAGAATGTGACCTCTAAAAAGAGGTTGCATAAAATACACATTTCACCGTGAAAGGCGAAGTGCATGCAACGAAGGGTTTTCGAACTACTACCAAGGAATCAGAGCATCGACAATTCACAGGTGTGTCTCTAAATAGAAACACGACGCTGCGAATGCGCGCTCCGTTCACATGGGAGATAATTCTTATACAGCCCCATCACACTAGAAAAGACATACGATCACCATTTGTTACGCATTGTGCACGCGCGCGTTCGCACACGCACGTATATATGCATGCACACACACACATTCACACACACCTCTCCCCCCTCTCCACACCCACTCTCCCCCCCACATGACATACGCACACACACGGTCCCCCCCCTACACATACACACCATCCACACATACCCCCTGTCACCCCTAATGGGACAACACTTTGAAACCCCCCTTCCCACCTATCACACCTCTAACCAGACAATACAAAACAGACACCAATTCATATTCCAAACATTTATTTACAAACATCCAAGCATTTACTAAACCAAAACAAACTCAACTCGCTCAACCTTTCCACGCTACAATATCACAACATTACAACCATACAATATCGCCAGCTTCACGCCCAGAGACCTACCCAATCTCACTCTCTCAATCTCTACACGACATCAATACTAAGTCAACTCTATGTACATCAATGGCTCACAATTCTTATACACATAAACCCACAGCCATATGATATCCAAATCAAAGTCACCCTTCAAAACAACGTATCCAAATAATGTCATATATCACAAAAACACGTCTTCACTTTTACCTTAAACATACGCTGTCACACAAGCTACCTGGCATTAACAGCAACTCACTCTCCCCCCACCTCCCAGACGTCCAGAACCACAACACAGCTGTAATTCTTTTTTTTCCATAAACAACACGACCACACCAATCCACATGGATGTCGTGTACACAAAAGAAAAACAGGTGGAAAACGTTCCCAAGTCCTCCAGACAACACGCACAGGTAGACGGTTCTGAAGTCCTTGGGCACAATGCACACAGGTAGATAAAGTTCTCTAAACCGTCACTGCACCCCAACCCACAACCGGCATCTTGCCACCCACCAGCAAAATGACCGTCAATAACTCGAGCAATCACAAATGTTACTACGACACAATCCTCCAATGTGTCACTGTCACTGCACCACCACACACAACCAGCATCTTGCCACACACCGGCAAAATAACCAGCAAAATGACCACCGTCAATTCAATTTCAAATAACCACAATGCAAAACCAACCCCCCCAAAAATGAAGCTGTCAACTCTTCCTCTCGAGGAGTGTGCCATCATGGCACTCGGCCCAAACCACATCGAATAGGACAAACAACAAACAACCAAACAACCAAGACAAACTGCACACAACAAAACAGTAGCTGTCAACTCCTCCTCTCGAGGAGTGGCACAAGACCACAGCTAACTCACGTTAAAACAACAAGCTGGACACAACACCACAAAACAAATGGCAGCTGTCATCTCCTCCACACGAGGAGTGGCACCAAGCCCACTGCCCAATTCACAACGATAAACCAAACACCACTCCTCCTCCAAGGAGTATCCACTATCCACTCTTGACTCGTTACTCCTCCCCGAGAAGTAACACCAAGTCAACATACACAAGTTTCAACTCCTCCTCCAAGGAGTACCACAAAGTACACAGGTCACATGGAACCAAAACGAAACAAAAACCAAACAGGACAATAAAACATCACAAACAACAAGAGGATGCAATCTCCTCCTCCGAGGAGCTGCACCCAACTCAATCACCTGACAACACCAGACTGGGCACCAACACCGCGACACACGCCCAGCTATCCGCTCCTCCTCCAAGGAGTATCTCAAGGTGCCCAGTCACCACATAGAACAAAATACAAAAAAAAACAACACAGAACGAAAACATCACCAACGGACAGAGGATGCAGCCTCCTCCTCCAAGGAACTGCACCCAACTGACCCTCTACCTCGAAAACTCTCCCTCTAAATACAAAAAATATGCCCCAAAGATCTGATGTCACTCACACCAGAACCTTCCACTCTAACCACGGGGCCCACACACAAAACAAGAATCACTGATAAAACATAAAAATGGAAAAGAAAACGGCCCCAAAACAGCCCAACCGTATAAATCGTGCACCGGCACCACCTTCATCCAAAAAAGATAAATCACGGGCTACACCTGAGCCCAACAAACTAATTCTAACCATTTTTTTTTCTTCAAACGTCATAATCTGTGATACCCCCCCCCCCCCCCCCCCCCCCCCCCACCACAAGCACACACAGAGTGACACACTCACATTTACACACACACTCCCCCCCTCCCCCCCCCCCCACAGGCTCACCTATACATGCAATGTTTTAAAACCATTGGTAGAAAGACATATGAATTTACAAGCAATTCAATTCAAATTCATAAAATCAATGAAGCCAAAAATAAGACACTTATTTTATGGGTACATAAGCATGTATGTCCACACCTGTATGCATTGGCTACAAACATGACAATGGCAGTCAGATAAGTAATTCAGAGAAGTTCACCACACACACACACACACACATGAAAACACACACACAACACACACACACACACACACACACACACACACACAAACACCCTCAGTCAGTGTTATATGAGTTTAGAACTCGGATAGCTACTGGCACAAAGGAATTCCTTTTCTGTTTCTGTTTCAAACTCCTAAACCTTTTTATCTATATAACAAGAAGAAGTAACCTTGTTTCTACAGAGACTTTTTTTTACAACATGAATTCTTGAAATTCACACAGGGAGATCTTCATAAACGTATCCAACAATATTTTATTCACCCCCCCCAAAAAAAAAACGATTTGGGGCACTTTTGGACCTGTGTCTACCCTTAAGTGAAATTAGACGTCCTCATAGTAACCTCAAAAGGGCACAGACTACTACAAGACTGAGAAAAAAAAAACGGACCCCAAATATCTAACACAAAACAGAGGATGAGCAGAAGATGCATCAACAGGAGACAGAAAGCCACGAAGCAGGCCATCAGTCCAGTCTCCTGGTCTCCTCCTCCTCCCAGCCAGGCCTCCCTGCCTGCAGCCTCCTCCTCCTTCTCCCAGTCCTCCTGGAGGCTGCTTTCTCAATTATGGGGACGTTTTCACCAGCAGCAGAAGCAGCAGCAGAAGCAATTATTCTTTAGTGCTCCCAGATATCTTTTGAACAAATTTCAAAGCCTAGATTGTAAAGCTTTCGGATTGCTTTGGGAGTTCCGTTTCATGCATCTTCTCTAGGAACATACAGAGAAATTGGAGTATTATCTTTCGATGATTATCGTAATTTAGCCGTTTCAAAGTATATCTTAAGAAGTTCAACAGTTGAAAACAATATTACATCGGAAATTTCAATTAGATCCGACTTAGACTTTCCCAACAGAGCTAAAAATATATCTTCTCTTGCTTCAATTGGTACATATACTTCCAATATCCTTAAAGAGGCAACTATTAATCCTAAAGATTGGCAAAAATCCACCGCTATTTTAACACCTGTTCCAAAATGGGAACTTCAGAAAGCATACTTTGATATCAACCATCTCTCACTAAAAAAAAGAAGAAAATGCGAATATTCTTTGTTCTTACACAAATGCACACTTGGCAGATACATACCCTTCTCATCTTAAGATATACACTGATGGGTCCCTTCTTGAAAATAGGGAAGCGGGGGCAGCATTTATCATTCCAGCTTTGAAAGTTGAAAAGTCCTATCATATTGGCAAAAATCATTCCATCTTTACTGCTGAACATACCGCTATTTTGATGGCTTTGTACTTTCTGCTTGATTTTCCAAATACTGTTTTGCAGATTTTGTTTTGCGTTGATTCTAAATCTGCATTACAGTGTCTTAATAACTTGACATCGATGGTCAGGCAGAATCTTATCACTGAAATTAATTTTTTGATGCATTTTCTCATTCTGAGGGGTTCGAATGTCACTTTCTGCTGGGTTTCATCTCACTGTGGTCTTTATTTCAATGAAAAGGTTGACAAAGCAGCCAAAATGGCGGCAAAACATTCTAGCTGTTCGAATGTTTTAGACATTCCTCTTTCTCTTGATGAGGGTTACGCTTTGCTTCAAAATGTTTGCTGGAAACATGCAAAAAAGAAACATGAAGAGGCTGGCTATCCCCAGCATACTTGTTCAGTTCTGGATATTGAGAACATCCTTTGTACTCAGTCACTCTCACTCATTCAGTCCCATGTCCCAAAGGACGTAGGGGGGACATGAGAGAAGACGCAACAGAGATCTTTTTCCATGCTTCACGATCCTGTGTGGCTAGTAGGAGGTGTTGCAGGGGTTGGGTGGTCCAGTCTTTGATGTTGTCAACCCATGATTTCTTTTGGGGGCCTCTTCTTCTCTTGCCCTCGACTGTTCCTTGCAGGATGGTTTTTGCTAGGGTGTTGTGTCTTGTGGTGTGACCAAACCACATCAGCTTTCTCCTCTTTATGGTGGAGAGCAAAGGCTCTTGGGGGCCCACACACTTTTTGATTTCTTCTTTCACATAGTTATTGGTCTTGTGTTCTTTGTATGATATTTTGAGGAGTCTTCTGTGGCACTTGTTCTCGAATGCTTGGATTCTCCTCTCTAACTCTGCTGTCAGAGTCCATGATTCACAGCCATATAGGAGGATAGATATCACGAGGGATTTGTAGAGGTAGCATTTGGTGCAGAAGCTGATGTTGTTGCTTCTGATGATCCTCTGGAGTCTGACTAGAGCAGATGTTGCTGTTGCAATGCGAGCTTTCACTTCATTGTTTGATGTGCCATCTTTTGTTAGGATGGAGCCTAAGTATTTGAACTGGCTCACCTCTTCTAGTATTTCTCCATTCATCTTTATTTCCGTGATGTCATTACTCGCGCTGTTGACCATGATCTTTGATTTCTCTGTACTGACCTCCATTCCGTATGCGCTCGCTCGATCTGTTGAATTGTCTGTGAGGATTTGCAGTTCTTGTTTGCTGCTGCCCATGAGGTCAATGTCATCTGCAAATAGTTTCTGACTGAATACCAAGATAAAGACCCACCAGTACTAAGGTGTGAAGTAGATGCAGCTATTAAACAATTGAAGAAGGGGAAGTCCCCTGGAATCGATAACATCCCAGCTGAACTCATAAAAAATGGAGGGAATGAAACAGCAAGACGATTCACAGAACTTTGTCAGAAGATCCACGACACCAAAGAATGGCCAAAAGAATGGACACAGTCTCTTGTAATACCCCTGCCAAAGAAAGGAAACCTCAAGCAATGCCAGAACTACAGAACCATCAGTCTCATAAGTCATCCTAGCAAGATCATGCTGCAGGTAGTCCTCAACAGACTGAAAAACCAAGCAGACAAACTCCTGGCAGAAGAACAAGCAGGCTTTAGACCAAAACGCAACACAATGAAACAAGTTTTCAATCTGAGAATTCTGATAGAGAAGCATCTCCAACACCAAAAAGACTTGTACCACAATTTCATAGACTTCAAAAAGGCCTTTGACAGGGTATGGCATGACGGCCTCTGGCAAGTACTCAGGCACTTCAACATTGACAGCTGCCTAATTGAAGTCATCAAGGCTCTGTACGAGAACGCAAAAAAGTGCAGTTTTCATGAACAATCACGTGGGCGAGTTCTTCAAGACCACGGTTGGGGTTCGCCAGGGCTGCCTTCTCTCACCTGTACTCTTCAACCTCTTCCTCGAAAACATCATGACAGAGACACTGCAAAACCACCACACTTCCATCTCCAGTTGCGGAAGACCCCTTTGCAACCTCAGATTTGTACTCAGTACGGCTTTCAAAAATCTGGTACTAGAAATATTGTTTCTCTAATTCACAGATTGAAATGAAATGCATTTCGAGCAAAATTTGCCAAAAATATAAAATGCATTTGTGGTGAAAAACTTTCCAATGTTCATGTTTTGTATTATTGTCAAGGTTTAAAACAGTTCCTACCACCATTTCAAGATAAGTCTCTGCAAGAAGTGTTAATCAATCCAAAGTTACTGTGTGAGATAGCATTGTCTCTGATGCGATCCCCAGTATTCTCTTTTTTATAAAGTACGACTGTGAAGACTGTGAAATTATAACACCCTACTCTGGCAATGTACTTTTTGCTTTATTCACGGCAGCCATCACATGTAGTTTGCAATTGTTCATCTTAAAGTTTTAGATTTTAAAGTTTTTTGTTGTTCGATGTTTTTGTTATTATTTGTGTTTCTTATGCCATGTTTTGCGACATTCTAGTTATATAGATTTGTAATCAGTCTTCTTATGCACATAATTACCAACACACTTTTTTTTTAAACCCTCATCTCCTTCTTGCCCCCCCCCCCCCTCCCATCCTTCCTTCGTCTAATATCACTTTAAGTGTACAGACGTAAAATCAAAGACACATCAGCAGCATCAGCGTTATCAGCATCAGCAGCATCAGCATCAGCAGCATCAGTACCAGTATTCTGCATCAACAGGACCAGCAGCAGCAGCATCATCATCATCATCATCATCATCATCATCATCATCACCATCAGTATCAGCAACAGCATCAGCATCAGCAGCACCAGTATCATCATAAGCACCAGCATCAGCATCAGCGGCACCAGCAGCATCATAAGGACCAGCATCAGCAGCACCAGTAAAATTAGAAAAATCAACATAAACAGCTACATCAGCATCATCAGCATAAGCAGCTACATCAGCATCATCAGCATCGTCAGCATCATCAGCATCATCAGCATCGTCAGCATCGTCAGCATCGTCAGCAGCATAACCAGCATAACCAGCATAAGCAGCATAAGCAGCATCAGCAGCATCAGCAGCATCAGCAGCATATGCTGCATAAGCAGCATAAGCACCATAAGCAGCATAAGCAGCATAAGCAGCAGCATCAGCATAAGCAGCAATAACACAAACAGCAGCAGCAACATCAGCATAAGCAGCATAAACAGCATAAGCATCATCAGCAGCATCAGCAGCATCAGCAGCATGAGCAGCATAAGCAGCATAAGCAGCATAAGCAGCATAAGCAGCATCATCAGCATCATCAGCATCGTCAGCATCAGCAGCAACATCAGCATCGTCAGCATCAGCAGCATCAGCAACATCAGCATCATCAGCATCATCAGCATCAGCAGCATCAGCATCAGCATCAGCATCAGCAGCATCAGCAGCATCAGCAACATCAGCAGCATCAGCAACATCAGCATCATCAGCATCAGCAGCATCAGCAACATCAGCAACATCAGCAGCATCAGCAGCATCAGCATCAGCATGATCATCAGCATCAGCATCATCATCAGCATCGTCAGCACCGTCAGCAACATCAACATCAGCATCATCAGCATCAGCAGCATCAGCAGCACCGTCAGCACCGTCAGCAACATCAGCATCAGCATCATCAGCATCAGCAACATCAGCATCATCAGCACCAGCAACATCAGCATCATCAGCATCAGCAACATCAGCATCATCAGCATCAGCAACATCAGCATCAGCAGCATCAGCAACATCAGCATCAGCATCATCGTCGTCGTCAGCATCATCGTCGTCGTCATCATCATCATCAGCATCATCATCATCAGCATCATCATCAGCATCATCATCAGCATCATCAGCATCAGCATCATCAGCATCATCAGCATCATCATCAGCATCATCATCAGCATCATCAGCATCGTCAGCATCATCAGCATCAGCAACATCAGCATCAGGAACATCAGCATCACCAGCATCATCAGCATGAGCAGCATCAGCAACATCAGCATCAGCAACATCAGCATCAGCAACATCAGCATCAGCAACATCAGCATCAGCATCAGCATCAGCAGCATCAGCAGCACCATCAGCAGCATCAGCATTATCAGCATCGTCAGCATCAGCAGCAACATCAGCATCGTCAGCATCAGCAGCATCAGCAACATCAGCAACATCAGCATCATCAGCATCAGCATCATCAGCATCATCAGCATCAGCATCATCAGCATCAGCAACATCAGCAGCATCAGCATCAGCAGCATCAGCAACATCAGCATCATCAGCACCAGCATCATCATCAGCATCAGCAACATCAGCAGCATCAGCAACATCAGCAGCATCAGCATCAGCATCAGCATCAGCATGATTATCAGCATCAGCACCATCATCAGCATCGTCAGCACCGTCAGCAACATCAACATCAGCATCATCAGCATCAGCAGCATCATCAGCACCGTCAGCACCGTCAGCAACATCAGCATCAGCATCATCAGCATCAGCAACATCAGCATCATCAGCATCAGCAACATCAGCATCAGCAGCATCAGCAACATCAGCATCATCAGCAACATCAGCATCATCAGCATCAGCAACATCAGCATCATCAGCATCAGCAACATCAGCATCAGCAGCATCAGCAGCATCAGCATCAGCATCAGCGTCGTCGTCAGCATCATCATCAGCATCATCAGCATCATCAGCATCAGCATCATCAGCATCATCATCAGCATCATCAGCATCATCAGCATCAGCATCATCATCATCAGCATCATCAGCATCGTCAGCATCATCAGCATCAGCAACATCAGCATTAGGAACATTAGCATCACCAGCATCATCAGCAACATCAGCATCATCAGCATGAGCAGCATCAGCAACATCAGCATCAGCAACATCAACATCAGCAACATCAGCATCAGCAACATCAGCATCAGCAGCATCAGCAGCACCATCAGCAGCATCAGCATCAGCAACATCAGCATCAGCATCATCAGCACCATCAGCATCAGCAGCATTAACATCAGCAACATCAGCATCAGCACCATCATCAGCATCATCAGCATCAGCAACATCAGCATCAGCAGCATCAGCAGCATCAGCATCAGCAACATCAGCAGCATCAACAACATCAGCATCAGCAACATCAGCATCAGCAACATCAGCATCAGCAGCATCAGCAACATCATCATCAGCAACATCAGCAACATCAGTATCAACAACACCACTGGGGGTAACCGGGGTGGAGTTTACGTTGGGTGCCATTAGTAATCAGTACAAAGTCTGAAACCATACGAAAACACACACACACACACACACACACACACACACACACACACACACACACACACACACACACACACACACACAACACACACACACACACATTAACGTTAAAAGTTATTAGTCATTTAATCAATTTTTGGATTCACATAATAGATTCAAAAGAAAATAGCTATTTGAAATTGTTATATAATGAAATGCACCAAAACAATGAAAAAGATCACTGGATTTATATAATCAAAACAATAATTCATAAGATTGGATTCAAGCATGTGTGGAATAACCATAGTACATTAAATATGAAAAGATTATGCTATGCTATAAAAACAAAACTTGAAGAATTATACAGACTGTTTTGGAATCAACAAAAAAAGTTATTTTCTAAGCTGAATTTTTACAACTCTGTTTCACATGTTTACAGATTGGAGCCGTATCTTTTGATATGCAGAAATGAAAATTATAGGCGCCTATTCAGCAGATTTCGCACCAGCTCCCATGATTTAATGATAGAGCAAGGGAGATATATGAATATACCAAAAGAAGAAAGAAAATGCAAATGGTGTAACAAAATAGAAGACGAGTATCACTTACTTGATGTTTGTACATTATATGATGATTTAAGAAAAAAATTTCTATCTAATGTCAATATTAAGGAAATGAATAATATGAATAACTACAAGAATCTGAGTAAGGTTTTCAACAACGAGGACTGTCTGCTAGATATGATTAAATATGTGCATGATTCTTTTTCCAGAAGAGCAAGAACATAGATACATTACATATATAAGAATCTACATCTTTTAAGAATGTTAAATACGTTTACGTTTGGTGTCAAAAAAGTCTCGTTCTGACTTAATGGCAATAAAGTTTTCTGATTCTGATTCTGATTCACACACACACGCTGTCAAAGTTAATAGAGCCCTTCTGAAATTCTAACGTTCAAATCAAGCCCAGATGCTGGGACTGAATAGAGTACAGAAATTTGCCAGAACCTTAAACAGGGAAAAACTAAAAGGGACAAGACAGTTACAAGTGTACAGTGTCACTGAAGGTGATGGGGCCCATGGATTCTCTAACAGGAAAAGACTAGTGCAGCTTTCACTATTCCAGCTCTGAAAATGAAGGCCCTTTTTGGTGTACACACCTTCTCAAACTTGACAAAACTTGTAGCTAGCAAGACCAGCCGCCATGGCGCAGTGATTAGTACCTTAGGCTACAGACTGGAAGGTCGCGGGTTCGAATCCCACCAGAGTCATAGGGATTTTTCAGACTCTGGCCGGCTCCTACCCAGAGTGAGTGTGCTATAGGCTCAGTGGGAAAAATGGGACCACACAGTTAAACTTCTACCACATTACCGATGCGAGTTTGATTACGAGTGTCCACCAAACTGCCCGACCAACACTGCAGGTGCCTGTGTCTCACTGTCTGGGTCAGTTGACGCCAGGATAATTATAGGATGACAGTAAGCGTAGAGTGCAACCCTGTCAAAAAGGCAAAGCATGTGTTCCATTGCAGCATCATTGCGTCATCTCATTTATACTGGATCATCATGCAATTAAAAAAATCCCCTGAAGGCTGTGGCAGGGAGATTGAAATGAGCAGGTGGGAACAGCAGAATAAGAATGCCACAGAAGATGAGGCAGTAAAAAGACACGCACACAAAAACGCACAGAAAAAAACCGAAAATGTACAAACAAACCCCCCCCCAAAAAGAAACCAATTTGTAGCTAACTTATTAGGATTGAAATACTTGATAGACATCTCACATAAACATCCCACAAAATGTGTTTAAACTAGCGTTTACAATTAATTCATAATCTGTTCTACAAGCCTTTCTATTTTTGAATAGGGAAACAATACAACTTAGAAAATTCAACACACTTTTTGAGAATGAAAGGTATAGACGTCTGTTTGATTGGATGTTCTATCATATTAATTAATCTCTAGGGTCATTAACCCGCGACCGGGTTGATTCCGGTGGAGGAGATTTTTCTCCTGGAGTTAACGTCAGTGCTGACTTCACTCTCCCCAAAAGTCCTTCGGATGAGACTATAAACCGAGGCCCCGTGTGCCAACGCTCGCACACACGTTAAATCCTGTTCCGCTTTTCGAAAGAGTAGGCCATCGTGTGCCGGTGGGAACAGATGACATTTACAAAACTGCATACACACGGGGACTGGATGTGAAAAAGCACAAGAGTGCTTATCCCAGTATCCTCGATATAAAAGAATAAATAAATAAATAAATAAATAAATAAATAAATAAACAAACAGCTGATAAAGCAGCGAAATCAGCTAGGGGCAATTCAGAGGTCTTCTGATCTTTCTAAACGTCTATCAGTCAGTTTCATGACTTTCTTTCATTAAATAAAATTGCTTTCTTCCTGTCTCCATTATCATCGTTCTCTTTTTCTTCTTCTCATTTACCATTTTGTGATATTGGCAAAGCTTCTTCTTTAAGTCATCTACGAACAACTATTGTCATTGGCTTCGGCCTTCTGATAAATTTATTGTGGAAACATCAAGGAAGAACAAAGGGAGAAGAGATGAAAACTTTTCCGACCCTGATATCACTTCTTCATTTAACATTAATACCCGTATCTATTATCATTTAGAAGTTCATAAGGAGATTTCTTTAACTCTGCCCTGTTGGTTATAAGAATATTTTCTCTATATCTGTTTCCCCCCCCCCCCCCCCCCCCCTCCTTTAAACTTTTTTTTTTTTTTTTTTTTTTTTTTTTTTTTTTTACATATATCCAAATAACACAGAATACACAGGCAATATAATCTCTTTTGTGGTGATAATGGTTTAAAAAAAACAACCATGAAAATAGGCCCCAAATACACAGTATCAAAAGAATAAATAAATGAACATCTAGTTTAAAAAAAAAAAAAAAGGCGTCAAGATTTTATCAAAGTCCCAGGGACATTTCTGTTTTGAAAGACTACAATTCAAACATTTCAACCATAAGCACATGTTTCAAATCAAATCACTGGACTGACTTAAGATTATTGAAGAGAGATTCAAATGGTTTTTCAGTCAAATGTTAAGGTATTTTTTTTCAAAATAACTTGTTTGAGGTTATTTTTTAAAAGCAGTTTTCTGAGTGTGTCTCAAACCAAACATTGGAGTTACTGGTGTTACAGGCAAATGGGTGCAAACAAATCAAGTCATTTAGGCACGGCAAGGATTCAAAAAGCATTTCAAAACAAACTTTAACAATAGCCCATAGCCTACATGAAAAAAAAATCGCTGAAAAACTTAGCTTGTGAAGGGGCGGTAATAAGATGGTTGTAGGAAAAAAGTCACAGGAAAAAAAGTCACAGAAAAAAAGTCACAAAATTGGGTAGAGAAAAAAAGTCACAGGAAAAAAAGTCACAATCAGGTCAAACAAAGCCAAGTAAAATCCAGTTTACAAAACACACACACACACACACACACACACACACACACACACACACACACACACACACACGTACACGCACGCACGCACGCACGCACGCATACACGCACGCAGGCTAGAGAATAAAAGTAAAATAAGAGCAATACCATCAAGAAAAATGTGCAGTGCAGTACAATGCATACACACACACACACACACACACACACACACACACACACACACACACCACGCACGCACGCACGCACACACGCACACACGCATGCACGCACGCACGCAGGCCAGAGAAGAAAAGTAAAATAAGAGCAATATCATCCAGAAAAATGTGCAGTGCAGTACAATGCATACACACACACACACACACACGCACGCACGCACCACATACGCACGCACGCACACACGTACGCACGAACGCACGCACGCACGCACGCAGGCCAGAGAATAAAAGTAAAATAAGAGCAATACATCAAGAAAAATTGCAGTGCAGTACAATGCATACACACACACACACACACACACACACACGCGCGCGCGCGCACGCACGCACAACACGCCACACACCATGCACGCACGCACGCAGGCCAGAGAATAAAAGTAAAATAAGAGCAATATCATCAGAAAAATGTGCAGTGCAGTACAATGCATACACACACACACACACACACACACGCACGCACGCACACACGCACGCACGCACACACGCACACACGCACGCACGCACGCACGCAGGCCAGAGAACAAAGTAAAATAAGACCCAAAATCATCCAAGAAAAATGTGCAGTGCAGTACAATGCATACACACACACACACACACACAGCACACACACACGCACACGCACACGACACAGACACCCGCACACAGAAAAACACATACACACATCTACCAAACACACACACACCACAGCGCGCACCGCACGCCACGCACGCGCGCTTGTGACTTTTTTTCCTGCGACTTTTTTTCTGTGACGTTTTTTCCTGTGACTTTTTTTCCAATTACCAATAAGATTACCTCCCATGCAATCAGAGACTTGCCCCAGCATGGCGTTTCTTGGGAGACACTGTCAATTGTTTCCTAGTTGTGGTTGAAAAATTTGTCCAAAAAAAACATGGCCCGTTTGGTATCATGAAAAATTTACATGGTTATATTTTCACTATCTTACCATACCTTGTTGTGCAGAGATGAAAGATACCTTTCACATTTTTTTTTATCATCGAATAAAGAATAAGTCCTCTTCTTCGACCAACACATAGAATTGAAGCAGGCCTACTGTTAAGTTCAACTTAGTACACAGAACGAACATCAGATGCATACTGCCAAGTTCAATTTAATACACCTGATGATATCAGTTGGTTCTCTCTAACCAGAAAACAAACAAAACAACCCCCCCCCCCCCAGCCCAAACAGTTCTAGGCTTACAACACAGTTTTGTACTGTGTTTCTAACCACAACAAATGTAGCACCATTATCCCAGTCAAATTTGTGAGTACTTTAGACAAAACAAACATTCAAAAAGCATATCAAAAGGAACTAAACCATAGCACATACCTAAACTGTAAAAAAAATCGAAAAAATTAGCATGTACATACCTTTTACTTCCTTTTTTCGAAAAGCAATCTTTCTGAAGAATCCCTTTCTTTCGGGAAAGGACACGACGTAGTAACCTGTCTTTGTGAAAAATCTGTCTTTCGTGATAGGACTCAGGTAGCTGTAGTAGTATCCCTTGTAGCATCAGCAGTATCCCTTGTAGCAGCAGCAGTAGTAATGATAGGGGGGGGGGAGAGATCCGTGCTTTTATACTGTTCTCTCATAGATACAGAACCTATAGCAGTCGTTTCTGTTTAGCTAAAGAACCAATCGCATTCCTTTCCCTTTACTTAAAAATCAGTCAGGTGACTGACAATCTTGATTGTTTTTCAAGTGTTACGCCACCCCCCTCCCCCCAGTCCTACGTGAATGACAATATTTACTGTTCCACCTCCCCCCTCCCCCCAGTCGTAGGTGACTGACAATCTTTATTGTTGTTCACCTGTTACGCCACCCCCCTCCCCCCAGTCCTACAGGAATGACAAACTTTATTGTTCTTCAAGTGTTACCCCCCCCTCCCCCCAGCCACCCCCCCTCCCCCCAGTCCTACGTGAATGACAATCTTTATTGTTCTTCAAGTGTTACCCACCCCTCTCCGACAATCTCTCAGTGATGTCACGGGCGTGTGGGGTTTATCACTAAGGAGGTGAGAAGAATCCCTGGTGAAGTGTTGACAAGGTGTTGTAGCTCTTCCTGCCCTACAGGTGTTACCAGTTCACCACCACCACCACTGCCTCAAGACAGGGTGGGTGGAACACTAATTACTACTAGTGAATGACCCCCTGCTGAGAGAGAGAGAGAGAGAGAGAGAGAGAGAGAGAGAGAGAGAGAGAGAGATTGTGTGTGTGTGTGTGTGTGTGTGTGTGTGTGTGTGTGTGTGGTGTGTGTGTGGTGTGAGAGAGAGAGAGAGAGAGAGAGAGAGAGAGTGTGTGTGTGTGTGTGTGTGTGTGTGTGTGTGTGTGGAGAGAGAGAGAGAGAGAGAGAGAGAGAGAGAGAGAGAGAGAGAGAGAGAGAGAGAGAGAGAGAGAGAGAGAGAGAAATAAAATTTTATTTCCCAGATGGTACATTGAAGTAAGCAATAAATTGTTTTTTCATCAAGCCATCTATCTAGCGAAAAACAACAACAAAACAAACGAACAAACAAACAAAAAACCCCAACAACAACAACCAAAACCAAATAAAACAAGAAAGAAAGAAAAAAGCACTTAAACAAAAAAATTCTTAACCAAAGAACAGGCAACTAAACAGAAATGAAGCAGCAAGCAAACGAGCAAAGTACAACCAAGAAAACCCCACCCAAACATATTTAGCTACAACATTGTTACAACTCAGAACAACAAAATGAACTCAAAAGGAACTAAAGAAAATACAATGATTATAATAATAACAATAACAATAATAACAACAATAGTGATAATAGTATGATAATAATAGATAAAGAATGAGAGAGAGAGAGAGAGAGAGAGAGAGAGAGAGAGAGAGAGAGAGAAGAGAGAGAGAGGAGAGAGAGAGAGAGAGAGAGAGAGAGAACACTGAAATTGTTTAATGTACATCGGCCTTAGACCACAATACACTTTCAGGGGCAAAAATGGAAAGATGCAAAAAAAAAAAAAGAAAAAAAAGAAATAGATCTATAACTTCTGTAAACTTTGATACCGTTTTGCCATAATACTTTGGCGTGTACTGAACACAGAGCACTTTTGAATACGTATATTCCGAAATCATGACTAAATGAATAAATAAATAAAGGCTGACACTTTATAACAGACAAAAACATCACAGAGAGAGAGAGAGAGAGAGAGAGAGAGAGAGAGAGAGAGAGAGAGAGAGAGAGAGAGAGAGAGAGAGAGAGAGGGCCGTCACATCACAAGGTCCACACTCTAGCCACTTGGCCCTGAGGGATGAAGCGAGACAGGGAGAGGTATTTCTTTATACCACTTTACTTCACAGCAGATTTCTCTGCCTGAAATTCGGACTGCTTGGGGGGGAGGGGGAAGCGCACAATTATTTAGCCCACGTAAAAGAACCCACGACAACAAGAGGTTTGTCCCTGGCAAAATTCTGTAGAAAAAAGCCACTGTGATAGGGAAACAAATACACTTGCAGACAGGAAAAAGAAAAAAGAAATAATGGGTGGCGCTGCAAGTGTGGCCACGGGGTCCCCCGGGAGAGCAGCCCGAATTTCATGCTGAGAAATATTTTGTGTCATAATGTGCTATAAAATGAATAGTCAGTATGGGGCTACCTTCATGGTGGGCAAAAACGGTCGCATACCATAATCTCACCTGTTCAACAGATGTATTGCTCTCTCTCTCTCTCTCTCTCTCTCTCTCTCTCTCTCTCTCTCTCTCCTCTCTCTCTCTCTCTCTCTCTCTCCTCTCTCTCACACACACACACACACACATATGTTAAAGCCATTAAAATTGCAACCAGTTCAGCTGTAAATACTGACAGATTTACACCTATAAAATATGATTTTTCTACTTTGAGTGCTGGTATAACAAAAGCTGAACCAGCTTGGTGATTATTCAGAAGTGAACCATCAGTGTACACTTTAAGATAACTACAGTATATTTATTAGTATTATTATTCTATAATTATGTTTATTGTGTGTTTGTGTTTGTTTTTCTGGTGTTTTTTTAAAATTATTATTGCTATATTTGCATATATTTCCCATCTTTGATTCTATTCATTCATCCATTTATCTTTTTATTTTATATATATATTATTATTTTTATTTTTTATTATGCTCCCCCTCCCCCCCCCCCCCCCCCATGTCCGGTATCACTTTATGTGGAAGGACATAAAATTGAAGACTACTACACACACACACACACACGACCACGCACGCACGCACGCACGCACGCACGCACGCACGCACCACACACACACACACACACACACGTAAGCATGTATGCACACTCTCACTCACGCATAAACACACATAAACATATATACATACATACATACATACATACATACATACATACATACATACATACATACATACATACATACATACGCTCACACACACTCAAACACACACGCACCCCCCACTCCCCTCTATACACACACAAACACACACACACACAACACACACACACACACACACACACACAGACATAAACTAGTCATTCAGTATGCTAACCAATAGGGATTCACACTATTCTTCCCCCCTCCCCCTGTGAATAGCAGACGACGTCCTGACATCAGCCAAACCTCATCAGTCGCCCTGAGCTCTTCGCACCTGTTGTCGGCCTAGTGTTAGCTCTTCAAAAGGCCCTTCAATTCCTTTCAACTGGTGAAACTCTTCCCTCAGGGAGAGTAGCTGAGTACATGATAGCCCCAGAGGAGTTGTCGAGTTACTGATGCTACAATCAACAAGCCAAACCCTCAGAGAAAGTTGTTGTTATTGTTGCCTAATTTGAATCTACACTACCCCCCACCCCCACCCCCCAGGCAAAATGTTTCCTAGTCAGGCAGACTGTGGGAAGTAGTAGGATATAGTTTTCGAGAAGTATCCTAGCAGGTAAAGTGAAGAGGGCAGGGACCCACCACTTGTAGAAAAAGTTCAAAGACCCGTCATCTGTTAGTGAAGAAACGGCAGAGGCGGTGTTATTTTTATCGCAAACAACACAAGACACCCAGTCCACAGAACAAACTCTCACCAACTCCTTGTGACAAGACTGCTAAAAGCTTCCTTTCACCTTTGTCCTGGCTAGTATATAGGCCTACCCCACCGGCAGCTAAATTTGAGGGGTTTTTTTAAAAATAGTTTTTTCCAGTTTCATCTCAACTTGCTTCATACAATTTCTGCAAATTGTAACATTTTTGGGGTGGCCCGAGGTGCTGAGGTGGGAGAGCTTGCGGGAGCGTGGGACCTCCGACTTCCTGGTTCGCGGCTGCAAGTCCTGATATCAGCTCTGCTGGAAAGGACTATGATCATACTAAAAGAAAGAAGAAAGCTAAATTTGTAGAGTTTCATCTCATCTCATTACTTCTACAATTGTAACATTTTTGGGGTGGCCCAAGGGGCTGATGCGTGGGACCTCCGACTTTCTGGCTTCTGACTACAGTCCGGCCTGATATCGGAGAAATCTGGAAAGGACTATAATTTGACTAAAACAAACAAACAAGCTAAATTTATAGGCAGAACTTTTTATGATCATGTGATTGAGTTTCATCTCATGCAGTTGCTTCAAAAATTGTATCATTTTTGGGGTGGCCCGAGGTGCTGAAGTGGGAGAACTTTGACCACAGTCCTGATATCAGAGAAATCTGGAAAGGACTATAATTTGACTAAAACAAACAAACAAAGGCAGAACTTTTAAGGATCTTTTAAGGCAACTCTTGTTCAAGGGAGCTTCGGCTCCTGCGGTACTTTGGTGCTTGCCCTGGCGGTTCTCTCCTGCTGCTTCTTTAGAATTGTCATTTTGGGGAGGCCGGAGGGGCTGGGGTGGGGGACCTTCGCCCTGCTGGGGGACCCTCTGACCTTCTGGCTTCTGTCTACAATAGTCCCTAAATCGGAATACTTCTGCTGGGACTCTAATACAACTTCAACAACAACAACAACAACAGGCAACTCACCCACATCTATTTGTTACATGGTAACTTAGGTGTCTAAGTAGTTCGCGCCCAGGAGGGTATGTGGCAAGGACTGTTTTGTGGTAGTTGCTAATGTGTGTGTGTGGGGGGGGGATAGCTAAGTGGTCAGAGCACTGGCTTTCCCCCAGTCAAGTTAATTAAGCAGCATCCAGCCTGGTTACCAGTTGGATGGGTGACCAGCCTCGCCCTTTCTTCCCAGTTTGACTAAAAATCGAACTGAATGTCAGTCATTCAGATGAGACTATGAACCGAGACCTCGTGTGCAAACCCACGCATAACATCTTGCGCACACGTTAAAACCCCGTTCCGCCTTTCGGAAGAGCAGGCCATCGTGTGCTGGTAGGAGCGGATGACAAAATTATATTGATCTAAAAAATACAACCCAGCATGCACACAGGTGACGTGTTTAGACACCATCCCTGAGAAAGAAAAAAAATAATGGGTAGGCGCTGCACTTGTGGCAATGCGCTCTCCCGGGGAGAGCAGCCCGAATTTCACGCATAGAAATCTGCTGTGACATAAAGTAGTATAAAATTTTAAAAAGTTTGTGCGCCTTGGTTTCAGTACAGTCCCCCCCCCCCCCAGTTCACCCAGCTGTAAATGGGTACCTGCTCTCTTTAGGGTCATGGAAGGTAAAACAGCGAGGGAGAGGAGATGGGCGCTGCCCTTAATATGCATGCCCCTAGAGAAGCTGAGGTCTCTGATGCCTCGCCCCCCCTACGACCGCCTAGGTTATGGGACACCTTTACCGTTTACCTTTACCTAGTTACCAGTCGGCACAATCACAATGACCTTCCAGAAATGGTTACAGTAATTCAAAGTGACCTTAGGTCAAAACGCAGCTCGAAACTCGAAGAGGACAAAAGCCCTGAAAGCCACTGTTTGTTTGACTACAAGATTTTTTTTTTCGTTCCTCGGCTAGAGCTCCGAGGTTTATCAATCGTGAGATTTTGCGTATGGGACTTTGCGTATGGGACTTTGCGTATGGGACGGTTTTTGCCCATCGTGAAGGTAGCCGCATTCCGACTTCAGGGATGTATGCTGGGTATGTTTCTGTTTCCATAACCCTATGAACGCTGACATGAAGTAGGGGGATCTTTAACGTGTATATTTTATCATCGGCATGTGTTGGGAAAGGGAATTAAGGCACGGAGGGTCTGCACTTAATGTTTCACATGGGGAATCGTAAAATCCTAACCCTTAATTCACCAGACATTGCCGAGATTCGAGCCCATGACTTCATGGATCCATGAGAATAAAGTCGAATAGTCTTAACCACTTGCCTGTAGTGTCCATGATTATTATAATTTCTTGACTATTCATACTAGAATCTAGTATCGTCATCACTGTTTTTTATTATTATTATTATTATTATTATTATTATTATTATTATTATTATTATTATATTATTATCATCATCATCATCATCATCATCATCATCATCATCATCATCATTATTATTATTATTATTATTATTATTATTATTATTATTGGTTTTATGATTATTCTTATGATTATTATTATAATCATTATCATTTTTATCATTACTGCTATCCTCCTCCTCCTTCTCCTCCTCCTCCTCCTCCTCCTCATCATCATCATCATCATCACCACCACCATCATCATCACTATTGCTATCATCGTCATTAAAATCAATATTCCAGGAAGAGAGTTTAACTAGGAAATATAAATATTCAATTGCAGTACATGAACCTGACCTAAGTATTGGTTGAATATTGAACTATTCGGGCGTTTTAGTCAGTGACTCAGATGGTCAACGTATCCCCAATAACCTACAATAGTCTAGTCCCAAGGTCAAGTCCCCAATAACCTGCAATAGTCTAGTCCCAAGGTCAAGTCCCCAATAACCTACAATAGTCTAGTCCCAAGGTCAAGTCCCCAATAACCTACAATAGTCTAGGCCCTAGGTCAAGTCCCCAATAACCTACAATAGTCTAGTCCCAAGGTCAAGTCCCCAATAACCTACAATAGTCTAGTCCCAAGGTCAAGTCCCCAATAACCTACAATAGTCTAGGCCCAAGGTCAAGTCCCCAATCATCTACAAAAGTCTAGGCCCAAGGTCAAGTCCCCAATAACCTACAATAGTCTAGGCCCAAGGTCAAGTCCCCAATAACCTACAATAGTCTAGGCCCAAGGTCAAGTCCCCAATAACCTACAATAGTCTAGTCCCAAGGTCAAGTCCCCAATAACCTACAATAATCTAGGTTCAAGTCCCCAATAACCTACAATAATCTAGGTTCAAGTCCCCAATAACCTACAATAGTCTAGGTTCAAGTCCCCAATAACCTACAATAATCTACGTTCAAGTCCCCAATAACCTACAATAATCTAGGTTCAAGTCCCCAATAACCTACAATAGTCTAGGTTCAAGTCCCCAATAACCTACAATAGTCTAGGTTTGTCCCCAATAATCTACAATAGTCTATGCCCAAGTTCAAGTCCCCAGTATCTTACAATAGTCTAGGCTCAGGTTAAAATCTCTGTCAGCATATCCATGTAAGCTCAGAGCTCATTTACGCCTACTATAACATGGTGTCGTGTTGTAAAATGCTATGTTCAGATTGCCTTCAGCTCTGACAAGCTCTTGGCATAACAGTGTAAAGTCTTCTTTAATTAAAGGAGAGAAAAAAAGCAAATCCTCTGAAGTTGGAGTATAGGAGGTTGCCTATAATTATAGCGAGGTATGAGAGAGCTTTAATTGGCATATGAACAGCCAATGTCCCACATGGGATGACCCAGGAGGAGTTAAGTCCTATATATCTGTGTGTGTGTGTGTGTGTGTGTGTGTGTGTGTGAGAGAGAGAGAGAGAGAGAGAGAGAGAGAGAGAGAGAGAGAGAGAGAGAGAGAGAGAGAGAGAGAGAGAGAGAGAGAGAGAGAGAGAGAGAGAGAGAGAGAGAGAGAGAGAGAGAGAGAGAGAGAGAGTTAGTTTAGACTTTTACTGTACATCGGCCATAGGCCACAATACAAAAGTAAACTGGGCATAGGGAATGGCACATAACAAGAGTTGTAAACATACTACTACCAATATATGCTGAATATTATGAATATTAAAGTGTCTCAATGTTTATGAAAACATGAATATTATATCAGCCATACCATGGATATTCAAAGTGTAAAAAATTCTACATCATAATATTCATAGTCAATAGTGTTTTGCATGTAAATGTTATTCATTAACACGAGAATCCATTCTCACAAATTTATCTTAGTTCTTCTTTTGATTGCATGAAAGACGAAACGCGAAAGATTATATCTGTCCGTGGGATTTACAGCTTTTAGTAACAGGTGTAAAGGCAGTCTTGTTGAATCTTTGAGAAATTTGTTTCTTAAATCTTCATAAATGGGGCATCTTAGTAAAAAGTGTTCTTCATTCTCAATTTGATCTTTTACAAACACAACAATTCTTAGACCCAATTAAACTGCTATAACGATGTGTATTATTGTTCAGTGGTAAGACATTCAACCGCACCTGTGAAACTGCAACACGAAAACAGTATGTATCCAGTTCCCCAATATATTTTTCTTTTTCAAAAACGACCTTAAAGTTTCTATAACTATCATATCTATCCCGATCTCTTATAGTGCCTGTCCATTCTTGGGTAAAACAATCTACAAGTCTCTGCTTAAAGCCACGCAAAAACATTTTTACATTTCCTACTCCTTGGTTTAACCAAACAATACTGTATCCAGTTAAACACAATACTTCCCTAACTTTTGAAACCCAGCATTGCTTACCAAATCTATCCAATTCTAGTAGCATTTCGTAGGCTTTGTGCGGTAACCGCTCACTATTCATCTGTAATAATCTAAACCAATATCTAATGCATGCGACATAAGTATTTACATACAATGGGTATCATCCCAGATCTCCACATGCCATTTTATTTGGTGTCTTGTTGGTACTCCTAAAACCCTTTTGCATACAATCGTATGTACATCTTCTAGCCGATCTAATCTATTCAACTCCCAAATTTCAGCGGAATATGGCAGTGTTAGTTGTATTTTTATATAAAAATTTGGAAGAATGTGTTTGCTGACATTTCTTTGTATTTGTGAAAAACTTTATTGAGTTGTAAAACTGCTTTTTTCCCTTAAGTGACCAAAATGTAATGTACCTCTCTTTGCGCTTACCATAGATGTAAAGTTGAGCCCCAAATAACAATAACTGTTAACTACCGCTTGCATTTTATTATTTAAGAACCATTTTTCATGTTTTCCTAAGAAGAGAGAGAGAGAGAGAGAGAGAGAGAGAGAGAGAGAGAGAGAGAGAGAGAGAGAGAGAGAGAGAGAGAGAGAGAGAGAGAGGAGAGAGAGAGAGAGAGAGAGAGAGAGACGAGAGAGAAGACAGACAGACAGACAGACAGACAGACAGACAGAGACAGAGACAGACAGACAGAGAGAGACACAGAGAGACACAGAGAGAGACAGAGAGAGACAGAGAGAGAGAGAGCATCATACGCTAAGCTGAAGCATACAGCATTGGCATTTACTTTGTACATTTAGTATTGCAATAATTTTTACCCAACTGCCGATCTTAACTTCTCTCAGATCATTGAAATACCTATGTAACTGTTCTTTTTGTAATGGTTTTTTAAAATTCTATTTTAACTTTTTTTTGTTCTCCTTGTTCTTCCTCCACTTCTTCATTGTCCGCTTGATTATGATCATGGTCATGATCATGATCATGATCATGATCATGATCATCCTCTTCTTCTTCTTCTTCTTCTTCTTCTTCTTCTTCTTCTTCTTCTTCTTCTTCTTCTTCTTCTCTCTTGCATTGTTGTTCTCTCTCTCTCTCTCTCTCTCTCTCTCTCTCTCTCTCTCTCTCTCTCTCTCTCTCTCTCTCTCTCTCTCTCTCTCTCTCTCTCTCTCTCTCTCTCTCTCTCTCTCTCCTCTCTCTGTCTGTCTCGTCTGTCTGTCTGTCTGTCTGTCTGTCTGTCTGTCTGTCTGTCTGTCTGTCGTCTTCTCTCTCTCTCTCTCTCTCTCTCTCTCTCTCTCTCTCTCTCTCTCTCTCTCTCTCTCTCTCTCTCTCTCTCCCTCCTCCCCCCCCCCGCCGTCTCCCTTTCTCCTTTCCTTTTCTCTTTCTTTCGATTTCAGTCTAAGAGACATTAGCAAAAAAAACATGGTCCATTTAGAATTCACGATCTGTTAGGTAAAAATGGCTTCCCTTTTACTTACTGCTTGAAAGTTTGAAAATGACCACACTTTGCCTTTTTGTGCATGTCCACAACATCATAAAAAACTTAGAGACATGAGAAAAGTCTGGCTGGGTTTGTAAAAAAAAGAAGCTCATTTTTGTTTTCTATTGTGGGAGCAAAGACTACATTCTATGGTTATAATACATTTTCAGGGGTCTTAAAAGCATACTCGTCCTCTTCTTTTGTTCACTCTGTTAATGGTCTTGTCATTCCAGAGCGAAGTGCCATTGAAAATGGACCGAAATGCACGATAGGCCATAACAAAGTGAGGTTTATTATTTTTTTTTTTTTTTAAAAATTGAGAATAGCTTCAGAGAAAAAAGGTATCTGGATTTCTTTCTGTTGGACACGCACACACACACACACACAGACATGCACGCACGCACGCACGCATGCACACACACACACATACACATACAGACAGGGGCGCGGGCTTGCAGACACACACTCACGCACACAACACACACACACAGATGACATTTACAAAACTGCATACACACGGAGACTGGATGTAAAAAGCACAAGAGTGCTTATCCCATTATCCTCGATATAAAAGAATAAAATACACACACACACACACATACATACACAACACACACACACACACACACACACACACACACACACACACACACACACACACACACACGCACACACACACGCACGCACGCACGCACGCACGCATGCACAGTTAACATATGTGATGGAGTTACCATCAGTGCTGACACCACTCTCTCTAAAAGTGTTTGGATGAGACTGTAAACCGAGACCGTGTGTGAACGCATGCAGAACATCTTCCACTCACGTTAAATCCTGTTCCGCTTTTCGTAAGAGTAGGCCATTGTGTGCCGGTGAGAACAGATGACAACATTTACAAAACTGCTTACACACGGGGACTGGATGAAAAAAGCACACGAGTGTTTATTCCATTATCCTCGATATTAAAGAATAAAATTGAAGAAAATAAATAAACACACACACACACACACACACGCGCGCACGCATGCACACACGCGCACACACACATGCACACACGCACGCACTCACGCACACATACATACACATACACGCGCACGCACGCACGCACACACGCATAGCATGCACATGTATGCATGCAAGTAGGTATGCATGTATGCACGCGCACCGTATATAGCGATGAAAATAATGTATGGCTAAGGACTTTCATGTACCTTAATGGCAGTATTATGAATAAAGAATGGAAGAACGGCTTACGCACACGTTAAAACACACGTTCCGCCTTTCGGAAGAGTATACCATTGTGTGCCGGTGAGAAAGGACCACAAAATTAAAAACTGCATACACACGGGGACTGGATGTAAAATAGCACACGAGTGCTTATTCCACTATCCTCGAAATAAAAGAATAAAAAAAAAATAATAATAAAGAAGATATGCTTAAAACTTACGAAGAACCACTTGTACTTCCTTTTTTCTTATTTAGGGGGGGGGGGGGGGGGAGGGGGGTAAGGATGGGATGTTTTTTTTTCAACATTATGTTTTTGAAAGATTTTTTGTGTTTGAAGTCTTTTTGTTTTCCAGGAAAAGTTGAGAAAAGGCGGGGTTGCTTTCGTTATGGAAAATTTGGATTAAAAAAATTGTCCTGGAAAATACTTTCATATTCATATATATATGGTGGATCGGTGGTCTAGGTGGTAACCGCCTTGCCTAGAAAGTAAAAAGTCTGGGTCGGAGTGTGCAGTGGTTGGTACCCCGTTTGGGCCCCCAACTTTTTCCCCATCCATTAGGCCCTGAGTGGTGGTCTGGGAGCTAGTCTTCGGATGAGTCGATAAACCGAGGTCCCGTGTGTTACACATCACTATTTAGCGCACGTAGAAGAACCCACGGCAACAAGGGGGTTGGCCCTGACAAAATTCTGTAGAAAAAAAGCCACTCTGATAAGGAAACAAATACAGTTGCATACAGGAAAAAGAAAAAAAAAGGGTAGGCGCTACACTTGTGGCGACGGGCTCTGCCAGGGAGAGCTGCCCGAATTTCACGCAGAGAAATCTGATGTGACATAAAGTGGTACAAAATACAAAAATGTCTTTTTATTTTCCTCTCTCCAAACACGACACTGACTCCGCCCCCTTCCTACAGACCACGCCCCCTCCCTGTCAATAGACTTAGCAGGGCGTTATCCTCAGCAGAGTGGGAGGACAGCAACATCACTGTCACTTTTGTTGTTGTTTTTTTTATAACCTTTTTGTGAATAGCTGTTTTCACAAGACATGCATGCCACATTTCAACAGAAATATTCTTTTGCCTCATCTTCTGTAGCAAAACTTTTGGTAACTTTTTTTTCAGGAAATCAGTGATTTATTTGATCTAGATCTATGTTGTATAACTTGGAACTTAAGCGTTTTATGCAGGAAAAAAAAATCCAAGCATTGGTGTGCCTTGTAGATCACATCAACAAACTTAGCTTGAAGATATACATTAAAAAAAAATCAAATTAATTTTGTTGTTACAAAAGCATATAGATCTAGATCTATGCAATACAAGCATGAAATTTGGTAACCATTCTTGTAGGCTTGACAACTTTTTACTTTACAAAATACAGAACACCATAATTATCAAAACTGCCCCCCAAAAAAACCCAACAACAACAACAACAAAACAACACCCCCACAAACAACAAAAAGCAACAACAAAAACAAACAAATACAAAAACAAAAAACAAAAACAAAACAAAACAAACTAACCAATCTTGCCGAGAAATCAAATCGCTGGAAACACGCAGAAAGACAGTTATCATTAATTTTGCAAAAGAAGTAAAAATGAATACAAAGAGAGAGACAAAGAGGCAGACAGAAAAAAAAAAAACAATGGGAAGACAAACATCAGAGAGTGGACAGGCCTTGAGTGGAACGACTTGTTACAGGAACCCTGAAAACTGCATGGAGTGGAGGAAGCTGGCTGCAAAATCTTCAGTGGTACCCAAACGGTCTACGAGACTACGGGACAGGTGAAGGTGAAGGTGAGACATGAACAGGTGACCTTCAACGCTGTGGAATTTGCTCTGTCCCCCACAATTATGGCCATATAATAATATTATTATGACTCTATCTATGTTCAGGAGTGAAAGGGTTAAGCTACTGATACATAGTTGCACATCTATCTTATCCAACGCCCAGACAGCAACTTTTGGTGGATCTGTGGTCTAGAGGTAACGCAAAAGTCTGGGTCGAAGTGTGCCGGTGGTTCGAATCCCGTTTGGACCCAAAACTTTTACCCTTTCCATTAGACCATGAGTGGTGGTCTGGGTGCTAGTCTTTCGACAAGATGATAAATCGAGGTCCCGTGTGTTGCACATCATTATTTAGCGCATGTAAAAGAACCCACGGCAACAAGAGGATTGTCCCTGGCAAAATTCTTTAGAAAAAAAGCCACTCTGATAGGGAAACAAATACAGTTGCACACAGGAAAAACAAAAACAAACAAAAAAAATGGGTAGGCGCTGCACTTGTGGCGACGCGCTCTCCCCGGGGAGAGCAACCCGAATTTCACGCAGAGACATCTGCTGTGACATAAAGTGGCATAAAATAAATAATAAATAAATAAATAAATAAATAAATAAATAAATAAATAAATAAATAAATCTAAGTATTGTTGTCTGTCCTTTGAGTGAAAATACGTTGCACTGCCGTTAAACACATGACAAGTCAGGACCAGCACACACACACACACACACACACACACACACACACACACACACACACACACACACACACACACACACAGATATATATATATATATATATATATATATATATATATATATATATATATATATTATATATATATATATATATATGAATCCAGTCACCCTGCGTGTCCTATATCAGTTGCTGACGCCATCCATCAGTGGACCAACTGTAGGAAAGTGACAGTATGATAACTCATTATACTTTTAGATTCGGTCTGTCTGCTTTCGGAAAGTTACTGTAGAATAAGTCTTTAGCATTTTCTCTGTCTGTCTGTACCAATTATAGGAAAATGACTGTGTGATATCTTATTATATTTTTAGATTCTGTCTGTCTGTGTGTCTGCCTTTGGAAAGTTACGGTAGAACTAGTCTTTAGGATTTTTTCTGTTTGTCTGACTACCTGACTGCCTGTCTTTGTCTCTCTGTCCTAGTCTGAGTCTATTTGTCTGTCTGTCTGCCTGCCTGCCTGCCTCTGTCTGTCTGTCTGTCTGTCTGTCTCTCTCTCTCTCTCTCTCTTGCCTAGTCCTTTGTCAGTCTGTCAGTCTGTCAGTCTGTCTGTCTGTCTGTCTGTCTGTCTGTCTGTCTGTCTGTCTGTCTGTCTGTCTCTCTCTCTCTCTCTCTATCTCTCTCTCTCTCTCTCTCTCTCTCTCTCTCTCTCTCCTAGTCTTTTGTCTGTCTGTCTGTCTGTCTGTCTGTCTGTCTGTCTGTCTGTCTGCCTCTCTCTCTCTCTCTCTTACCTAGTCCTTTGTCTGTCTGTCTCTGTCTCTGTCTGTCTGTCTGTCTGTCTGTCTCTCTCACCTAGTCCTTTGTCTGTCTGTCTGTCTGTCTGTCTGTCTGTCTGCCTCTCTCTCTCCTGCCCTTTTGTCTGTCTGTCTGCCTGTATCTTTATAAGCCCCATCATATACTCAGTCTGGCAGGCTGTGTAAAACTCCAGTGGAGCACATCATACTTGCAGATGTGAGAACAGAACAGAACAGAGCAGAGCAGAGCAGAGCAGACCAGACCAGAGAAGACATGATCCTCGCCTCTGTCAAACAGAGAGCGGTCTGTTGAGTGTCATGCACGTTCAACACGTCGCTGCTTTTTTCTTCATTTCTCTTGTCTTTCTTTCTTTTGGAAATAAGGGAAAGATAATAATAATAATAATAATAATAATAATAATAATAATAATAATAATAATAATAATAATAATAATAATAATAATAATAATAATGTGAGGCTAACAGACTTCACTGGCTTTGTTTGTTTGTTTTTAAGACTGTGTTGTTGGTGTGTTTAAATTTTTTTTTATATCCCACTTCTTCTTGTCATCAAACGCTCAAACTGCAACTATTGTTGTCTGTCAAATGAGTGAAAACGCGTCACGCTGCCGTTAAGCTCGTGACAAGTCAGACCCAGCATATGTGATTTCGGCATGAGAGAAAATTGTTATGTTTAATTCTGGAATAAAGGCAGGAGAATGGACCAAGAAGGCAGAAAATAGACACGAAGGAGGTGGCTGGATGAAAAAGAACACGACAGAAACTTAATCTTATTCTAATACTTATTTTTGCAACTTGTGTTAGCTTTTTTTTTTTTTAGAACTGCTTTTTAGACCCCGGAGGGGCGTTTTGTTTGGTGATTTGTTTGTTTTATTTTATTTGTTTTTGTTTTGTATCTAGTTAGCCGTTTGAGAATGCTATAGTCTATTTTGTTGCACAATGTAAAGCCTACGCTTTTTTTTTTGCTTTACAGGAAGTTTTTGCCTTTCTATTGTTTTTTTTTCTTAAAGGTAGTTTTTGCTTTGTTTTCTTTTCAGCAAAATATTTCGTTTTTCTTCCAAGCTCATAAGCATTCGTCTTTGTCAGACAGCAAGTTGTGTTGAGACACATGATTTTCTGGACATAGCTTGCATTTTAATTTTAATTTATTTATTTTATATCGATGATAATGGAATAAGCATTCTTCTGCTATTTTACATCCAGTCCCCGTGTGTATGCAGTTTTGCAAATGTCATCTGTTCCAACCGGTACACGATGGCCTACTCTTACGAAAAGCGGAACAGGATTTAACGTGTGCGCAAGATGTTCTGCGTGCGTTCGCACACGGGGCCTCGGTTTACAGTCTCATC
This sequence comes from Stramonita haemastoma, assembly GCA_030674155.1. NCBI lineage: Eukaryota > Metazoa > Mollusca > Gastropoda > Neogastropoda > Muricidae > Stramonita > Stramonita haemastoma. The sequence continues at coordinate 55,588,273 of CM060325.1, read as the reverse complement.
TGAGAGACTTTTGGGGAGAGTGGAGTCAGCACTGATGTTAACTCCAGGGGGAAAATCCCCTCCAACGGGAATCGAACTTGGGTCGTCAAATTGCGGGAGCAATGTTCTGACCACGAGGCTATCCCGTCCCTGAAGGTATATCTTTTGCATCCTGTAATTGAATATGATGGCTGTCTTTTAAATGATTGTTACTTGTGTCTTGGTACAAGTGGATATTTCAATCTTGCAGGATGCAAATCGTGTTTCCCTTTTTACATACCGAAATGCGCATTGTCTACTTCGAATAATATATTGATATTTCTTTCAGTTTTCATGTGTATGTATGTATGTATGTATGTATGTATGTATGTATGTATGTATGTATGTATGTATGTATGTATGTATGTATGTATGTATGTATGTATGTATGTATGTATGTATGTGTGTGTGTGTGTGTGTGTGTGTGTGTGTGTGTGTGTGTGTGTGTGTGTGTGTGTGTGTGTGTGTGTGTAAATAACCTTGTTCATAGTGACTAAGTGTGATATCTTCACTCATATCATATGGGAAAAAGCCTGATTCCCCAAGAAAGTTGGTTATATTGTCCGTGGAAGGGATAGCTCAGTGGTCATAGCGCTCGCTTTCCCCAGTCAAGTTGAGCAGCGTCGAGCGTGGTTACCAATTGGATGGGTGACCCATTGCGCGCCTTGGCTTCAGTACAGTCCCCCCAGTTCACCCAGCTGTAAATGGGTACCTGCCCTCTTTAGGGTCAGGGAAGGTAAAGCAGCGAGGGAGAGGAGATGGGCACCACCGTCAACATGCTAGCCCCCAGAGAAGCTGAGGTCTCTGACGCCTCACTCCCCTACGACCTAGGCCTATTGTCCGTGGAATATCAATATCGCAAAACAACAAAAAAGGCTCTTTAGAGAGTCTGCTGTTCCCAAACCGTGTTGAACCAAGTCTATACATCAGGAATATGGTGGATCGGTGGTCTAGAGGTAACGCGCCTGTATAAAAAGCGAAAAGTCCATGGTCGGAGTGTGCGGTGGTTCGAATCCCGTTTGGACCCAAAACTTTTCCCCCATCCATTAGACCATGAGTGGCGGTCTGGGTGCTAGATCTAGTCTTTCGGATGAGGCCATAAACAGAGGTCCCGTGTGTTACACGTCCTCATTTAGCGCACGTAAAAGAACCCACGGCAAAAACAACGGGGTTGTGTCTGGAAAAATTCTGTAGAAAAAAGCCACTCTGATAGGGAAACAAATACAGGAAAAAAGAAAAAAAATAATGGGTAGGCGCTGCACTTGTAGCGACGCGCTCTCCCTGGAGAGAGCAGCCCGAGTTTCACGCAGAGAAATCTGCCGTGACATAAAGTGGTATATAAAATAATAAAATAGTGGTAGATCTAGTAGCTGAACGCATCTAGTCCTAACTTTTCCTCACCAGTGTCACCATGACAATGTCTGATCAGGAACCGACAGTAGGGAAGGACTGGAAAGAAGAGGGTGAATGGCTAGGGAGGGGGGTAGGGGGGAAGGAGGAGGGTAATGGCGGTACAAATAGGGGAGGGGGTGAGAGAGTATCGGAGGTGGTGGTTGTAGGGGGGGGGGAGAGGCTAGAGGAGGGGAATGGATGAAGTGTGTTCCAGACTGACAGTGAGGGAGGGAGGTATGGGGGTGGGGGGTGGGGAGAGAAATAAAATGTACGAGCTGGGGTAGACGTTACAGCACTTCGCTTGTAGATTGTGTTGGTTGCTACTTGTTAATCATCAAAGGTGTGTGTGTGTGTGTGTGTGTGTGTGTGTGTGTGTGTGTGTGTGTGTGTGTGTGTGTGTGTGTGTGTGTGTGTGTGTGTGTGTGTGTGTGTGTGTGTGTGTGTGTGTGTGTAAGTGTGTGTGTAAGTGTGTATGTGTTTATTTATTTAACTTTTTATATCGAGGATAATGGAATAAGCACTCATGTGCTTTTTTTCATCCATCCCCGTGTGTGTGTGTGCACTTTTGTAAACGTTGTCATCTGCTCCCACCTGCAGACAATGGCCTACTCTTAAGGAAAGCGGAACAGGATTTAATGTGTGCGAAAGATGTTCTGCGTGCGTTTTCACACGGGTGAGTGTGTGTGTGTGTGTGTGTGTGTGTGTGTGTGTGTGTGTGTGTGTGTGTGTGTGTGTGTGTGTTGTAAAGGGGGAGGCAGGAGGGTATGCCTAGCGATTAAAGGCTTGAATCCGTAATCCATTGATTTTAATTGTAGGATAGTGCGTTCATGCTGTATGCATCGCACTTTGCAGCATTCAAGCGCATCGCGTCATATGGAACTGAATGTATTCTGTTCTATTTGTTTTGTATCGTATTAACTCAATAATTGGAAACAGACTAATAGAAATTCAGGCTAACAAAAAACCCACTTGCTTTTAGAATGATGACACAAACAACAACAAAAGAAAGCCAACTAGTAAAACAAAACAAAAAACAGCAGCACATTAAAAACACAAAACGAAAAAAAGTTCAGGGATACATCTCTGTATATTGATTTTTTTTTGTATATATAACTAGTGTTTTGCATTTCGTACGGGCGAACTTTTTTTCTTCAAGTTTACAAACTTTCCCTCGCAATAATTGGGTTTATTGTGTTGAAATTGAGAGCGGGGGATTGAATTCCTGGCTTCCTGGAAAGCCTGAAGATAGAAGTACAGGCATCAGCACTTCAATTTGGGGGGCTGATTGACATGTATCAACTGAATCTGGTACACCACACGTGCACAATTATGTGTGCATGTGCATGCGCCTGCGCGCACATACCGCGCGCGCACCCCCTCCCCCCTTTCACACACTCACACACACATACACACATGCACACACATCACACACAACACACACACTCACTCACTCACACACACACACACACACACACACACACACACACACACACACACACACACACACACACACACACCACACACACCGCACTCTCTCTGTCTCTCTGTCTGTCTCTCTGTTGTCTCTCTTTATGTCTCTCTCTCTGTATCTGTCTGTCTCTCTATCTGTCTCTCTGTCTATCTCTCTCTGTCTGTCTCTTTGTCTCTTTGTCTCTCTCTCTCTGTGTCTCTCTTGCAAAGTGTATCTCTATTTTGAGAATGACTGAAGCAAACCTGGGAAGCTGTGGATGACGCATTTTTGCATACAGAGTGCGTGTTGTCAATAACAAGGCCAACATACTTCACAGAGGTGGGCAGACTAACTCAGGTGTTGCTAAATTTTTAGTGAAGTTTCTGTGACAGAGGAGAGTATGAGTATGTTTGGCCCCTTCGAGCATATGGCTTCGTTCTGGTTTTGGTTTTAATCCCCATTTAGTTGCACTTTGCAAGACTCTGTCCACTGATGCAATAACTACCAACATCGTCACATCTCTCCCTCTTTTATAATGTTTGAACTACTGTAATATACTTATGGCTAGTCTACTAGCGTCACCTATCCACTCCTTCCAACGCATACAAAACTCTGCAGCTCAACAAGTACTAAAGAAATCAAAACAATCTGAACATTTTTATCATGTCTCGCAAATCTCTTTACTGGCTGCCTGCCCCATGGCGCACAGAGAATCAAAGAAGGATGTGTGGTAAACGGTAGGAATCAGTTAGAACATTCCATCCACTATTTATTCATTCATTTATTTATTCTTTTACATCGAAGATAATGGAATAAGCACTCATGTGCTTTTTTTACATCCAGTCCCCGTGTGTATGCAGTTTTGTGAATGTCATCTGTTCCCACCAGCACACAATGGCCTCTTACGAAAAACCTAACAGGATTTAACAGGTGCGCAAGATGTTCTGCGTGCGTTCACACACGGGGCCTCGGTTTATAGTCTCATCCGAAGGAAGCAAGATGCTCTGTGTGCGTTCATTCACACACTGCCCTTTACTTAATTAACAGTTTCAGCTGAAGGCTTTGGGAGAAGTAGAGTCAGCACAAAATTTAATGGTAAGTCCACAACAAAAACTCTCCTCAAACAGACGCCTCAGTTGAGACTAAATCTCATGTCTTCAGTTACCGCAGAGTATGAGTATTTCTTTAATAGTCTAAAGCAAACTTGGCTATCCTGCCCTCTAC
>CM060325.1:55556689-55576689 GCA_030674155.1 Stramonita haemastoma | reverse complement strand
AGTTCAGCTTTTATGGCAGATGCCGCACGCTGTTACATCACCTGAAGAAATGGAAATTGAAAGTAAGAGGATGACAGTAAGAGGATTGGAGCTACTGCCTCCAGAGCCGGTACATTTCGGATGCTAATGCTATTGGGCCCGGGGGTGGCTTTTTTTCAGTTAGTCAATACACCACGTTCTGACGATTATTCCTGTAGGCAATGCATGGATTGGGGGTGGGTGGGGGGTTGATTTGATGGATGGGGAAGAGTAGTATAGGTGGTAAGAAGAGAGAGTGTGGGGGAAGGGAGGGAGGGAGGGAGAGAGAGAGAGAGAGAGAGAGAGAGAGAGAGAGAGAGAGAGAGAGAGAGAGAGAGAGAGAGAGAGAGAGAGAGAAGAGAGAGAGAGAGAGAGAGAGAGAGAGAAGAGAGAGAACTCGAACTCGAACTCGAACTCGAACTCGAACTCGAACTCGAAAGGTTTATTCATGAAAAAAGGCCATTGCCCCATACATGAAGGGGTTGCCGATAATTGCTTTAAGCTGACACACCACGCTACTCCAAGCCATGGAAACCACAGCATTGACATTAGTAATGTACATCGAGACACGAAACTCTTTACTGTCCGGATATGTTACGGCATTCTGAGCCTTTCTTTTGTCCAGTCTTTGTCACACACACACCCTTAGGTCTAGGCTAGCCAAGAAACGGCTGTAGTAGTTCTCTAAGTGTCGCTAAGTCCCTTGAAGCACACGATAGGGTCTCCGTGTGTAGTGTGTTCTGTATTCGCTTCCCATTCCGCAAACTGGCGAGTTTGACACGTTCCTCTTTTATCATGTTTTTCTCTTGCTGTTTGACAAACCAGTACACACATACTGGCTCAATGTCTAGTTGGCATGCGCACTGGATCACAATGTCGTCTGATTCACATGTCACAATATCTCCACCGTCTGAATGATGTAGCACGGATTTTCTAAAGTGTGTATTTCTTTGTCTGTCTCTTAGCCTTTTCTGTACGGATCTATCAGTTAGAGTAGCCACGTACTGTTTGACATTTCTTGTGTTGAATGGACCAACAATATTATCATCGTTCACCTTAGGCTGCAAAACACACATATCAGCACAGTCACTACAATCAGACATACAGGGAGGTTCTAAATCAACCGATGATGGCAACTTAACTGATGTTTTTGTGTTGATGTCCTGTGTGTGTTGTTGGTAGATCTATTCCATGTGTATCTACACATGCTGTATTCCCCTGTTCTACTCCACTGTCAGGCAGACTGGGGGCACTGAGGACACAGTCACTTTCACACACAACACTTGCCTGCTTCTGTTTATGCTTTCGAGAGCGCTCTACATCTCCTCGTCTTTGAGATAACGATTTTTTCCTGTAGTACTGTGCTTGTGTGCTGCGATTCACTGTTGGACTCCCATGTTCGTTGACACTGCTGTGTCCACTGGTTTCAGTCGCAAGACAAAAACCATGCTGTCCCCTTCTCCTGCCACTTTCCAGCTGGAAACTGCATTGTCAGTCAGCATGGCGCCTAAGGTCCTCTCCACAGCCGCTGGAAGTCCAGTAACTGGCATTTTTGACTGAATTTCTAGTTTTACTGCTGCTCACAGAAAATGTACTCCCTGTCCGCTTCACTTCTCGTTGAGAGAGAGAGAGAGAGAGAGAGAGAGAGAGAGAGAGAGAGAGAGAGAGAGAGAGAGAGAGAGAGAGAGAGAGAGAGAGAGAGAGAGAGAGAGAGAGAGAGAGAGACAGACAGACAGACAGACAGACAGACAGACAGAGACAGACAGACAGAGACAGACAGACAGAGAGAGACAGAGAGAAACAGAGAGAGAGAGAGACAGAGACAGACAGACAGACAGACAAATAGACAGACAGATAGACAGAAAGATAGACACAGAAACAGGCAGACAGACAGACAGACAGACAGACAGACAGACAGACAGATATTAAGACAGACAGACAGAGAGACAAAAAGACAGACACAATGAGCTCTCAAAAATTACACTCACAAACTCTTCCTTTTCCCATAATTATTTCCATGCAATAGAGTCAAGTCTCTCTCTCTCTCTCTGTCTCTCTCTCTCTGTCTCTCTCTCTCTGTCTCTCTCTCTCTCTCTCTCTCTCTCTCTCTCTCTCTCTCTCTCTCTTTTTCTCAATGCATTTTATTGAGAAAATAGTAGTGAAGGAAAAGAAATGCAGGTAGCTATCAACTTCTCCTTCATTTTGAACCTGGATTATCAAAGATTCAATAAAATAATGTACTTGCTGTTGTTAGGGGATTTTTTGGAGGTGATGGTGGTGGAAGTGGATGAGGATCTATTTGTTGTTGTTTTCTTTTACTGTTGGTGGACAGATATGTAGGACAGAGAGGGACAGAACAAAGAGGTCCACGCACTAAGCACATGTGTTGACCCCACGGCTGTCCTGTGTTCAGGGCCCAACGGTAAGAGGATTGTAATGAGAGGATTGTAAACTGGACTGACTTTGTGCTCGATATATAAGTCCTATGTCTTTGATACCAGAGGGTGTTGTAAGACTGGAGCCACTGTATGGCGCTCGCGCGCACGCGCGCACACACACATGCATAGACATACAGACAGACAGACACACAAAACACACACACGCGCGCACAAACACAAACACATACACAAACACACACATGTATTACTTCAACCTAATCTCACCATATAACTTAAATGTACAAAAACTCCCTCATGGGGGGATGCTATTTATACTGACAGCCCTCCACCCTCCCATCTCCCCTAGCACATCCACAGGAAGGGAAGAGGAGGGGAGGAGGATAGCAGGTTGATGACAGTGGAGACAGACTGCTCTTTTGCTTGCTGTAGCCTAACAAGTGGAGCTCTATTCTACTCCTGCTTGTTTCTGTCTGTCTGTCTGGCATTGTGTGTCCAGGGTCTGATGACAGTCCTAGAGGTAGCGGCCTAGCTGTTATCCCCTCTACCTACTGATCCGCTATTGTGCTCTGTGTCAGTGCTCAGGGAGAAGGATGTAGGGGGGGGGGGAGGTGGAAGCAGAGATGAGAGGAGGAGGGAAAGGGGGGGAGGGGGTGGGAGCTGGGATTTTTTTTATTGCCGTAATTTTCATAGGCACAGTTACCTAACCAAAATTTAGATATTGAAAGTAAACACGTTTTCATGGTGTGACAGATTGCATGCTGTTTTGTGTTTTAGATTGCTAAGATAAAACTGCAAAGTGTGGAGGAAGCTTGTTACAAAATCTTCAGTGATGCCTCCACGGTCTTCTAGACTATGGGAGAGGTAGGCTAAAGGTGAAGGTGATTGCTAGGAGGAATGGCTTCAAATCATTTTGAACAGAAACGTAAGACGGTGCTGGAATATTCGCTACATCAAAACTGATGTTTGCGTTTCACGAATACCAAAGGAAAGAAGTAGAAAATCAATCAAAGTACTTTTATTTGGACATGGGCTTCAAAGCTATATCATCTAAAATGAACATTTTGTTGCTTGTTCTGTCCTTAGACCCAAAGAATGGCTCCGGAACTAAAGGCATAGAGAATGACCCCTACCATTTCATGGGTAACAGCACAAGGGCGGGGGTGGGGGGGGGTGGGGGGGTGGAGGGGAGGGGGGGGGCTCTCCTTTCTCCCAGTTTCCTGGTGTCTGGCTCTTTCTCTCAGGGAAATGATTACAGTCCCAGAGAATTGGCAATGACGCTCATCCGTTTGCTGCCCGTACTTCCTCTCTCTGTGTCTGTGTCTGTGTGTCTGTGTGTCTGTCTGTCTGTCTGTCTGTCTGTCTGTCTGTCTGTCTGTCTGTCTGTCTGTCTGTATGTCTGTCTGTCTGTCTGTCCTGTCTGTCTGTCTGTCTGTCTGTCTCTCTCTCTCTCTCTCTCTCTCTCTCTCTCTCTCTCTCTCTCTCTCTCTCTCTCTCTCTCTCTCTCTCTCTCTCTCTCTCTCTCTCTCTCTCTCTCTCTCTCTCTCTAAGGGCCGGATGAAGAAAAGTATGCAAATGCTTACTCTGTTACCCTTGAAAAATAAATATTATTCATTCTCTCTCCTCTCTCTCTCTCTCTCTCTCTCTCTCTCTCTCTCTCTCTCTCTCTCTCTCTCTCTCTCTCCTCTCTCTCCCCTCCCTCTCTCTCTCTCTCTCTCTCTCCCTCTCCCTCTCTCTCTCTCTCCCTCCCTCTCTCTCTCTCTCTATCTCTCTCTCTCCCTCTCTCTCTCTCTCTCTCTCTCTCTCTCCTCTCTCTCTCTCTCTCTCTCCCTCTCCCTCTCTCTCTCTCTCTCCCTCTCTCTCTCTCTCTCTCTCTCTCTCTCTCTCTCTCTCTCTCTCCCCTCCCCACCACCGACCCCAAACTGAAATTGAAACCTGATTCAATATTGACAGTGTAGAGTAGTAGATAGAGGGTTATTGGGAGTAACAAAAAGTGAGGGAAATGGATGAGGTGGTGGTAGGAAAGAGGAATGGGATGGAATGGAAGCAGAACACAGACGTGAGTGTAGTGTGAGAGCACTCTTTACTTGTGGTCTGTGTGCAGTGGTTGTAAGTCAGCAGTATAGTATAGTATAGTATGGCAGACTTTGCAGACATCATCGGAAGCTGTTCTGAAAAACTTCAAACACACAATTCTGCTTGACAAACTCTGGGACTGTTAGAGATCAAAGAACTAAGAACGTGTCTTTTTTCTTGTTTCGTTTCCTCTTCTTTCTGGGTTTTTTTTTTTTTTTTGGGGGGGGGGGGGGTTCAAGTTAACAAGCTTGAGGGGAAACAGACAGACAGCCAGATAGGCAGACATACCTAGAGAAGGACAAAGTCACAGAAAAAGGCTTAGACATACACACACACACACACGTACACACACACGTACACACACACACACACACCGCGCGCGCGCGCGCGCACGCGCGCGCAAACACACACACACACACACACACTCCTCCCCTCTCTCTCTCTCTCTCTCTCTCTCTCTCTCTCTCTCTTATTTGGCTCTAGTTGCAAAGTGGCAAACAAAATAACTGTCAGAGAGATTGCTCTGTCCTGTTCCCTCTCCCCTGCTAGTGACTAAACTACCAATCAATTTGATCCTGAAAACAGGACAGGGACGAGATGACAGCGAAGAAGGAGGAGGAGGAGGAGGAGGAGGAGGAGGAGAAAGATGATAAGGAACATAGTTTCAAGATCTGTGTACGTGTTATGTTTTTATGTATATTTCACGTACTCACTAAGTATATATCTGGATTTTTCCAGTTAAAAAGGCTGTTTAATTCTGCGCGCGCGTGCGTGTGTGTGTATGTGTGTGTGTGTGTGTGTGCGTGCGTGTGTGCGTGTGTGCGTGTGTATGTGTGTGTGTGTGTGTTCCAAGTAGTTCTTAAACACTAAAAGACTAACATCAATGAGAGCAAACGCTAACATAACTGATTTGAGTTGACGTCAGGCCGTCATGACATCACGTAACTGACTTGCAATGACGTCAAGCCGTCACACTATGACATAACTGATTTGCATTGACATCAAGCTGTCATACTATGACGTAACTGATTTGCATTGACATCAAGTTTTATGCCACTACCAAAGCAGACAGACCCACTGAAATGACTAGAGACCCAGGGAAGCGGCTGTTACAATGAAGTTGGGTCTGAAAATGGTCAGCGCTAGAGACCAGAGACTTCTTCTTTGTCAAACGTTCAGACAGCAACTGTTGTTGTCTGTTCTGTAGTAGTAGTAGTAGTAGTAGTAGTAGTAGTAGTAGTAGTATAGTAGTAGTAGTAGTAGTAGTAGTAGTAGTAGTAGTAGTAGTAGTAGTAGAAGGCACCCATCAGTCTCGGAAGACTATGCAGTTGCGCTCGTCTTTAGAGCATAAAGCCAGGGTAAGTAAGTATGGAGGGCAAACTGTTACCCATGCAGCAGACCCCCTCCTCTCCACGCCACTGGAATGATCCATTGGAAAGGCAATGACCGATACGAATGGTTCCAGTACCGTCGCCGGAGCCACCAGAACGTTGCCATATGCAGCCCCGAGCCGCCCTGGGACTCCAACTCCCCGATTTTTCCTCAGGGATGGTGTCTAAACACGACACCTGTGTGTATGCTGGGGTTGTTTTTTTTTAAATTGTCATCCGCTCCTACCGGCACACGATGGTCTGCTCTTCCAAAAGGCAGAACGGGGCTTTAACGTGTGCGCAAGATGTTCTGCATGCGTTTTGCACTCGGGGCCTCGATTTATAGTCTCATCCGAATGACTTTGACATTCAGTTTGATATTTTTTCGTCAAACTGGGAAGAAAGGGCGAAGCTGGGAATCGAACCCAGAACCTCACGGTTTACTTGTTGGCAGGTAAACGTCTTAACCATCCTGCCACTTTCCCTCCTTTTCTTCTTTGTCTAACGTTCAGACAGCAACTGTTGTTGTCTTTTCTATTCATGAGCAAAAATATGACAGGACTGTCATAAATTTACTTGTTGACTTGTCAAGGTATGCTTGTATTTGTTGGTGACATTTTTCGTGAATAAACTCTGTATAAACCATATGAGCAAAAAAATGCCGTGCGCTGCCGCTAAATGCCTTGACAACTCAGGTCCAGCGCATGTAACTTCGGCGTGGGAGAGAATTGACATTTTTTCAATCTTTCTGGTAAAAAAAAAGAAGCAGGAGAAGGGACCAAGAAGGCAGAAAACAGACAAGAAGGAGGTGATGGGCAAAAAAAAAAAAAAAGAATCAAGGCAGAAACAAAGAGGGTGAGGATAGAAAAGAGGGAATTCCTAGCTAGCACAGAATTTTCAGAAGATGGGGGGATGCTATTCATGCGGACAGGCCCCTGGCATCTCTACAGGGAGGGGGGGGGGGGTGTATTCAACATAGTAACTTATCTGAAATAGCTATACATCTAGCCTATCAACGTAACAAAGTTACCAAAATGGATCTCCAGACGAGTCTTGTCATTCTGTGAATATAATCATTTTACCGCTACCGGCTGGAGACTGTCTGAACTGATTCCAACGGGAATGCGTTTCATCAGAAATAGTGGACACTGTACGTGATGGTATTATCACTTTTATCTAAATGAAACTAGTCATATACCTGTGGTGCTGCTATTATATTTCATCTTGTGATTTTTTTTATTCTCCTGGTATTAACATTCATGAAATTAACTATCTTTATTTTTGCCCAATTTATTTTGGTGTGCGGAAAGTTGTAGTTGATTGGTTGATTCAAAGAATATTTTAAAAACCCACACAAATATGAGCTAGAGCGTATTGTGCCCCTACTGATGACATATTACTGTTGACTGCCTTCTACTGTATTACAAAGTATCGTGTTGTGTCCTATTTTGTTCGTCTCTCATGTAATATTGCATTGCATTGTATTGAACTATGTTGCATTACATTGTATAACATTTTGGATTGTATTGTATTATATTTCATTGCATTGCTTTGCATTGTATTGAACTGCATTGCATTGTATTGTATTGAATTGCATTGTATTTGTATTTAATTGCGTTCTTTTGCATTGTAGCATGTAGCAGTGTATTAGACTGTAATATAGTGCAACCATAATATTGCAATGAGTAGCATTTTAGTCACAGCAGATTGAATTGTGCGTCATGTGTAACAGAAAGAATCATAAAAAAGATCCAACTCACAAGATCTAGCCATACTTTACACCTACTATGACCTCCATGACGTTTACAATACGCAGCAAGTTTCTGACGTCATTGGGGAGAAGGAGAGGGAGGGGTCTTGATCTGACGTCACTAAGTATCCACCGTAACCAAAAAAAAAAAAAAAAACCCGATTGAAAGGAAGCTTAAAGTGATAGGAGTTACGGCCCCTCCACACAGCACTAACTGAATACCCAGCGGGTCTGTCTTGGTATTGATGCTTTTAGCAGACGATGTAGACCTACAAGAGAGAAGTATTGATTCTCACAGGCCCAGAATCGAGATGGACAGAGTGAAATAGGAAGAGAAAGCAAAGGAAAACAGAGAGATAGTGGTGTAGCTTGGTGGAAGTCAAACATTCTGCAGGCAGGGATCGATGAAAGATAAACGTTGTGTTCAATGGCGAAGAAAATTCGGTGAAATAGGCTGGAGATTCGATCAGCTGTAGAGAAATACTATAATATGAGAAGGAAAGGTCAGGACGTGGCTGGCAGTTTACGTATTATCTGAACGTAACGTTACACGGGGATTGGAAACGCACTCATGCGGTAGAAGGGACTAGTTCATGTACCTTCAGTGTAAGGAGAGTAATTGGACGACAATGTTCATGGCCTTCTACCTTCCATTTCTTCTTTCGTTCTTTCCTTTAGTTCTCTCTTTTTTTCTCTCTCACTTGCTTCTTTGGTTTCTTCTTTGCTTCCTTGTTTTCTTTTTTTATTTTTTTTATTTCTGTTGATTTACCCTGAGTGCCTTTACTAGTTTATTTATTGTGTTTTAAACTCGACCTCTATGAAAATCTTTTTTCCAAGCTTGAATAGGATAAATGATATTTAATTTTTACAAACCTTAGTCTTTGGAACTATGAAAAACAGTTTGCTATAGCGTAACATATAGTGCTTATTGCAAGCTCATTGTTTTGATCACTGCATTGATCCTTTCAAACTTTTTGACATTTACAGATATTCACGACTCTCCCCACGGTAATGCTGCCATGGTTAGTAATGTGTTGCAATCCTGACTGCTAGGTTGGGAATTTTACGTAACAAGTGATTCTTTTTACTGGTTTTTTGGGGGGGCGGGTTACTTCAGCCATCGTCAAGTGGGTTTGCTATGGGCACATTGGGAAAGCGGAGGGCCGTACAATTGAACATTAAAGACTTTATAGGTGTGTTATAAAAAGTGTTGCTCAGATTGCTTGATCAATATTGCATATAATTATCTGCATTTCTCCGACCCGATTAATTTATGTCACCATACACCATGACAGGAAGCGCATTGTACAGCCCTGTCAAGAGGTAGTCATCTTCAGCTTGACGTCCTCCCAAATCAAATGATACCAGTGCCCTGAGTCCTACAGTCATTGCATACATACAGCATCATCATTGTATTGTTTTCGTCAACATTAGCCAGTAGTGAATGTCAAAAAGATCTGTCATTGATAGCCCCTCTTGCTCTGATCTCATGGTAGCCTCAGGTTTGGTTTTCCCAAATCACCTCCGTGCCTGGGTGAAAGCTTTAGGGATCTGAGGTTGATAATGATAATAATACATGGAATTTATATAGCGCTATATCTTGCGAAAACAAAGCAAAGTTGATAGGAGAAGAGTGTTGAAGGGAATTGTAGCGTTCGCACCCCAGGGAGGTATCTCACTCACTCTGAGTTTCGCAGCTTAGCTATCATTGTCGTCAGGGTGGGGGGGGGGGGAGGGATGGAGGGGGGGGGGGGGGGGGGGGGGGGGGGGGGCTTAGTATGTGGTGTGCAGCAAATGTTGGCTCAGAACAGGCACTACTGACTGCGTACCACTGAATGACATAGCAGCTAGCAGTGCAGGGTCCACTCCGGCTGGTGGCCTGGCGTTGGTCAGCTCCCTGACGACCCCTGACCCTGAGGAGACAGCGGCTTGACAGGCCTGGGTATGGCTGGGGTGGTGACATAGGGGTGATCAGCGTGAGAGCAGCAGGAAAGAAAAGTCACCAAATTTTTGAAGCTGCAAAAACTGTTCAAGTTTGCAAAAAATAATGTTCGAGAAAACTTCCGAAAACATAATTTTCATGGAGTTTGTTTCAGTGGTCAGAGCACTTACTTTCTCCCCAAGCTAAAGTTAAGCAGCATAGAGCGTGGTTACCAATATGATGGGTGACCGTTTGCCCGCCTTGGTGTCAGTACAGTTCCCCCAGTTCACCCAGCTGTAAATGGGTACCTGCCCTCTTTAGGGTCAGGGAAAGTAAAAGCAGCGAGGGAGAGGAGATGGGCGCCACCCTCAATATGCTGGTCCCTAGAGAAGCTGAGGTCTCTCACATCTCGCCCCCCAACCCCCCCCCCCCCCCCCCCCCCCCCCCTACGACCGCATAGATTATGGACACCTTTACCTTTACGTTTTACCTTTGGTCTGAAAGAGATAGGGTCTGATCTGCTGTACCGACATTTGAGATTGCTTCAGCGAGATCTTGACCAACGAGCAGTGACTGCACGGAAAGATGTGGCTACAAACCCAGCCACGACACAGGCTGATGTATATCCTTTAATAAAAGAGTCTTTCCGAATGTTAATGTCTTCTTCTGCTGCTGTTGCTTCTGCTGATGTTGCTGCTGCCGCTGCTGATAACGAAAATTGTGGTGATGAAAGTGTTTGTATGTGCATGCGTGCATTTTATTTCATGCACACATGTCTAGGATGGAGCGACAGGGAAACACACACACACACACACACACACACCACACACACACACACACACACACACACACACACACACACGCACATACACACACACTCACACAAACACACACACACATACACACACACACACACACACACACACACACACACACACACACACACACACACACACACACACACACACACACACTGCAAACGCAGCTAAACACGCTTGGATAGAGAGATAAACATGGAGTGGAATGTTCAAGTGTCATAAATCAGCAAGGAACAATAAAAAAAACAAACAAACCGTAATCAAATCTCTGATTTCATTCCTGATCACAACAAAAACAAATTGCGCACATATTAAAACCCGTTCCGCTTTTCAAAAGAGTAGGCCATTGTGTGCCGGTGGGAACGGATGACAAAATTTACAAAACTGCATACACAGGGCGGCGACTGGGTGTAAAAATAAAAACGCACATGAGTGCTTATTCCATTATCCTCGAAATAAACGAAAGAATAAAGGAGAGAATAATAATTTTAAAAAAAAGAATAAAAGAGGACATGATAGCCTGATAATAGAACGTGGCCCTCCCGATCTGACGGCCTGGGGATCGAACTTGGGATTGAGCTACCATGCAGACACCCGCTCAAGGGATTTTTCCCCTGACAGTTAGCATCAGTGCATACTCCACTCCCCTAGTGGTCAGAACATTGTGCCCGCAATCTGACGACCCGGGTTTGATTCCCTTTGGAGGGGATTTTTCCCCTGGAGTTAACATCAGCGTTGACTCCACTCTTCCCGAAATTCTTTCGGATGAGACTGTAAACCGAGGCCCCGTGTGCGAACGCACGCAGAACATCTTGTGCACACGTTTAATCCTGTTCCGCTTTTCGTCATTGTAGGTCATTGTGTGCCGGTGGTGGGAACATATGACAATGTTTACAAAACTGCATACACACTGGGACTGGATGAAAAAGAGCACATGAGTGCTTATTCCATTATCCTCGATATAAAAGACTAAAATAATTAAATAAAAATAAACAAAAAGTCTTACGGATCAGACCTATAAAGTAAGGTCCTGTGTGCGCACACAAACAGAACACCTTGCGCAAACGTTGAAACAAACCTGTTCTGCCTTTGGAAAGAGTAAGCCATTGCGTGCCAGTTGGAATGGATGGCAAAATTAATAAAAATCACCTCTAGTGCTAGTGTCGTGTTTATCCACCATCCACAAAGAGGAATGCAAAAACAAAACAAAATAACAAAACAACCCCAACAACAACAAAACAACAAACCCAGAGAAACGAAATAGAAAAGATAAGAAACTGTTACTCGGAAAAGCTATGAATCATTGATGTTGATGTGCCATCAACAAGGGTTCTGAAGCCATCCCAATGAAAAAAGTATTACAGCAGATGCAGTGTCGCTTTATGGGGACAGTGAACTGAAAGCGCCATAGGGTGTATAACTTGTTTTACAACACACTGTAAAAAACGATGGAAGCTTAAATGTTTTAAATTACCATTAAGGAATCTCTCTGTCTCTTTCTCTCTCCGCGTCTCTGTCTCTGTCGCCCTGTGTTCGTGTGTGTGTGTGTGTGTGTGTGTGTGTGTGTGTGTGTGTGTGTGTGTGTGTGTGTGTGTGTGTGCGTGTGTGTGTGTGTGTGTATGCTCGTGTGTGTCTGTGTGTATGTACCCGCGAGCCCGCGCGCGCGTATGTATATGTGTGTGTGTGCACGTGTGTGTATGAATGTGTTTGTACTAGACAGACAGATAGAAAACAGAGAGAGAAATAATAACACACACACAAAGACAGAGACAGACATCCAGACAGAGCGAAATAATAATAATAATAATAATAATAATAATAATAATAATAATAGTAATAATAATAATAATAATAATAATAATAATAATAATAATAATAATAATAATAATAATAAGGAAAAGCCGATAGTCAGAAAAGAAAGAACCTAAGAGAGGTCCCAGATCAATAAAGGGACAAGTGACGAAGGACTAGCGCTCATCCCTAACGACAAATCTGCATCAGCATCCACATGAATCATGGATGCACAGGGGCCATGCTGCTTTAGCGGGTAACTTTGCCATCACACTGGAAACCATCAAGGCTTAGAACAGACAGTACTTTCTGTTGTTATTGCTGGCTGTCACAAATTGATAGCTTCTTTCACAGTCTGTATAATTTTTTTTATTGTCTAACCTAAAAAGGATTTAGGTTGTGTGTGTGTGTGTGTGTGTGTGTGTGTGTGTGTGTGTGTGTGTGTGTGTGTGTGTGTGTGTGTGTGTGCGTGCGCGCGCGCGCGCGAGCGTGCATGTGCTCACGTATGCATGTTCATGAAAATATTGCATCTGTGAGTTTGAATTGGAAACACCAAACAGATAGAAAAAGAAACAAAAGGGAAAGAAATTCATGAAAAAAAGTTCTCGAATTGATAACGTCAAGACAACAGACCATTTTTAAAAATTCAACTTAACATGTATTTAAAGGCCTGTTTGAATATGCATATTGGCTCAGGCCAAAACCTTTGTCAGTTTTTGACGTAAGCACAGTGCCTAAGCCTCTATTAAAACGTTGTTATGCTTTGAGTTGTTATGTAGAAGCTGTATTCACTCATAAAAAAAAGTTCTAGCATAAAAGTTAGTATCAATTTCCTTTCAATCCACACCCTGTGTTCTGAAGTTATACTGACATTCTTACAGTGGCTTCCAGATGTGATGAGTGAGAGAATGTCAATGTCAAAGTCAATCAAAGTCAAACTTTTATCTCCAGATAATACATTGAACAAGCAACGTTTAGAGAGTGAGCAACGGTGGAGAAAAAATCCAACCACAATCAAAACAGCAGTAGCAACAACAACAACAATGGCACCAGCACCAATAATAACAATTACAGCAGCAGAAGCAGCAGCAATATCCACATACATAGACTTGAACAAACAAATCGGAAAAAGAGACAGGTGGAGAAGAATATGCAACCCTAACCAAAACAGCAATAACAAGAGCATCGATAAAGACGACAATAACAACAGCAGCAGCATCTGCAACAGCAGCAACAGCAGCAGCAGCGGCGGCGGTGGTAGCAATAAATATAAGGACTGAAATAAAACTAATCAACAGAGAAGCACAGGCTCTGCTGAAGAAAGAATGAAAGGAAAAAGAAAAACAAGAACAAAAAAAACAAAATACAGGTGAAGATTCCTATCTACAGCATAGCTGTTTGATAGCAAAATGGCCAAACCAATGGTAGGCCATATATTTTGTCTTTCCTTCCTTTAAAAGTAGTTCACCCTATGTATAGTGTGTGCTACAAACAGTTCCCCATATGTACAGTGTGTGCTACAAACAGTTACCCATATGTATAGTGTGTGCTACAAACAGTTTTCTATATGTATAGTGTGTGCTACAAACAGTTCTCTATATGTATAGTGTGTGCTACAAACAGTTCTCTATATGTATAGTGGGTGCTACAAACAGTTCTCTATATGTATAGTGTGTGCTACAAACAGTCTCTCATATGTATAGTGTGTGCAACAGTTTCCCCTATGCATAGTGTGTGCTACAAACAGTTCCCATATGTATAGGGTGTGCTACAAACAGTTACCCATATGTATAGTGTGTGCTACAAACAGTTCACTCTATGCATAGGGTGTGCTACAAACGGTTCCCCCTATGTGTAGTGTGTGCTACAAACAGTTCCCATATGTATAGTGTGTGCTACAACCAGTTTCCTATATGTATAGTGTGTGCTACAAACAGTGCCCATATGTATAGTGTGTGCTACAAACAGTTCCCATATCTATAGTGTGTGCTACAAACAGTTCCCTATATCTATAGTGTGTGCTACAAACAGTTCCCATATCTATAGTGGTGTGCTACAAACAGTTCCCTATATCTATAGTGTGTGCTACAAACAGTTCCCATATCTATAGTGTGTGCTACAAACAGTTCCCTATATCTATAGTGTGTGCTACAAACAGTTCCCTATATCTATAGTGTGTGCTACAAACAGTTCCCTATATCTATAGTGTGTGCTACAAACAGTTCCCTATATCTATAGTGTGTGCTACAAACAGTTCCCATATCTATAGTGTGTGCTACAAACAGTTCCCATATCTATAGTGTGTGCTACAAACAGTTCCCCCTATGTGTAGTGTGTGCTACAAACAGTTCCCATATGTATAGTGTGCTACAAACAGTTCACCCTATGTATAGTGTGTGCTACAAACAGTTCACCCTATGTGTAGTGTGTGCTACAAACAGTTCCCCCTATGTGTAGTGTGTGCTACAAACAGTTCCCATATGTATAGTGTGCTACAAACAGTTCACCCTATGTATAGTGTGTGCTACAAACAGTTCACCCTATGTGTAGTGTATGCTACAAACAGTTCACTCTATGCATAGGGTGTGCTACAAACAGTTCCCCCTATGTATAGTGTGTGCTACAAACAGTTTTCTATATGTATAGTGTGTGCTACAAACGGCCAACAATCTCAGATCTGTACAGAAACCACTGCCGTTCAGAACACAGGGAAGAATATTGCAGAAATGTCAAGTCTCATTTATTTATAACCCTCATTTCTTCTGTTACTCTCGGGGCGGGGGTGGCTGGGGTAAGCATGTCTGCTTGTAAATACAGATTGCTGTTTCATTTAAGCACGTGCGCGCGAGCGTGTGTGTATGTGTGTGTATGTGTGTATGTGTGTGTGTGTGTGGTATGTGTGCGTGTGGGTGGTGTGTGTGTGGGGGGGGGGGCGTGGCTGTATAACACACACACACACACACACACACACACACACACACACACACACACACACACACACACACACACACACACACACACACACAAACACACACACACACACACACACACACACACACACACACACACACACACAGTTGCAAGTTTTGTATCTTTTTTTTTTTTAAATCAGCCCAATATTATTCATATTGTAATGTTGTGTTCCTTCCTCCGTTTACCTTGATATTATTATTTGTTATAAGGTATTAATTATGCGGCCTGGATTTTTCATTTGTTACTTTGTTTGTGTTTTTGTTTGGTAATTCTTTTGGTTTTTTTGTTTTCTGTGTGAAGAGAAAGGTTAGCGGACAGCTTAGAGGGATATTACACAGAATAAGGGGTAAATTAAAATGGTGGGTAAATCAGAATGGAGGCTAAAGTGTTCCCCCATCCACTACAGCATGAATGATTATCTGGAGGCTTGTCTTTCAGACGAGACAATAAACCGAGATCCCATATGCAGCATGCATTCAGCGCACGTAAAAGAACCTATGACAACAAAATAATTATTCATCGCAAATTTTGTTGAAAATAGCCACTCTAAAAATGAAAGGACTACACGATCATACAGACACCAAATTTTAATCTATCTATCTATCTATCTATCTATCTATCTATCTATCTATCTATCTATCTATCTATCTATCTATCTATCTATCTATCTATCTATCTATCTATCTATCTATCTATCTATCTATAGGCAGCATTGCTCCTGTGGTGATACACTCCAAGAGGAGAGCAGCCCCAAATTCCATGCGCGCAGAGAGAGAGAGAGAGGCAAGGCAAGGCAAGGCAAGGCAAGGCAAAGTATTTTATTCGAGGATAATAGATAAGCACTCGTGTGCTTTTTTACATCCATTCCCCGCCCTTTTCAGGGATACATCAATTTGAAAAGATACTAAACAATGAAACTTTACGCAGTACCAAACAACACACAAGAATAAGGACACTCTATATGGTAAGTAATAAAAATGCACTCGTTCAAAAGACAAAATCAGAAGTCACAATAAAAATATTTTGACTATGGAAGAAAAGAAAAGTGTTAATAGGTAAGGAGCAAACAAGAGAACAAGATGAAATAAACAACTGAAAACATCAATCCACCACCATCTGTCAAAAGTTATACATGTAATATAAATCATACATTTGGATAAAAAAAAAAAGGGGGGGGATTTAACTAATATCCTTATTGGGGGGGGGGGGAGAGATACTACCAATAAAAACTAAAAATAAAATAAAATAAAAAATTAATAAGATAAAAAGAAAGAAGAAGAAAGAAAAAAAAAGTTACGTAAAACATCCTAGATGTTTCAAAAAGAAGAGAGAGAGAGAGAGAGAAGAGAGAGAGAGAGAGAGAGAGAGAGAGAGAGAGAGAGAGAGAGAGAGAGAGAGAGAGAGAGAGAGAGAGAGAGAGAGAGAGAGAGAGAGAGAGAGAGAGAGAGAGAGAGAGAGAGGGGAGAGAGAGGGGGGGGGGGGGGGGGGGGAGATCACTAACTAGTGACACACAAATCAAATTCAACATAGCTATAAAAATGAAATCTACACATTGTAGATAAAATACACATAGTTTATATATATTGTAATGATCAATCTCTGTGAAATAGCCAATGCATTCACAAAAATGAATAACTACACAGTATATTTAAAAGACACATACTAACTAAACTTAAAACATTGAGTTATTAAGATAACATTTATCAAACTCTATATTAGTTAACTTTCAGAATAAAGTTGAAAACATGAGATATGAATACAGCCTTCATCAGAGAGAGAGAGAGAGAGAGAGAGAGAGAGAGAGAGAGAGAGAGAGAGAGAGAGAGAGAGAGAGAGAGAGAGAGAGAGAGAGAGAGAGAGAGAGAGAGAGAGAGGAGAGAGGAGAGAGAGAGAGAGAGAAATCTGCTGAGACTGAAAATAAAATATAACAGAATACAACCCTACACAACACAATACAACCCAATACAAACACAACAACAACAACATGCAAAGTGACTGTGATCAGACTCCCAATGCAACACAATACAACACAACAACAACACCCAAAGTGGAGAAAACAATAACCACAGAAACAGGGCCCTAAGGAAACGAGACAGTCCTGACTATTTCCACTCTACAGCTAGCTTGTTTACATTCACACCAAGACCGGATACCATCAGCAATTTTCACCAGTCGTTGTCTTGTTTTGTCTTGTCACCCTGCCAGGGTTTTGTTCTGTTCATGCCAAAATTGACACGTGCCATTCGTTCTAGACAGAGAAAACATTGACACAAAAACTAAGGGACAATATTGCAGAAATGTCAGTCCTCATAATTTATGAACCTCATTTTCTGTTGTTACCCCTGAGGTTAGGTAGCGTGTTGTCTGCTTTAGAAAAAATTGTACAGCACTATTTTAGATTGAGGCACTTACACACACACACACACACACACACACACACACACACACACACACACACACACACACACACACACACACACACACATATATATATATATATAGGCAAACAGTATGCATGCACGTACGTTGGTATTCTTAACAGAGACAGTGATCAAGGGAACGGGATAGCCTAGTGGTCAGAACATTGCGCTCCCAATTTGACGACCCGGGTTCGATTTTTCTCCTGGAGTTAACATCAGTGCTGACTCCACTCTCCCCAAAAGTCCTTCGGATGAGACTATAAACCGAATGCCACCGGGTACGAATGCACGCAGAACATCTTGTGCACACGTAAAATCCTGTTCCGCTTTTCGTAAGAGTAGGCCATTGTGTGCCGGTGGGAACAGTTGACAAGATTTACAAAACTGTACATACAGAGGGACTAGATGTAAAAAAAAAAAAAAAAAAAAAGAAGCACATGAGCATTTATTCCATTGTCCTCGATATAAAAAGAAAAAAAGAGAAAAAATACCACGCGTGCATAGACACTTTCATTCCCATCAAACTTAGTAGGTCTACACAGCTATCCCTTCCTCTAGCCTTATTTTCCAATCTAACTCCATCAGGAAGTCTGCATGTATGTATATATAAAATATCTACGGACCTGTCAGAATCGATAATCTCCCTTGTAGGGCTAAGTCAGTGTCGTCTGCTTAGAGAATTAGTACTGAGTAGGGACTGGGTATAATAGTCTGGTGATGCTCTCTACTTTTTTGGGTTAATTTTCTCATTTAACTCTGTAATTACAGTCTTTGGCTATTGAGAATCGAGATTGTTTTTTTGTAAATCAGTTGTGTCCGCTCAGAGAGAGAGAGAGAGCGGGAGAGAGGAGAGAGAGAGAGAGAGAGAGAGAGAGAGAGAGAGAGAGAGAGAGAGGAGAGAGAGAGAGAGAGAGAGAGAGAGAGAGAGAGAGAGAGAGACAGACAGACAGAACAGACAGACAGACAGACAGACAGACAGACAGACAGAGATTGAGAGACAGAGACAGAAAGACATGGAGACACAGAGATCCAGACAGCCAGAAACAGAGACAGAGAGACAGAGAGAGACAGAGAGCAACAGTCAGACACACTAAGAGAAAGACAGAGACAGAGGGAGAGACAGAGATATAGACACAGAGACAGATAGAGACAGAGACAGAGACAGAGACAGAGACAGAGAGACAGACAGAAACAGAGAGAGACAGAGACAGAGAGACAGAGACACAGACAGACACAGACAGACAGACAGACACAGACAGACAGACAGGCAGACAAACAGACAGACAGATAGACAGACAGACCCACTAGGTAGGCCTATTATACAACTGATATGTGGCACTATGGCTCCTCTTATTACGTCATGATCCTGATCAGTCTCTTGTTTTACGTCACGATTGTACCACCTAGTGACGTCAGAATCAAATGCAGGATAATGTCAGTCTTCTGGTGTGTGTGTGTGTGTGTGTGTGTGTGTGTGTGTGTGTGTGTGTGTGTGTGTGTGTGTGTGCGCGCGCGCGTACGTGTGTGTGTATGTGTCTGTGTGTATGTGTGTGTGTGTGTTAGAGAGAGAGAGAGACAGAGACAGAGACAGAGAGAGACAGAGACAGAGACACAGAGAGAGAGAGATAGAGTATGTGTGTGTGAATGTGTGTGTACGCCCGTGCACGTCTGTGTGTGTGTGTATGTGTGCGCGCGCGAGCGCGTATGTGTGTGTATGAATATCTGTGTGTATGAATGTGTGTGTATGTCTGTGTGTGAGTATTTGTGTGTGTGCATCACTTTGAGTAAGTATATGTACGTGAAATTGTGGGCGCGCGAGTGCACGCGTTCGTGTGTGTGCGTGCGTACGTGTGTGAGTGTGAGTGAGTGTGTATGTATACGAGTGCGCATGTGTATGTGCGAGCGCGTAGACTTAAACAGAGTTTATTAAAACGTTGAATCTTGTACAGCAAATAAATCAAAGCGCTTCAAAAAAGCTCATCTACTTCCTAGGTAATAATAATAGTAATACATGGGATTTATATAGCGCTGAATCTTGCAGAGTACACAAATCAAAGCGCTTCCATCCAAATTAGTCACGGGCATGCAACCGTTTACATATAAAATTAATAAATTACATGTCTAGGCGAGCGCCCGCGCACGTGCGCGCGCGCGCGCGCGCCGCACACACACACACACACACACACACACACTCACACACACACACACACACACACCACACACACACACACACACACACACACACACACACACACACACACACACACACACACACACACACACACACACACACACACACACACACACACACACACACACACACACACACACACACAGAGCTAGGTGACAGGGTTTGAGGAGACTGATAAGAGTAGGAACAGATGTGAGGTATATACTGTGCTATGATTTAAGAACGACCCAGGTAGAAAATAAATGTCTTTAGGTTGGATTTGAACGTGTCAAATGA
>CM060325.1:55549189-55551689 GCA_030674155.1 Stramonita haemastoma | reverse complement strand
CGTCATGAAGGTAGCCGCATTCCGACTTCGGGGATGTATGCTGGCGCCTGTGTTTGCGTTTCTTCAACCCATCGAACTCTAACATGAATTATGACATCTTGAAGGTGCATATTTGATTTTTTAACAGGTGCATGTACACGTTGGGAATAAAAGCACTGGTAGGTCTACACTTGGAAGTTGACCCTGGGAACCCGATAAGAAAAAGATCCCCCACCCTTAATTCACCAAATACTGTCAAGATTCGAACTCTTGATTTCATAAATTCGTACTCTCGATTTCATTGATTCGTACTCTTGATTTCATTGATTCGTACTCTTGATTTCATTGATTCGTACTCTTGATTTCATTGATTCGTACTCTTGATTTCATTGATTCGTACTCTTGATTTCATTGATTCGTACTCTTGATTTCATTGATTCGTACTCTTGATTTCATTGATTCGTACTCTCGATTTCATTGATTCGAACTCTCGATTTCATTGATTCGTACTCTTGATTTCATTGATTCGTACTCTTGATTTCATTGATTCGTACTCTTGAGTTTATTGATTCGTACTCTTGATTTCATTGATTCGAACTCTTAATTTCATTGATTGGAACTCTTGATTTCATTGATTGGAACTCTTAATTTCATTGATTCGAACTCTTAATTTCATTGATTGGAACTCTTAATTTCATTGATTGGAACTCTTAATTTCATTGATTCGAACTCTTGATTTCATTGATTGGAACTCTTGATTTCATTGATTCGAACTCTTGATTTCATTGATTCATAGGATCGAATTCGAACGGTCTTAACCACTCGGCCATAGCGTCTATCGATAAGGCCTGTGCGGTCGGCGGGGCTCTAAGCAACATCATTGGATTGGATTGGATTGTCTTACCGCAGTCATACTTCTCTGTGTTCTTACATAATCACTTCACACTACCAGACCGAGTTCCATGCTCCCCCCCTCCCCTCCCCACCCCACCCCCACCCCACCCCGTCCCTCTGCAAGAAACTGCATGCTAGCTGGTTGCAAACATAGTCAGCATGCAAGGGAAGTCAGTCCCCTGACAGTGATGCACAAGGGTTGTCTCCTCTTTCTGGGATGATGGAGAAGTTCTGTGATTGAGCAATTTATTGATTGCTGCAGTGTGTAGGGATGAGGAGGAGGAGGAGGAGGAGAGGAAGGGAGAGGTTTGTGAGGTATCCTGTCTCTCCTGCCCCCCCTCCGCCCTCCCCTCCTCCTCTCCCTCCACCAGTCCAGTTTCTCAAATGACGAATTGCACACTGGAAGAAAACGAAGGGAGGTGATCAGCTAGCTTTACGGTTGTCTTTTCTTTGGAATGATGGAGAGGTAATTTTTTTTTTTTTTGCATTGAGTGGTTCCGGTTTGGCTGGAATATGAGGAGGAATAGTTGATGATGGGACAGTTCAGACAGACAGACAGACAGACATACAGAGACGGACAGAGAGACAGAGAGACAGACAGACTGTCGGACAGACAGACAGTCAGTCAGACAGAAAGATAGACAAACAGATAAACAGTTAGACAGACAGACAGACAGACAAACAGATAGACAGACAGACATATAGACAGACAGATAAACAGACAGAATAAGAAAAAGGGGAGAACGATAGGCAGAAAGACACAATGAAATCGAACTCGAATTCAAATATTTTATTGATGGTACCTGGATAAGCCAGCGGCTTGTTAGCATCAGAGCCTTATGAAAAATAAGGGAAACAGAAACAAACAAACAAACAAACAATAATCAAATAGATGAATAATCAATAATTCCACACTATTTCGCAACACATTGGCACGCTCGTGTCCTTTGCATTTTGGTAGAGTGTACCTATATTATAGATATAATTATTTGCACACAAACATGGGTTAACGACAAGCTACGCAATAAGCATTTAGTACAAAATCATCAAAATTAGCCTTAAATTGAACGCCAGGAGAAGATTACATAGACACATGGGGAGGCTACAGCGCAAATGCACAGTAATATTGGGAATGAGAGAGAGAGGCAAGGCAAGGCAAGGCAAATTCTTTTATTTCGAGTAATGAATAATGAATAAGCACTCGTGTGCTTTTCTTTTACATCAGGGATAAGATCAAGATAAAAAAAACAACCCAACCCTCCTCTAACTAAGCAAAAACAGCAAAAATGATCCAAATACCAAGAACAAAAGACCATACCCAGTAGCAAACAACAGACAAGAGATAAGGACAGAAAGACAATACTGAGGTAATAAAAATGCACTCATTCAGAGAACAAGAATGAGAGAGAGAGAGAGAGAGAGAGAGAGAGAGAGAGAGAGAGAGAGAGAGAGAGAGAGAGAGAGAGAGAGAGAGACACACACACACACACAGACACACAGACACACAGACACACAGACACACAGACACACAGACACATAGACACATAGAGACATAGAGACAAACAGATAGACAATCAGACAGAACTGAAAAGGAAAGAAAAGAAAAGAAAGATGGAATAAACATAAT
>CM060325.1:55539189-55544189 GCA_030674155.1 Stramonita haemastoma | reverse complement strand
ATCATAAATTATTTCATTATACCACCATACCATCATATCCTCCGAATCACACGTGTTAACAGCTCATTTTAAAATACTCAAAAAATACATTGACAACAAGCCAGCTTTTTTTTTTATATCGTTGCCTCGGCAAAGGAAAGCTATCTAACATTCGTCCGCTTGCTATGTCATGAAAATCTAATTACAGGGCACATTTGCATAAATTTGCATATAATGATTGTCTGGCAAGCAGCCTATACCCAAAAGGTTTCCATGATATTTTGTCTCCCAACAGAATTATATGCTCTTACCAAACTTCATAGTTCTATTCTCTTTATTTTTTATTGATTCTTTTATATCGAGGATAATGGAATAAGCACTCGTGTGCTTTTTTCATCCAGTCCCCTTTGTGTATGCAGTTTTGTAAATATTCTCATCTGTTCCCACCGGCACACGATGGCCTACTCTAACGAAAAGCGGAACAGGATTTAACCTGCGCGCAAGATAAGATGTTCTGCGTACGTTCACACACTGGGCCTCGGTTTATAGTCACGTCCGAAGGACTTTTGGGGAGAGTGGAGTCTGCACTGATGTTAACTCCAGGGGGAAATTCCCTCGAACGGGAATCGAACTCGGGTCGTCAAATTGTGAGTGCAATGTTCTGACCACTAGACTATCCCGTTCCCTTAAAAGCCTAATAATAAGGTGTAGAGTGGTATTTCTTTGCAGAAACTGATAGTGATCAATACAATAGCCTAAGAATGGGGACAGGATAGCTCAGCGGTCAGAGCACTCGCTTTCCATAAGCAAAGGTTAAGCAGCATTGAACGTGGTTACCAAACGAATGGGTGACGGTTTGCGCGCCTTGACTTCAGTACAGTCCACCCAGTTCACCCAGCTGTAAGTGGGTATCTGCCGATTTTAGGGTCAAGGAAGGTAAAGCAGCGAGGGAAAGGAGATGGGCGCCGCCCTCAATACGCTCTGGCCCCTGGAGAAGCTGAGATCTCTGACATATAGCTCCCAAACGACCGGATAGCCTTTGGGAACACTTTTACCTTTTTATGGATGAATTATTCAAAGGCAAACTCAAGCAAGAAAGAAGTTCATGAGAATAAAGATCAAAATGGATTACTGGACTAGATCTAGAGCCTGCCTAGAAAGCAAGAAGGTTTGGGTTTGATCCCTGTTTGTGCCCACAGTTTTTCCCCCCAGGCAACTAGACATTGATTTGAGGTCTCTGTTCTAGTCTTTTGGATGAGACAACCAATAAACTGAGGTCTACTGTGCAACACGTACGCATTCAGTGTACGTAAAGGAACCTAAGACAGCAAAAGAGTTCTTCTTCTATCTCGTAGTCTATTTAGACCGTAAGGGCGCCACGGAAGACCTCGCAACCAGCTCTCTCCATTTCCCTCTGTCTTCGACCTTTCTCAGGGTGTCACTCAGCCTGAGGCCCGTCCACTCTCGAATCTTGTCCTCCAATCTCTTTCTCTGCCTGTCTCTCCTTCTCCCGCCTTGCACAGTTCCCTGCAGAATCGTCTTGGCAAGCCCTGTTGATCTTGTGACGTGCCCATACCACTTCAGTTTGCGTTTTTTGACTGTGGTCAGGAGATCTTCAAAGGTTATCTCCAGGAAAAACTCTGTAGACAAAATCCAATCTCGTAGGCAAAGAAATACACAGGAGAGGATCTTAATTTTTCCCCCATTCCTCGGATAGAGCTCCAAGGTTCACCAATGGTGGGTTTGTGAGTAATAACTTTTTTTTAAATTCCCACCATGAAGGTAGCCGCATTCCTACTTCGGAGATGTGTGTTGGTAATATTATTTTTCTTTCCAAATTGGGTAGCGCTGCTTCCGGGAAAGGCCATTTCGAATTTTACTCAAACAAACCTGCTATAACTGAAAGCGATATACACTACACTACACTACACTACACTACACTACACTACACTACACTACACTACACTACACTACACTACACTACACTACACTACACTACACTACACTACACTACACTACACTACACTACACCGCGCCGCGCCGTACCGCACGGCACCACACCACAATACAATACAATACAATACAATACAATACAATACAATACAATACAATACAATACAATACAATACAATACAATACAATACAATACAATACAATGCGAAACAATACAATGCGATACAATACACTATGCTCCTATTTGATCCCATACACCATGATATAATGCAGTAAAATGCAGTATACTTATTTTGTAAACTATAAACAGTAAAATAAAATAGATTACAATTAAATAGAACAAAATAACTAAGAAAAAAAGGGAAAAACAAACAATAGATACCACATTTACACACACACACACACACACACACACACACACACACACACACACACACACACACACACACACACATGACGTTTCGGCAATACAGACACAGCGACAAACAGGCATAACATACCGGGTAGACATAGTGACAGACAGACAGACAGACAAACAAACAGACAGCCAGGCAAACAGACAGGAGAGCACACGGATGATGAATGCATTGGAAATCTGACATTACTGACAAAAGAAGACGGGAATATTTGATATCCTCTCATAAAATCCTTGCATTATTATTCATGTCTTTAGAAACAAAATTAATCAAAAGGACATTTTTTCTCTCTTTTTTCTAAATTCATTAGAAATTCAGACTTCTTCCGAAGCGATTTCACTCACTCACTCACTCAGTCCCATGTCCCAAGGGACGTAGGGGGGACATGAGAGAAGACGCAACAGAGATCTTTTTCCATGCTTCACGATCCTGCGTGGCTAGTAGGAGGTGTTGCAGGGGTTGGGCGGTCCAGTCTTTGATGTTGTCAACCCATGATTTCTTTTGGCGGCCTCTTCTTCTCTTGCCCTCGACTGTTCCTTGCAGGATGGTTTTTGCTAGGGTGTTGTGTCTTGTGGTGTGACCAAACCACATCAGCTTTCTCCTCTTTATGGTGGAGAGCAAAGGCTCTTGGGGGCCCACACGCTTTTTGATTTCTTCTTTCACATAGTTATTGGTCTTGTGTTCTTTGTATGATATTTTGAGGAGTCTTCTGTGGCACTTGTTCTCGAATGCTTGGATTCTCCTCTCTAACTCTGCTGTCAGAGTCCATGATTCACAGCCATATAGGAGGATAGATATCACGAGGGATTTGTAAAGGTGGTATTTGGTGCAATAATTTTATGTATATGCGCAATGATACTCACATGCATGTCGCGCACGCGCGCGCGCGCGTGTGTGTGTGTGTGCGCGTGTGTGTGTTTGTTTGTGTGTGTGTGTGTGTGTGTGTACGCGCGCGCACGTGTGTGTATGTGTATGTGTGTGCGCATGCGTGTGTGCGTGTGTGCGTGTGTGTGCATGTGTGAGTGCGTGCGAGCATGAGTGTGTACGTATGTGTGCGCATGAGTGCGAGTGTACATGCGTGTGTGTGTGCGTGCGTGCATGCGTGCGTTCGTGCGTGCGTGTTTGCATGTTGTGAATTTGTGTACGTGTGTGCTTGCGTGCGGTGCGTGCTTGCGCGCGCGCGCGTGCATGCGTGCATGAGAGTATGTGTGTGTAAGTGTGCGTGCGTGAGAGTATGTGTGTGTGTTTGTTTATGTGTGTGCGTGCGTGTGTGTGTGCTATGTGTGTGTGTGCATGCGTGCGTGTGTGTGTGCTATGTGTGTGTACGTGTGTGTGTGTGTGTGTGTGTGTGTGTGTGAAGGAAAGATTAATGGGTAAGATGGTGTATCCCTACATGTGCGTAGGTGCACATGTATGTAAACTGACACTCATGAAATTATTACTTTTGAGCATAGGGGCGCAAAAAGAAAGAAGGAGAAAAGGAATGGGGGGGGGGGAACAGGAGAAAGAGGAAAATATAAAGAGATTAAAAAAAAGAAAGAAAGAAAACAGCAACGAAACAAAGAAAACAGGAACAAAGGAAACAACAGAAAAAAGAGGGAAAATGAAAAGAGGGGCAGACAGACACACGACCAGGTCGAGAGAGAGAGAGAGAGAGAGAGAGAGAGAACTCTCCAACTCGAACTCGAACTGGAAAGGTTTATTCATGAAAAAAGGCCATTGGCCCATACATGAAGGGGGTTGCCAAATAACAATAACGATAATTGCTTTAAGCTGACACACGATGCTACTCCAAGCCATGGAAACCACAGCATTGATTAGTAATGTACATCGAGACACGAAACTCTTTACTGTCCAGATATGTTACAGCGTTCCGTTCCGAGCCTTTCTTTCGTCCAGCCTTTGTCACAAACACACCCTTAGGTCTAGGCTAGGCCTAGCCAAGAAACCGCTGTAATAGTTCTCTAAGTGTCGCTAAGTCCCTTGAAGCACACGATAGGGTCTCCGTGTGTAGTGTGTTCTGGATTTGCTTCCCATTCCGCAAACTGGCGAGTTTGACACGTTCCTCTTTTAGCATGTTTTTCTCTTGCTGTTTGACAAACCAGTA
The DNA here is from genome assembly GCA_030674155.1 of Stramonita haemastoma. Taxonomy (NCBI): domain Eukaryota; kingdom Metazoa; phylum Mollusca; class Gastropoda; order Neogastropoda; family Muricidae; genus Stramonita; species Stramonita haemastoma. The sequence goes on along the minus strand of CM060325.1, from coordinate 55,539,734 downwards.
CACACATACTGGCTCAGTGTCTGGTTGGCATGCGCACTGGATCACAATGTCGTCTGACTCACACGTCACAATATCTTCACCGTCTGAATGATGTAGCACGGATTTTCTAAAGTGTGTATTTCTTTGTCTGTCTCTTAGCCTTTTCTGTACAGATCTATCAGTTAGAGTAGCCACGTACTGTTTGACATTTCTTGTGTTGAATGGACCAACAATATTATCATCGTTCACCTCAGGCTGCAAAACACACATATCAGCACACATATCAGCACAGTCACTACAATCAGACATACAGGGAGGTTCTAAATCAACCAATGATGGCAACGTAACTGATGTTTTTGTGTTGATGTCCTGTGTGTGTGTTGTTGGTAGGTCTATTCCATGTGTATCTACACATGCTGTATTCCCCTGTTCTACTCCACTGTCAAGCAGACTCGAGGCACTGAGGACACAGTCACTTTCACACACAACACTTGCCTGCTTCTCTTTATGCTTTCGAGAGCGCTCAACATCTCGTTGTCTTTGAGAAAACGATTTTTTCCTGTAGT
>CM060325.1:55531689-55534189 GCA_030674155.1 Stramonita haemastoma | reverse complement strand
CTGACATAACAATTGTTGGTTGAGTGGAGGAGAAAGTTTGCCAGCATCTTCACTCTCTGAACACAGAATACAGCAGCTGTTTGGTGGCTTACAACTGTTTGCAAACTCCACGGTTAGACAGTAGTGGGACGGCACTTTCCTCCATTTAAGCTTGTGTTATCCAGCTTGTGATCTGACTGTAGATAAATTTGTTGGTTTTAAGTCTCCATCCACTTGTCCATTTTTACCCTTCTGGAGTCAACACTGGTTCTTTTTTCCCCGTTTACTCGGTAAGGGCATGGGTACGCTTAAGAATGGTTTGGGTTTGGCCACTTTTATTATAGATAGATAGATAGATAGATAGATAGATAGATAGATAGATAGATAGATAGATAGATAGATAGATAGATAGATAGATAGATAGATAGATAGATAGATAGATAGATAGATATAAACGTATAATTATACATATATATACCTATATATGTGTGAATATATTTTATATACATCGTTTTTTCGTTTCTGGGCAAGTACAACCAACCAGCCAAACAAACAAACAAACAAAACCCTCGTCACACACACAGAGCCAATCCACACAGCATCCAGCTCAGTAGTCCCTGGAAGTGGGGTGATGATTTTCTGCAAGACAAGACAACACACTTTGATACATGTCTGTCTGTTCAGCGCCAGAGATTCACACGAACATTCCCGGACCACAGAGGATTTCAAGGGAACTTTTCATGCACTTACCAATGGTGAGAGAACTTGCAAAACTTACCAGATTAAAACCGTGGTTTGGAGAAGTTGCACATTAAAGAAAAAAGATGTTAGATTAAAAGTGTTGTTGCGGAAAAGTTTCACATTAAAGTAAAAGGCATTAACTTTGCTTTCAAGTCCACAAAGAGCTGAAATGCAGTTTTGCGCTAGGTTGAAGTGCTGTACGATTTCTAGTTTTATTGGGGTTTTTTTGGTTGTGTTGTTTTTGTTGTTGTTGTTGTTGTTGTTGTTGTTGTTGTTGTTGTTGCTGTTGTTTTTGGTGGTGGTGGTGGTGGTGGTGGGGGGGGGGGGGTGAACACTGGGAGTGTTTGATCAACAGAATAGTTAAACAGGATGGGTTTCGTTTCAGTATGTGTTTTTGTTTTCAAAGGTCGAGTTTGACTTGATTTTTATTTATTTATTTTGTTTGTTTATTTGTTTACTTAATTACTTATCATATAATCCATTCATTCATACATTCATTCATTCATTCATTCTTTCTTTCTTTCTTTCTTTCTTTCTTTCTTTTTTTTTTTCTTTCTTTCTTCTTCTTTCTCTCTTTTCTTTTTTTTAAAATCGAAATTCTGCTATTTCCTGGATAATACATAAACAATCATGAGCTTTCGTTTTTACTTCCAGTTCCCGTGTGCATGTATGGTTTTGTAAATTTTAACATCTGTTCCCACCAGCACACAAAAGGGTAGAACAGGTTTTATCATGTGTGCAAGGTGTTCTAGATACGTTCATATTCAGAACCCTGGTTTGTAGTCTCTTATGAAGGACTTTCGGGGAAGTGAAGTAAGTACTGGTGTACACCTTTCCTACCGCAAACGAGACAGTCTCGTTTTCGTTATAACCCATGGTAGACCGCAAACGAGACACTCTCGTTCCTGATGGGTACTTTCGTTTCGTCCGAACACGGGCTCGAACCCAAGCCGTCAGATCGCAAGCGCAACTCTCTAACCACCAGGCTATCCCGTCCTTTTTTGTATCACATGCAAGACCGAAAAAAACTTAGGGTATGGCAAAATAAAGCGACACAATGCAATATAACGCAACATGCAAAAACACACAAAAAAACTGATGAGACTATGAACCGAAGTCGTCAAATTGCGAGTGCAATGTTCTGACCACTAGGCTATCCCGTCCCCACTGTCACTCATGTCAGTGGCCGCCGAAGAACAGGAAGAACCAGAAAGACAAAGAACAAGAAGAAAACACCGAGGATGACCAAGACAAACAAGAACAAAATGTAGCAGTATCCTACACACACAGCTTCTCTCTCCACATATCCTCTGTTGGGGGACAACATAGCCTAGTGGTTAGAACATTGCGCTCGCAATCTGACGACCCGTTCAAAGGGATATTTTCCCCTGGAGTTAACGTTAGTGCAGACTCCACTCTCCCCAAAAGTCCTTCGGATGAGACTATAAACCGAGGCCCCGTGTGCGAACGCACGCAGAACATCTTGCGCACACATTAAAACCTGTTCCGTTTTTCGGAAGAGTAGGCCATTGTGTGCCGATGAGAAAAGATGACAAAGTTTACAAAGCCGCAATCACACAGGGACTGGATGAAAGAAAAGCACATGAGTGCTTATTCCAGTATCCTCGATGTGAAAGAATAAAATAAATATATACATTATTAAATTATGTCAGTGGCCACCGAAGAACAGGAAGAACCAAAAAGATAAAAGAACAAGAAAAAGACAACGAAGAGGACCAAGACAAACAAGAAGAAAATGTAGTAGTATCCTACACACAAA
>CM060325.1:55524189-55526689 GCA_030674155.1 Stramonita haemastoma | reverse complement strand
TAATTTTTTTTCAGTGTGTCTTGATCTCCGAGTGACATGGGTTTCAATGTTCCATGTCAATTTTTTCTATCCCTGAAATTTGACTTTTGTATGCTTCGAAATTGATCAACATGTGCATGCATTACCACGCCCATCCTCAGTTGGTTGTATTGTGGCCTAAGGCCGAAGTACCATTAAACCATTTCAGTGTTCAGTGTTCTCTCTTTCTCTCTCCCCTCTCTCTCCTCCTCCCTCTCTTCACCCCTCTCTCTCACCCTCTTTCTCTCTCTATCCCCTCTCTACCCTCTCTCTCTCTCTCTCTGTCTCTCTGTCTCTATGTCTCTGTCTCTGTCTCTCTCTGTCTCTCTGTCTCTCCTCTCTCTCTCTCTCTCTCCCCCTCCTCTCTCTCTCTCTCCCTCCCCCCTCTCTCTCCCTGTTTGTAGATGTAATAGGCGTGTAAAAACGTCAAACTATCACCATCACCATGATGAGTTTTTAAAAAATGACATCATTTTCATTTCAGACAGACAATTTCCCAATAATGATCAAACATAAGGACAGAAAAGAACACGTGTCTACTCTATCCTCTCCACCACCCCCTCCCCCCAGCCTCCTCTCCCCTCTCTCCTCCCCCCTCCCTGTCCCAAACGGTACAGCTTTGACAGGAGCCATCAGGACCCTTATCAGACCGTTTCCTTGGATTCGTAAATCAATACACTGCCCATTTGCTGACCCTAAAATAGCCGTTAGCCATCTGTGTCCACATTCCTACCCTTTCCTGACATTTCACACTGAACGCTTTTTGCAGCCTCTTTGCATATTCATTGCCTTGTACACGTCTGTCTGTACTGAAATCATGCTAAGCTTCGTCCATTTACGGTATTTCGAAATATGTCTGCACACTCATATCTGAATGTAAGGAATTGGATGGTGAATGATAACCTGTTCTAGCCAAATGATTGCATTGTTAGTTGATGTTTTGTTGTGAGAGATATGTCAACATAGTATAGTAAGAAAATGATGTAGCGATGTTTTGTGTGCTTAGGTAATCTATGTTCAGCTATTATGTTGAGTTTTTGAACCCAAACAGTGTGGGCATGAAGTACTCACCTTTTACTGTAAGTTCTACACTATGTCTTTAATTAACAGAAAGAGGAGGGGTAAAGGAGGAATAGAGGAATGGGTTGTGGAGAGAGAGAGAGAGAGAGAGAGAGAGAGAGAGAGAGAGAGAGAGAGAGAGAGAGAGAGAGAGAGAGAGAGAGAGAGAGAGAGAGAGAGAGAGAGAGAGAGAGAACATTGAACACTGAACACTGAACACTGAAAGGTTTTATCGTACATCGGCCTTGGGCCACAATACAAAACATGTTTGGGGCAGGGGTAAGGTAGACATCAAAGCAGAAAACGTTTTCATCCATTTTACATTTCCAATCATCACACTCAATGTCTTCTAGTTACCATCATCCCCATCATCCTCATTATATACATAATCATTGCCATCAGCGTCTTCATTATCCATTGCAGCAGCTGCAGCAAGTACATTAACATCACCATCATTACTTTTATCATCTACATCATCATCATCATCATCAATATCATTTTCATCATCTGCACTTTCATCATCTTCTTCAACCTATATGATTATCATCGTGACGATCATCAACTTCACTGTCTTACATCGTGGTCACGACCATTCTCATCCTCATGTACATCCTCATTTCCATCCTCATCTCTAACATTTTCATCATAGCCACCGCTACCACAATCACCATCAACATGCACACCATCATAACCTTTAGTATCCACATCATCGTAACCATAAGCACCTTCAGCATCTATTATTTTATTTTATACCACTTCATGTCACAGCAGATTTTTCTACGTGAAATTCGGGCTGCTCTCCCCGCGGAGAGCGCGTCGTCACAAGTGCAGCGCCACCCAATATATCTTTTTCTTTTTCCTGTCTGCAACTGTATTTTGTTTTCTTATCAGAGTGGCTTTTTATTTTGTTTTACAGAATTTTTTTCAGGGAAAACTTCCTTGTTGCCGTGGGTTCTTTTACGTGCGCTTAATAATTATGTGTAACACACGGGACCTCAGCTTATCGTCTCATCCAAAAGACTAGCGCCCAGACCACCACTCATGGTGTAAATGGATGGGGGACAAGTTTTGGGCCCAAACGGGATTCAAACCACCGCACACTCCAACCCGGACTTTTTGCTTTCTAGACAGGCGCGTTACCTCTAGACCATCGATCCACCTCTGAGATAGAGACAGAGACAGAGAGTCAGAGACAGAGAGAGAGAGAGACAGATACAGACATGCAGACAGACAGACAAAGAAGGAGAAAAAAACTGTACAACTAACAGTTAACCAACAGTGTGAGCGTTGCAAGGTTTCTGGACGTTGTGTGAAGCCAGGAGAGGAGAGGAGCAGGCAGACACAGGGGACACACCATATATGGTTTCCTCCGCCATTGTCATGTCAGATGATTGTCGTCTGCCAGTGTACACACTCAGTAAAG
>CM060325.1:55501689-55504189 GCA_030674155.1 Stramonita haemastoma | reverse complement strand
TTTGTTGAACTTTATTTTTATTTTGATCTTTTTCTCTTTTTTTGATATTCTGTCATACAATTATACTCAATTTCAAAAGAGTATTTTTATCGTTAGTCAGGTAATTGATGCATGGTGTGTGTGCGTGCGTGCGCGTGCTCTGTGTGTGTATGTATGTATGTGTGTGTGCGCGCGTGCGCGTGAACAGAACAGATCAGAACATCGTTTATTGCCATGGAAGCATACAAAGCTTATAGGCACAAGTAAGCAAATTGGGTGTGTGTGTGTGTGTGTGTGTGTGTGTGTGTGTGTGTGTGTGTGTGTGTGTGTGTGTGTGTGTGTGTGATTTGTGTGTGTGTGTTTGTGTGTGTGTGTGTACCCATACGGGAGATAGATGGAGGACAAAAAAACGCCCGTCACTCAGTCTGTTAAGCCGTTGCCGGTAATTCACTTAATCTTTCTTTAGTGTGCTTCATTGCCACGTAAGTCTGTCTACTATTTCGTCTGTAAATCTCTCTCATGCGCGGGGCCTGACATTTGTATTTGTTTTGTTTTTAATATTTTGTACCACTTTATGTCACAGCAGATTTCTCTGCGCGAAATTCGGGCTGCTCTCCCGCGCGGGGAGAGCGCGTCGCCACAAGTGCAGCGCCTACCCATTTTTTTTTCTTTTTCCTGCATGCAACTGTCAGGCGTTTAAGGGCAGTGCAACGCATTTTCGCTCATATGACACACAACAATAGTTGCTGTCTGAGCGTTCGACGACGACGACAACGACGACGACGAAGACGACGACGACGACGACGACGACGACACGACGACGACGAAGAAGAAGAAGAAGAAGAAGAAGAAGAAGAAGAAGAAGAAGAAGAAAACAACAAACAACAACAACAACAACAACAACAAGGGGTGTGATCATTATCCACTAAGTGAGAGCCCCAGTTTTTTCCTTAACTTTTCAACCAGTTTTCCTTTTTCTTTTAAATAAACATTAGAGTGGGTATCTTTTTTTTTCTTTTTTTTTTTACAACTAGTTATGTGGGCCAATTTGATTCCATGGACTGAGAATTCCCCGAAGAAATGAAAACCCAGAGGCCATAAAAACGTGTCCATGTAGTCTGCTGCCTAGCGGCAGACAGTTTAAAGCTGTAGGCCATGGGGCCACGGCACACGGGGACCCGACCCAGCTGTCCTCGGCATGAGGACAGCTTGAATGAAACTCAATGAATGAACGAGCTAGGAGCGCGAGATGGAGTGGGGAAGAGAGAGAGAGAGAGAGAGAGAGAGAGAGAGAGAGAGAGAGAGAGAGAGAGAGAGAGAGAGAGAGGAGAGAGAGAGAGAGTGAGAGTGATGAGATGATTGATTGATTGATGATTGATTGATGAATTGATTGATTGATTCTTTTATACGAGGATAATGGAAATAAGCACTCTGTGCTTTTACGGTCAGGAGAGCAGAGCAGAGAGAGGACGAGCGAGGGAAGAGAGAGAGACAGAGAGAGAGAGATGAGAGAGAGAGAGTAGAGAGAGAGAGAGAGAGAGAGAGACGAGAGAGAGGAGGAGAGAGAGAGAAGAGGAGAGGAGAGAGAGAGGAGGTAGTGTGGGTGGGAGAGGGAAGGGGGGGGGGGACTAAGGCAGAAATAAAGTGAAAAAAGATAGTGAGAGAAGATGGAGAAGGAAAAGAGGTGGAGGAGAGAGAGAGAGAGAGGGAGGAAGAGAGGAGAGAAAAGAGAAGAGAAGAGAGAAGACAGAAGAAGAGCAGACAGAAGACAGACGGAGAAGACGAGAAGAGAGAGAGGGAGAAGAAGAGAGAGGACAGAGCAGCAGAGACAGGAGAGAGCAGAGCAGAGAGAGAGCAGAAGAGACAGACAGAGAGACAGAAGACAGACAGACAGACGACAGACGACAGACACGACAGACGACAGACACAGACAGACAACAGACAACAGACAGACAGACAGACAGACAACACACACACGACACAACACACAACACACACAACCACACACAACACACACACACAACACAACACACACAGACACACAGACAGTGTGTGGGGGAAAACATAGCTTTTGACCTCAAATAAATAGGAACTGTTATTTGAATATTGGCCTGTAGCATCCTTGCTTACGTGCATTTTGTTCTGCTGTCATTGACGTTCAGGCGTTTTTATTGACGGTGCTGTATCTATGGTTGTTGTTGTTCATGTCTAGTAGTTTAAATTCCTGTTGCCCTCAATGCCCATCCATTTAGCTTTTATAGGCTTTAAACGGCCAATGTCCAACACGTTCCCTAGGTTAATGATGATGGTTCTAAATGTTGACTGCTGTAAAGCACCCATTGAATTCAAATGCTTATTAGTCTGAGGGTTTATTGAAGTAAAAGCTGTTGGATTTATTGAGGGCAAAATAGCCTAGTGGATAAAACAGTTTGATGCTAACTATGGGCGTAGGGTTTTTGTTTGTTTTGTTTTTTGTTTTGCTTTGTTTAGTTTTTGTTTTTGTGTGTCGTTTGTCATTCTT
>CM060325.1:55486689-55491689 GCA_030674155.1 Stramonita haemastoma | reverse complement strand
AAAAACACAATACAGAGACACTGAAAAAAAAGAAAACAGAAGACAGACCAAAACAGACGAAAAACGCAACGCATTTCTGTTTCCATCTATTATTTCCATTGCAATTACTACCTCACTATCAATTATTGTGATAGCTGGCATTCACAAATATCAGAAATATATTGCTGACCGTATTTCTGACGTGTTTGTTTGTTAGTTTTTTTTATTTGTTTTTATTTTATTCTATGATTTTTTTATCTGACAAAATTGACTGTTTGGATAAATAGCCCAATTGACCCTCCAACACATAATGAGTCACATTGTATCGGAGCTAAGGTTTTAGCTGTTGACATGTTATCGATTTCCAATATTAACAAAAAACTTTTCAATTAAAAAAATATCTGACATTTCTATGAAAGGTATGAAGAAATCGAAATAGTAGACCCCAGACAGGGAAAAAATAAGAAATAAACAAGTTTTGTATCTTAATTTGAATTGTTTTGACTTCTTTGCTTTACAATATTCAGCGCTATGTAAATAGCATACATTATTATCAAAATCATCATCATCATCATCACCTTTCTTCTTCTTCTTCTTCTTCTTCTTCTTCTTCTTCTTATTATTATTATTATTATTAAAAGTTCTGCAGGATGAGGCGTTGTGTGTTTTAAACGCATTTTTCACGCAAAATAAAATTTAAAAATCAAACCTTTGCTACATTATCACAAGAGAGAAGAAACCTTACAGTTCTATAATCAATCAGAATCTCGAAATCGGCAACCTGACCCCCACCTGCCTAAAATAGCTCCAAGCAACACAAAAAAAGTGGGTCAGGTGCAAAGCGACTCATGTCGTGTGGGAGGGTCACGAATTCAGAGCGCGACAAGAAGTAGCCTAGACTTACAACTCTGGTAGCTGAAACCTGGAATCCATCCCAGGCCCTCAGATCACAAGCGTAATGCTTTTAGCACCAGGCTATAGTATTGAGGAGGAGGAGGAGGATAGCGCTATGTTGTTGTTGTTGTTGTTGTTGTTGTTGTTGTTGTTGTTATTACTGCTATTATTATTAGTATCATTATTTGTATTATTTTTTTTATTATTTTTATTATTATTATTATTATTGTTGTTGTTGTTATTATTAATATTATTATTATCATCATTATAAAACTGATAAGGATGATGGCGATGATGATGATGATGATGATGATGATGATGATGATGATGATGATGATACTTATAATACTAATACTAATACTAAAACTAATATGGGGCGGGATAGCTAAGTGGTCAGAGCGCTCGCTCTCTCCAAGTCAAGTTAAGCAACGCCGAGCGTGGTTACCAAGTTGGACGGGTGACCGTTTGTGCGCCTTGACTTCAGTACAGCAGTACAGTCCCCCCCAGTTCACCCAGCTGTAAATGGGTACCTGCCCTAGGGTCAGGGAAGGTAAAGGGAAGGTAAAGCAGCGAGGGAGAGGAGATGGGCTCCGCCCTCAATATGCTGGCCTCTAGAGAAGCTGAGGTCTCTGATGCCTCGCTCCCCTTCGACCACACAGGTTACAGGACACTTTTACCTTTACCAAAACGAATAATGACGATGATAATGATGATGATTATGATGATGATGACGACAACGACGACGATGATGATGATGATGATGTGTGGAATTCATGTGGCGCCGAATCTTGTAAAACAAACAAATCAAAGCGCTATCCCGCCCACCGGAAGTGAAATGAAACACGTGACGTTGCGCATCCGTTTCACGTGGAACTAACTGTGAATTGTGACCTGCGCTCCTGCTTGCTGGAATGGTTGTGTAATAGTGCTGTTCTTTTAAGAGAGAGAGAGAGAGAGAGAGAGAGAGAGAGAGAGAGAGAGAGAGAGAGAGAGAGAGAGAGAGAGAGAGGAGAGAGAGAGAGAATGAATGAATGAATGAATGAATGAATGAATGAATTATCTTTATTCTTCAAGGGTTACAGAGTAAGCATTACATACTTTTTTCATGAGAGAGAGAGAGAGACAGACAGACAGACAAAGAGAGACAGACAGACAGACATAGACAGACAGACAGACAGACAGACAGACAGACAGACAGAGACAGAGACAGAGACAGAAAGAGAGACACACAGAGAGAGAAACAGAGAAAGAGAGGCAGAGACACAGAGAGACAGACAGACAGACACAGAGAGAGAGAGAGAGAGAGAGAGAGAGAGAGAGACAGACAGACAGACAGACAGACAGACAGACAGACAGACAGACAGACAGACAGACAGAGAGAAGAAGAAGAAGAAGAAGAAGAAGAAGAAGAAGAAGAAGAAGAAGAAGAAGAAGAAAGAAAAAAAAGGAAACCATTGACAATAGGATCACATACCACGGGTGTGTGCTCTTGCAAACAGGTTTATGCAATCATGGCAGCTGGTTTTGAGGCATGCACACGAGCGTGCAAACAGAGTGACACGTGCACCGGTGCGTGCATGCGTGTGTGTGCATGCGTGTGTGTGTGTGTGTGTGTGTGTGTGTGCGTGTGTGTACGTGTGTGTGTGTGAGCGTGTTGTGTGTGTGTTTGCGTTTGTGAGTGTGTGTGTGTGTGTGAGTGTGCGTGTGTGAGCGTGTGTGTGTGCGCGTAAACGTGTGTGTGTGTGTGTGTCCGTGCGTGTGTATGCTTGTGTGTGTGTGTGCGTATGTGTGTGTGTGTGTCTGCATGCATGCAATCCTAAGTGGTGGCAGTGAGACAATGCCTCTTGATATTTGTCTTGAAACGCTCAGACAGCAACTATCATTGTCTGTCATATGCGCGAAAATGCGTTGCGCTGCCGTTAAGCGCCTGACAAGTCAGGCCCTGCACGTCTAACGTCGACGTGGGAGAGACTTGTTATCTTTTAAAGTATTCCTGGGGTAAAAAAAGGTACGAGAGTGGACCAAGGAGGTAGAAAATAGGCAAGAAGGAGGTAAAAGGAAGAAAAGAAAGAAGGCAGAAACAAAAAGAGGGATAGAAAAGAGGGAGGTCCATGCACAGAAATTCCAGAAAGTGGGAATGCCATAGATAACTGACATGACCTGACTCGAGTTTCAGCTCCTGGATGAGCCTTCATCAGAGGTCCCGGGGGTGATTGAAGCTCCACCTGCTGCGGTACCTCACAGCAAGACTAATATCACCATTAGCGAATCTCGGTGTTCTAGCCGATAAACGACAAAAAAGGATCGTTATTTACAAAGCAAGCGGGTTCGATTCCCGTTCGAGGAGATTTTTCTCCTGGAGTTAACATCAGTGCTGACTCCACTCTCCCGAAAAGTCCTTCGGATGAGACTATAAACCGAGGCCCCGTGTGCGAACGCACGCACAACATATAGTGCACACGTTAAAGCCTGTTCCGCTTAACGTAAGAGTAGGCCATCGTGTGCCGTGGGAACAGATGACATTTACAAGACTGCATACACACGGGGACTGGATGTAAAAGAGCACAAGAGTGCTTATCCCATTATCCTCGATATAAGAGAACCAATCAATCAATCAATCAATCAAGCAAGCAAGCAAGCAATCAAGCAAAAAAGCAAGAACTAATACTTCCTCTTCGTTGAACGCTCAGACAGCAGCTATTAATGAACAAAAAAATGCGTTGTGCTGCCGTTAAGCGCCTGACGAGTCAGGCCCAGCGAATCAGACTTCGGTGTGAACTAATACAAACAAGCCTATCTGCTGATCAGGCAAACACACCAAACTAGAAAAAAAAAAAACACACGTTGTAAATAATTAATCTGCCAGGGTTGTGGGCCTGTTGTCTTAAAACTTAATCTGTCACAGATGCTTTTAGCCTTCATTATTGATTTTTTGTTGGCATCAACCCAAATCTATTGATAGGGGGGGGGGGATGAAAAATAAAATGCAATGCAGGCCACACAAACAAATCAGAAAAATCAGCAAAATAAATGTCGAAATAAGTATAGAGGCGTGCACACACACATATTATACTTGCACACATGCACGTGGAGGCATACACACACGCAGGCTCACTGTCTCTTTGTCTCTCTCCTCTGTCTCTCCTGTCTCGCTCTCTCTCTCTTCCCCTCTCTCTCTCTCTTCTCTCTCTCTCTCTCTCTCTCTCTCTCTCTCTCACTCACTCCCTCACTCACTCACTCACTATCAATCATTATTGATTCTTACTTCTGATTTTCATTTCTGAATGAGTGTCTTTTTATATTATTACCTTATTATTGTATCTGTCTTATTTCTTGCCTGTTGTTTGATATTTGGTATGGTTTCTTGCTCTTGGTATTTGGATCATTATTATTGTTGTTATTTAGTTAGAGGGTATTTTTTATCTTGATATTATCCCTGAAAGGGCGGGGACTGGATATAAAAAAGCACATGAGTGCTTATTCATTATCCTCGAATAAAAGAATTTGCCTTGTCTTGCCTTCCTGCCCCCCCCCCTCTCTCTCTCTCTCTATCTGTGTGTGTGTGTCTCTCTCTGTCTCTCTCTCTCTATCTCTCTCTTTTTGTCTCTTTGTCTCTGTCTCTCCCTCTCCCTCTCTCTGTCTCCCTCTCTCTCTGTCTCTGTCTCCGTCTCTGTCTGTCTGTCTGTCTGTCTGTCTGTCTGTCTGTCTGTCTGTCTGTCTGTCTCTCTCTCTCTCTCTCTCCCCTCTCCTCTGTGTGCCTGTCTGTCTGTCTCCCCCCCCCTCTCTTTCTCGCTCTGTGCATGCTCGTCCTCATTCTCCACGCTCCAGAACCCTACTGCTCTCTGTTATTGTGTCCGGCACAAGAAGAACAAAAGAAGAACAAGCGGCAGCCTGAATAGACAGAGCAGTACAGTGCAGTGCAGTGGTCATCATCGTCTTCTCCTCTTTGATGACCAAGGAATCAATACAGCCCTGACCATTGTCTTCATCTTTCATGACAAGGAGTCTTGGCCTCAAGTGTGTCTGACCATGCCTAATAATACAGCACTGACCGTTTTCGTCATCTTTCATGACAAGGGAGTCTTGGCCTCAAGCGTGTCTGTCTATGCCTCATCTACTGGGCTAAT
>CM060325.1:55476689-55481689 GCA_030674155.1 Stramonita haemastoma | reverse complement strand
CCAGACAGAGCTAAATGCTTAATCACACACACACACACACAATATATATATATATATATATAATATATATATATATATATTATATATAGATGATAATATATATATACATATACATACATATATTTATATATACATACATTATAATTTATATGTATATTAATTTATTTATATGTATATTGTATTTTAAAGGCCTCAGTTGCATGCAGATCAGAAGCACAATCTTTTTGTTAATTATGTTTTATGTCTTTTTTTCTCTTTTTGTGGGGTGCTCTACACGTCTTTCTTCATGGCCAAAAACAACAACAACAACCCAACAAACAAAAACTAATAACTAAATAATTTTCAGTCACCACACACACACACACACACACACACACACACACACACACACACACACACACACACACACAGATAGCCTAAATGTTAGAACATTGCGCTCGCAATCTTTCAACCCGGGTTCGAACGCCGAACCCGTTCGAGAGGATTTTTCCCCTGGAGTTAACATCAGTGCTGACTCCACTCTCTCCAAAAATCCATCGGATGAGACTAGAAACCAAGGCCCCGTGTGCGAGCGCACACAGAGCATCTTGCGCACACTTTAAATCCTGTTCCGCTTTTCGAAAAAGTAGGTCTTTTCTGCTTTTCGGAAGAATAGGCCATTGTGTGTCAGTGGGAGCAGATGACAAACATTTTCGAAACTGCATAAACACAGCTGGATGCAAAAAAGCACACGAGTGCTTATTTCATTATCTTCGAAATAAAACCACACACGCAGACACACGCAGACACACACACACACAGACACACAGACACACGACTTTTATCATTATTTTTTTTTTTTTTTTTAAGGCCTCAGCTGCATGCAGATCATGGAGCACCATCTTTTTCATATCTTTTTGGTGGGCGCTTCACACGTCTCTCTTCATTGGCAAAAAAAAACAAAAACAAAAAAAAAACCACTAAAAAAAGAAACAACAAAAAAGGAAAAGTGAGCCACTTTCCCTTCCCTTCTTTTCCCTGTCATCCATGAACCCGAGTCAGCACTTCTTACCTAGCTACGTCCAGAGCACTAACTGCCCCAGTGTGAATTGCTGCCCGTGTCTATTCATGTTCAGCGGCAGTGAACAGTCGGCTGGGTTTATTGTTGCTCTAGTGTGTGCTGCTGCTGCATGCGTTTCTACACGTGTAAACGAGTGATATACATTTGTCTGGGTTTATGTTTGCTCTAGTGTGTTTGTGGTAGTGTTAAGTTTTTATTCTTTAATTCTTTTTTTCTGGCTTTTGCTGCATGCTTTCCTGACAATTTTGTGCCTTTGTTTTTCCTGGGCCTAGTTGGGTTTTTTCGGGGGGGGTGGAGAGAGGGGGGGGGGTAATCACACTTGTATTCATTTCACAACCTTCTGCTCTCGAAATTCATTCAGCGGGTATTGCAGCGTGGTCACTACAAATAAAGATGACTATTTCCTGACCTAACATCAGTTGTGACAGGACTATACCAGACTCCATTTTTAAACAGATCATCTGAATGCATTTAGGGAAAATAGAGCTAGAGATGACCTGATATCAGGGACTGTATATAACAAGGTTCACAATGGACAAATATCCATTTGAATTCACAAAAACAGCGCCAAAAAAACCCTCTGGAGTTTTGCAAACACTAAAAAAAAATCATTTCAAAGCCATTATCCAATCAGAAAATTGGGGAAACAAGCCGTCAAATAATCTCTAGCCCAGCTTATATCAAACCATCTAAGGATTAAAAAATATATATACAGCTTTATAATCATACCACCAGAATAAAACGAGAGGAAACTCGTAATTTATAACTAATAAACCTAACAAAACTATCAGGGAACCCAAGCACTTTTCAACGGATTGATGAAATAGAAAAAAGGAAAACTATTTTTTTTTTATTTTTTTCAGCAATGATCATTTATAGGATTATGAAAACTTTTGGAATTGAAAAAAGAAATCTGTTTATATCAATAATTATTATAAGAGTATCTTTAATATTTTTTTCAACACCTTTATAAGAAAAAAAATCTTGAAAGAAACCTATGTATAAACAAAGTCAATAGAAAATTTTGGAACATTACATGGTGATCAACTCTTCAGTATAAAGGGAGGAACCTTATTTCATGACACCAACTCAATAGGAATGAAAGTTAATACTTCATACCAACTAGTTCAAAAGGAAGGGAAAAGCTTCATACAACACCAACTTACTACACAGGGAGAACTGTAAACCTTGAAAAGAATTAGATTAATCTGAATCAAAATCTACACGTGGAAAGTGACACAGATGAAACAGGCATGGACTCCATACACTACAGCAGGCCCTTTTCCCCAGTACTACAACTGTCAAGAGTTAGCTTTAGCTTTAAACTAACATTTGTCTAAAAAAAAAAATAATAATAATATATAAAAAAAACAACAACAAAAAACATTCGTCTGCATGTCTTTTCTCTTGCACAAATAGAAACACTAATAATGATGATGATATATGGGATTTATATAGCGCTTATACCGCTTTCTGAGGAATGAAGTATTTTCCGCTAGCCAGTAAGTCAAACCCCTCTTTCCCTTAGTGTTGTTCTCTCATGCAACTGTTGTTCCAAGCAATGCAACCAATGTGAAGGTAACTAGGTTGGCAACAACTCAATATGAAGGGAAGAGTTTTATACCTGATAACACCCGGCTCAATAACAACTACCTAATAACAACTAGAATAAAGGAAATAACTTCTTTGATAACTAACTCATTCCAAGGAACAATTGTACTTTTTTTTACACCAACCCATATTAAGAAAATAACCTTTTACACGTGTACCAGCGAACTCAACCTGAAGGAAAGAACTTTTTGCTTTGATAGAAGTAACTCAATATAAAGGGAAGAGCCTGCTAACACCAACTAAATGAATATGGAGGGGAAAACTTTATACTCTGATACAAAAAACAAAGAAATATGAAAGGGGGAGCTCTATACTTTTGTAATAACTGAATCTGAAGAAAAAAGTTTACAGTTTGATAACTATCTTGATACCAAGCTTGTAACTTTATTCTTTGAGCCAACTTGTTCAATAGCAAGGGGATAATTCTATTCTATGACACCAACTTATTTCATGGAATGAAAAAAACAACACCAAACTTAGTGACAACTCAAGAGGAAGGAAAGAGATGTTCACTAACCAACCAAGTGACTTATTGTAAAAGAAAAAAAACAACCTTATACTTGATAAGTAGAATTTGAAATCAAAACTACGTGTCAAGCTATTGAGGTAAAACCGTGTAACTCTCATACATTAAGCACTTTTTCAGTATTGCCGTTATTTTCAAAGGTTATCAGAACACTGTTTTTTTCTGTTGTTATATAGCTCCAGCGAAGATATCCGATTTATGGACTGTGGTCGCAAGCCATCCTACTTTGGTCCTGCAGAAAACTAAAAATAGAACAATTCTTGAAGCATCAGTGCTATGCAAGCATAAGGATGCTATAATCATTAGTTATTTTTCTGCATATCATCTCTTTTGCAAATCATGTCTCTATCACGGTATTCTCCGGAATAAAATATTTCCAAGCGGTCAGTACCCCCAAACCCCTCTTTCCCTGTGCTGCTGTTCCCTTATACAGCTGTTTCCCCATACCGCAGAACTGAGTCAGAGTTAAGGAATCCGTGTCAAAGAGTTAATAGTTAGGATCAAACTGGTGAAGTATTAGGCATAGGGTTTGCGGCATGGGGCAAGAACTAGGGTTAGAGTGGAGTATTGACAGCTCCAGGTAACAGCACTACAGGGAAAAAGGAGTATCGGGAAAAGTACTGCTCTTTCTTCAAACATCCTGCACTCAGCTTGTGCATAGTTTTCTCTCTTAAGCTGATCCCGCAAAGTCGAGGTAAAATGATTTGTTTCTGTGAAATAGGCGATGCTATACCAGTAATGACTATGGCAAAGATTTGCATCACAACAAACGTCTGAAGCCGAGTGTACATTTCCAGGAGTTTTCATTTCGTCTCTGTTTTGTACAAGTACTTCTGATCCGAAATCATATTTAGAATTTTGAGCATTTTTGGCGCCAAAACAAAACGACGTTGTAAGCCAGTAAAAGCTTTACAATGTTCTTTCAAAAGCAATCAAAATAGAAAATTGAGCGCGCGCCTCTGTGTGTGTGTGTGTGTGTGTGTGTGTGTGTGTGTGTTGTGTGTGTGTGTGTGTGTGTGTGTGTGTGTGTGTGCCTATTGTGTTTGGGATCTAATCCTCGCCCTATCTCAGTATAAGAAAAACGTCCTCATATTACCACAAGCTGGGATATGAAGAAAATGCCTTTTACTTTGGAACCGAAAAATTAAATAGAAAGAAAAATATTATAATACATGTAGTAGCAAAATATTCATGAAAGAAAATACTTAGGAACTATTTCAACATGGAGGAAGATCTTTATACTTCGACACCTTTGGTACCAACTAAAAAGGTAAAGAAAAAACTTTATACTTTGATAGCAATAACTCAATACAAAAGGTTTTTTCCCTAATTTTGACACGAACTAATTCAATATATAAGAAAGAATGTTATAAATTGATACCAGCTAACTTATTATGAACGAAAGAAACTTTATGCTTGGACACCAAATAACTCCTCCAAAAAACGTTATGATTTGATGCTAACAATCACTATGAAGGGGAGACTATCATACCTTTACACAAACTGAATAGGAAGGGGAAAAACACAAAATTTAAAACTACCTCAATATAAAAGAAAAGGCTTTGGACTTTGATGCCAACTTAATAATACAAATGAAGGAATTCTATACTCCCATACCAAATAACTCAACATGTAGAAAAATATTCAATGAAAAGAAAACTTGGATACAAAATAAATGTGAAAAAACAGATGTTTATACTTTGATACCAACTACTCAAATGTAAGCTAAATAAAAGTTTTATGAAAAACGATGTAACAAAAATTAAAGACCTTCATGCATATGGTAAGCAGCTAACTGATATT
>CM060325.1:55462962-55467962 GCA_030674155.1 Stramonita haemastoma | reverse complement strand
AAACAGAAAAAGTCCCCAGTAAGACAGCAAGCTGAGGTATGACAGTGATATGAGGTAGCAACAGAAAAAAAAATCCCCAGTAAGACAGCAAGCTAAGGTATGACAGTAAGATGAGGTACAAAACAGAAAAAAAATCCCCAGTAAGACAGCAAGTTGAGGTATGACAGTAAGATGAGGTATAAAACAGAAAAAAAAAACCCAGTAAGACAGCAAGTTGAGGTATGACAGTAAAATGAGGTAACAACAGAAAAAATACAGTAAGACAACAAGTTGAGGTATGACAGTAAGATGAGGTAACAACAGAAAAAATACAGTAAGACAACAAGTTGAGGTATGACAGTAAGATGAGGTAACAACAGAAAAAATACAGTAAGACAACAAGTTGAGGTATGACAGTAAGATGAGGTAACAACAGAAAAAATACAGTAAGACAACAAGTTGAGGTATGACAGTAAGATGAGGTAGAAACAGAACAAATCCCCAGTAAGACAGCAAGTTGAGGTATGACGGGAACATGAGGTATAGCAAAAAAAAACAAAAGAAATAAAAAGAAAAGAAAAAAGAAAGAAAGAAACCCATTCCCTTCGTCTCTGGATTGTGAAGAGTGTGTTTACTTTGCTGAGTGTGTACACTGGCAGACGACAGTCATCTGACATGACAATGGCTGGAGGAAACCATAGTGTGTCCCCT
This sequence comes from Stramonita haemastoma, assembly GCA_030674155.1. NCBI lineage: Eukaryota > Metazoa > Mollusca > Gastropoda > Neogastropoda > Muricidae > Stramonita > Stramonita haemastoma. The sequence goes on along the minus strand of CM060325.1, from coordinate 55,467,272 downwards.
GTGTCTGTCTGCCCCTCTCCTCTCCTTGCTTCACACAATGTCCAGAAACCCTGCAACGCTCACACTGTTGGTTAACTGTTAGTTGTACAGTTTTTTCTTCTCTGTTTGCATGTCTGTCTGTGTATCTGTCTGCATGTCTTTCTGTCTTGACTGTCTGTCTCTCTGTATCTGTCTCTATATCTCTGTCTCTCTCTCATAGATGCTGAAGGTGCTTATGGCTATGATGATGTAGATACTAAAAAGGTGATTTATTATTTTTATTTATTTATTTATTTATTTATTTATTCTTTTATATCGAGGATAATGGAACAAACATTCATATGCATTTTTTTTTTACATCCAGTCCCTGTGTGTATGCAGTTTTGTGAATGTTATCTGTTCCCACCGGCTTACGATGGCCCACTCTTATGAAAAACGCAACAGGATTTATCGTGTGCGCAAGATGTTCTGCGTGCGTTCGCACACGGGGACTCGGCTTACAGTCTCATCCGAAAGACTTTTGAGGAGAGTGGAGTCAGCACTGATGTTAACTCCAGGAAAAAAATCCCCTCGACCGAGAATCGAACCCGTGTCGTCCAATTGCGAGCGCAATGTTCTGACCACTAGGCTATATCCCGTGATGTGATGATGATGATGGTAACGATGATGTGGATGTTGGCGGTGATGGTGGTAGCGGTGGCTTTGATGAAAATGTTAGAGATGAGGATGGAAACGATGATGCACATGAGGATAAGGATGATCGTGACCATGATGAAGATAGTGAAGATAACGATCATCACGATAATAATTATATAGGTTGAAGAAGATGATGAAAGTGCAGATGATGAAAATGATATTGATGACGATGATGATGTAGATGATGAAAGTAATGATGGTAATGTTGATGTACTTGCTGCAGCTACTGTTATGGATAATGAAGACGCTGATGGCAATGATTATGTAGATGATGAGGATGATGGGGATGATGGTAACTACAAACATTGAGTGTGTTGATTGGAAATGCGAAATGGATGAAAACGTTTTCTGCTGTGATATCTACCTTACCCCTGCCCCAAACATGTTTTGTATTGTGGCCCAAGGCCGATATACAATAAAACGTTTCAGTGTTGAGTGTTGAGTGTTGAGTGTTGAGTGTTCTCTCTCTTCTCTCTCTCTCTCTCTCTCTCTCTCTCTCTCTCTCTCTCTCTCTCTCTCTCTCTCTCTCTCTCTCTCTCTCTCTCTCTCTCTCTCTCTCTCTCTCTCTCTCTCTCTCTCTCTCTCCACAACCCATTTCTCTATTCCTCCTTTACCCCCTCTCCTCTGTTAATTAAAGACATAGTGTAGAACTTACAGTAAAAGGTGAGTTCTTCATGTCCATACTGTTTGGGTTAAAAAACTCAGCATCATAGCTAAACATAGAGTACTTTGGGGGAAGGGATAGCCTAGTGGTCAGAACATTGCGCTCGCAATTTGACGACCCGGGTTCGATTTCCGGTCGAGGGGATTTTTCCCCTGGAGTTAACATCAGTGCTGACTTCACCCTCCCCAAAAGTCCTTCGGATAAGAGACTATACTCCGAGGCCCCGTGTGCGAACGCACGCAGAACATCTTGCGCACATTGTGTGCCCGTGGGAACAGATGGCAAGATTGACAAAACTGCGTACACACGGGGACTGGATGTAAAGAAAAGCACACGAGTGCTTATTCCATTATCCTCGATATAAAAGTATAAAATAAATGAATAATAAATAAATAAGCACACAAAACATCGCTACATCATTTTAGTACTATACTCCGATGACATATCCGTCACAGCAAAATACCAACTAACAATGTAATCATTTGGCTAGAACAGGTTATCATTCACCATCCAATTCCTTACATTCAGATATGAGTGTGCAGACATATTTCGAAATACCGTAAATGGACGAAGCTTAGCATGGTTTCAGTACAGACAGACGTGTACAAGGCAATGAATATGCAAAGAGGCTGCAAAAAGCGTTCGGTGTGAAATGTCAGGAAAGGGTAGGAATGTGGACACAGATGGCTAATGGCTATTTTAGGGTCAGCAAATGGGCAGTGTATTGATTTACGAATCCAAGGAAACGGTCTGATAAGGGTCCTGATGGCTCCTGTCAAAGCTGTACCGTTTTGGGACGGGGGGGGGGGGGGGGGGGGGGTGGAGAGAGGGGGGAGGAGGAGGAGGATGGGGGGTGGGGGGGGGGTGGAGAGGAGAGGATAGACACGTGCTCTTTTCTGCTCTTATGTTGGATCATTTGGGGAATTGTCTGTCTGAAATGAAAATGATGTCATGTTTTTTAAAAACTCATTTTGGTGATGGTGATAGTTTTACATTTTTTACACGCCCATTACATCTGCAAACAGAGAGGGGGGAGAGGAGAGAGAGAGAGAGGGGGGAGGGGGAGGGAGGGAGGGGGAGAGGGGGGAGAGAGAGAGAGAGAGAACGAGGGAGAGAGAGAGACAGAGACAGAGAGACAGACAGACAGAAAGACAGACAGACAGACACAGACACAGACACAGACAGACAGACAGATACAGATACAGAAACAGAAACAGAGACAGAGACAGACAGAGACAGAGACAGAGTGAGAGACAGACAGACAAAAAAATGGAAAGACAGACAGACAGACACATAGACAGACAGACACAGAGACAGACAGACAGACAGACAGAGAGGGAGATACAAAGCCACATAGAGATGACTTGCAAAAATAGTTAGCGAGGTATCAAACACTCAAAACTGAGTTTCCAGAAGTTCAGATAAGAATCCCTCTGCGTGTGAGCAGACAGACACTGGTCACAGACAGAGATATAGGTAGAGAGAGAGGGAGAGAAAGAGACAGAGCCAGAAACAGACAGACAGAGACAGATTGACAATAACAGAGAGACAGAAAAAGAGATAAAGAGAGACAAAGATAGAGACACAAAGACACAGAGAGACAGAGAGGCAGAGATGTAGAGATGAGCTCCAAAGAGTCAGTGAGGTAACGAACATTATAAACTGAGTTTCGAGCGGTTAAAAAATCCCTCTGTGGAAAATTGACAGCCATAGGCAAGAGAACATAGAGAACATAGAGTGAGAGTTTGGATGGGTGATGATCAACTTTAGAACATAGAGTGAGAGGTTGGTTGGGTAATGATCAACTGAAGACTGTCTAAAAGCAGACATAGAGTGAGAGGTTGGTTCAATAATGGTCTCAGTTGTTGTCTATTATGTTTCACGTTACTGCCTGTATGGTCCCTGCTGTTGTCTGTTATGGTCCCTGTTGCTGTTTATTATGGTCCACGTTGCTGTAAATCATGGTCCTTGTTGCTATTATGGTCCCTGTTGCTGTCTATGATGGTCCCTGTTGTTGTCTGTCATGGTACCTGTTGCTGTCTATGATTGTCCAGGTTGCTTTATATATAGCTAGTTGTGAATCAAGACACGGGCAGCAAAGTCAGAGGGACATGCACAGCTTCATCCGCGCAGGGAGTGGTTCTAGAGGCCAGTGCAGTGCACTGTGTTTCGCCAGATGCCACAAACCGGCAGGCCTTCCTGAAAACGTGGCCATCATCAGATCACAGCTGACGATTTTCATGGTCGGGTGTGTGCCTGTTAAGGTGGCTTCTTTATCAAGGTTTTACTCACTGGGGAGGAAGGGATGGATGGATGGATGGATGGATGGATGGATGGATGGATGGATGGATGGATGGATGGATCGATCGATCGATCGATGTCACACACGAGAGACAGAGGCAGAGACAGAGAGAGAGATAGGCATGTGCTTAAAGAGTGTGCAAGCACTCAGTACACTCAGCATCCATTTTCCACTTAGTATTTACGTTGATCATACATTGCCCATTCGAACCTGTATGCCGATCGGTCAAACATTTATCACACATTCTCTGAACTGTGAGTTGAGTGTTTATTCCATTATCCTCGATATAAAGGAATAAAGGAATAAATAAATAAATAAATCCAATCGTATTGCTCATAGCCCCGTCGACCACACAGGTCATATCGGGGCTGTCACCTCGTCACATTTTAAAACTCATATTAAAACAGTGTAACTATAAAAAAAAAAATACACAGATTAAAACAGGGTATAAAAACCAACTTCACTGTCCTTGGTTGTATTGAATAAATAAATAAATTAATTAATTAATAAACCAACAAATAAATAAGTAATAATAAAATAAAAAATAAATAGATAATTAAATAAAATAACTAAAAACAAATTTTAAAATACCCAAATGACTTTTTTTTTTTATAGAACCAATAACTAATACTTTATCACAAAAACGTTTTTTTAAAAAAAATTGGCTGA
>CM060325.1:55452962-55457962 GCA_030674155.1 Stramonita haemastoma | reverse complement strand
CTCCATGCATATAGATACTTGAACATGCCCACACATGTACCCATGCACTCAACATTGTGTCTAATATCACTCATTGTGAAGAGACGTAAAATTGAAGCACACCCTGTTACCTGGCCGAGGCTAAGGCCAAGTTACGTTTGCCTTCAACACATTGCGTTCAAATCTCAGAGCAGTGCCTCAACAACTTTTATTTTATTAGAGAAGTAGTCAGACACTACAGCCGAGTGGTTAAGACCGTTTGACTACAATCTCTTGGGTTCACGAAGTCGCAGCTTTGAATCTCGGGGGTGTCTACTGAATTAGAGGTGTGGATTTTTACGATCTCTCAGGTCAACTTCAAGTTAAGACCTGCTAGTGCCTTCATTTCCTTCGTGTGTATATATACAGATGCAGAAGATCAAATATGCACGTTAAAGATCTCAAAATTCATATAAATGTTTGATGGGTTACGGAAACACGAACATACCCAGCATACATCCCCGAAGTCGGAATGCAGCTACCTTCATGGTGGGCAACAAATGGTCCTGTACATAAAATCTTACCATTGGTGAACCTCAGAGCTCTAGCTGAAGAATGAAAAAAACAACACGTCAGGTGTATATATATGAATAAGTTGGGAGGCTGTCTAGTAAGTTTATCTTTTTTTTCTTTCATTTTTTTCGGGGGAAAAGACGAAGGTACTTTGACACAGTTTTTAATGTTTCCTGCAGACAAATAAAACCAGTTTCTGCTTTAATGGCTCCTTTTACGTTCATGCAGTGTGCGTGACTGTGGCTGATTGTGACACGTGAAACCGTGTTTCATTGCCATTCAGGGCAGCAGCAGCAGCAGCAGTGCATAGAACCACGCCATAGCGCTCTGGGGAACAGGGGACGGGGTAGTCTAGTGGTCAGAGTGTGTTAGTCTTCGTCTGATGGTTGTTGAGTTCGTGTGGTCGAGTCTCCAGAGAGGCAATGTTCAATGGGGAATGGAATTGTTCTTCTGCAGTAATTTCATAATGGTAATGACTCCGTTACCCCTGAATTCCATCAATGGAAACTTTTTAGTTTTTGTTCCTCGGCTACAGACCTGAGACTCACAGTGGTGAGATTTTTTTTTTGCATGACACCGTTTTGGATAATGATTAAGGTGACAGCATTCCGACTTCGGGTATTTTCTCTATTTTATTTTATACCATTTTATGTCACAGCAGATTTCTCTGCGTGAAATTCGGGCTGCTCTCTCTCCCTGGGGAGAGCACGCCGCCACAAGTGCAGCGCCTACCTATTATCTTTTTTTCTTTTACCTGTCTGCAACTGTATTTGTTTACTTTATCAGAGTGGCTTTTTTCTACACAATTTTGCCAGGGACAACCCTCTTGTTGTCGTGGGTTCTTTTACGTGCGCTAAATAAGTATGTGCAACACACGGGACCTCGTGTGGTAGTGTCTCCAGTGCGGCGATGTTCAATGGGAAATTGAATTCTTCTTCAGGAATAAATAATGGTAATGACTTCGTTCCTTCTGAATTCCATCAGTTGAAAGGTTTTTTCTTTCACTCCTCAGCCAGAGATCTGAAGCTCACGGGTGGTCAGCTTTTTGTGCATGACACCGTTTGGGGCTAAATATTAAAGGTAACAGCATTCCGACCTTGGCTATGATGCCTAAACACGACACCAGTGACCATGCATTTAAAAGAAAATGTCTTCCTTTCCTTCTGGCACGTAATAGCCCACCATTTGGGAGAGAGAAAAAAAACAGAAAAGAGTTTAATGTGTGTGTGCAAAGATGTTCTGCGTGCGTTTGCAGACGGGACCATTAGGGGAGAGAAAAAAACAACAGAAAAGATTTTAACGTGTGCGCAAAGATGTTCTGCGTGCCTTTTCGCAGGGGATCATTAGGGGAGGAAAAAACATCAGAAGAGATTTAAACGTGTGTGCAAAGATGTTCTGCGTGCGTTTGCACACAGGACCTCGGTTTATTGCCTCATCTAAAGGGCATTTCGGGGAATGGAATTGGTACTGATGTGTGTATGTGTGTGTGTGCGCGTGCGTGCGTGTGTGCGTGCGTGCGTGCGTGCGTGTGTGTGTGTGTGTTTGTGTGTGTGTATGTGTGTGTGCATGTGTGTGTGCGTGCGTGCGTGCGTGTGTGTGTGTGTGTGTGCATGTGTGTGTGTGTGTGCGTGTGCGCACATGCATGCATGCATGCATGCAAGCGGCAAAAGAAATGCCTGCTGCACCTTATTCAGAGAAGCAGTCGTGCCGATGAATCGCCATCAAGTGTCAAGTTGTCTCTTCATCATCTCACCCCTTCCGCCAACCCCCACCCCAATCCCCCCTTATCCTCTTAGCCCACTCTCTCCCTCTTGCCCCCCCCCCCCCCTCCTCTAGTGCTGTTCCCTGCAGGTAAAGGGGGGATCCATCACAGGTGCAGTGGTGTGTCCCCAGTCTTCGCCACCTCTGTCTGCCTCTCATCTTGCGCACACGTTCAATCCTGTTCCGCTTTTCGTTAGAGTAGGCCATCGTGTGCCGGTGGGAACAGATGACAAGATTTACAAAACTGCATGCACACGGGGACTGGATGTAAAAAAAACATATGACTGCTTATTCCATTATCCTCGATATAAAAAAATAAATAAAATAAAAATAAAATCTCAAGCAGCCTCTCTCTCTCTCTATCCTTTCAAACACTCAGATTCTAAAACAGGTCACTGTTGGCCGTCGCGTCGCTCTTTCTCTATTTCCTTCGGAAAAGACTATAAACTGAGGCCCCGTGTGCGAACACACGCGGAACATCTTGCGCGCACGTTAGATTCTGTTCTGCTTTTCGTAAGAGTAGGCAGGTGGGAACTGATGACAAGATTTATGAAAACTGCATACACACAGGGACTGGATGTAAAAAAAAAAGCACATGAGTGCTTATTCCATTATCTTCGATATAATAGAATAAGTAAGTAATTAAGTTAGTAAGTAAGTAAGTAATTCTGATCCATCCGTGTGGAATGATCTCCCTCTCTCTCACTTCGCTAAAAAGCCTGCATTTAGTACTTTCAACTTCAGCCTCAAGACACACTTATCTCTGACCTGGTGTCTGATCTGCCTTCCCTCATAGCTACACTGCCCCCCCCCCCCTCCGCTGCCTAATAGCGGTGTGTGTGTGTGTGTGTGTGTGTGTGTGTGTGTGTGTGTGGTGTGTGTGTGTGTGTGTGTGTGCGTGCGTGCGTGCGTGCGTGTGTGTGTGTATGTGTATGTGTGTGTGCGTGTGCGTGTGCGTGTGTTTGTGCGTATGTGTGTGTTTGTGTGTGTGTTTTACTGAACAATTATTAATTTTGCTGAAGGTAATTGTTTGTATGAAGATATATTCGTTAGTCATCCTATTGGACATATTTACAATGCAATATAATACAATATAATGCAACGTATATAACACAATACAGTCCAGTGCAATGCAAGGCACCGCAACGCAATACAGTGCAATGCAATGCAATGTTATGTAAACAATACAGTACAATTCATGTAATAGAAAGTAATAAAACACTATAGTACAATATAATACAATACAATACAATATATCACGCAATTACAGTTACCGGTAACATTATACAATACAATAAAATTCAACGCAAGGTAATGTAACACAATACAGTAAAATGCAATGCAAGGTAATAGAACGCAATACGTTGCAAGGTAATGCAATAAAATACAGTACAGTGCAATAATCATAGTGCAATGAAACACAATACAACACAATGCAATATAATGCAATATAGCGCAAAACAGAACAATGCAATGCAAGTTAATGTAATGCAATGCAGTAGCAGTGCAATATAGTGTGATGTAACACAATACATCACAATGCAATATAATGCAATGTAAAACAATACTGAACAATGCAATGAAATGTCATGTAACACAACAATATTGCAAAAGTAATGTAATGCAATACAGTACAATGCGATACAGTGCAATGCAAATGCAATACGGTGCAATGCAATATAAACCAATGCAATACAGTACCATACACTTTATCACAACAATCACTTAACGGCACAAGAGGAGTATTCTGGCTTTTTTTAAAAATTCTTTTTTAAAATTCTTTTATATCAAGAATAATAGAATAAGCACTCATGTGCTTTTTTTTTTTTACATCCAGTCCCCGTGTGCAACGCAATAACGTTGTAGTGACAGAATAAGAACATTCTCCAAAGATTTTAAAACTCATTGTACTTACACTCACCCCCGGCCATCCTTCCTGCGTCTTTCCTCCCTCACTCCCTCCCTCCCTCCCTCCTTATCTCCTCCCTCCCTTACTCCCCCTCCCCTTCCCTTTTATCCATCCCAGCCCCATGTGTACCAAACACAGCAATCATTGAGATCCCAACACCAGCAACAGAAAAATCGATTTTTCGATGTAAACAAATCGATTCAATCATGACCCTATCTCTGTCTCCGTCTGTGTGTCTCTGTTTCTCTGGTTTTCAACTGCCTGTGTCTCTATATCTGTCTCTCTGTCTCTGTAACCCATCCTCTCTCTCTCTGTCTCTCTCTCTCTGTCTCTGTCTCTCTCTCTCTTCTCTCTCTCTCTCTCTCTCTCTCTCTCTCTCTCTCTCTCTCCTCTCTCTCTCTCTCCTCTCTCTCTCTCTCTCTCTCTCTCTCTCTCTCTCTGGGGGGCGGTCACGAGAAGTGAAGTGGACAGGGCGTACATTTTCTGTGAGCAGCAGTAAAACTAGAAATTCATTCAAAAATGCCAGTTACTGGACTTCCAGCGGCTGTGGAGAGGACCTTAAGCGCCCTGCTGACTGACAATGCAGTTTCCAGCTGGAAAGTGGCAGGAGAAGGGGACAGCGTGGTTTTTGTCTTGGACTGAAACCAGTGGACACAACAGTGTCAACCAACATGGCGGATCCAACAGTGAATTGCAGCACACAAGCACAGTACTACAGGAAAAAATCGTTTTCTCAAAGACGACGAGATGTTGAACGCTCTCGAAAGCATAAAGAGAAGCAGGCAAGTGTTGTGTGTGA
>CM060325.1:55440462-55442962 GCA_030674155.1 Stramonita haemastoma | reverse complement strand
CCACCCCTCTACTCCACCCCACTCTGCCGTATATAGTTGAATAGAAACGTGCGCGCACACGCACACGCACACGCACACCACACACACACACACACACACCACACACACAAAGGGAGGGAGGGGAAAGAAACGACACAACAGGCATAGCACTTTTCCATTGTTTAGAAACTTGACAATCTGATTTCCCCTAAGAGTTTTTACAACATGTGTGTGTGGATCAGAGGTTTCTGTATGTCTGCAAGTCCCATAATAGCGAGTTTCCACATAGCATCGGATCTTCTCCCCTTTCCTTTGTGTTTGCTTTGTAATACGATATTGCCAAACAGTATCAATAATTATGTTTATTCCACCTTTCTTTTCTTTTCTTTCCTTTTCAGTTCTGTCTGATTGTCTATCTGTTTGTCTCTATGTCTCTATGTGTCTATGTGTCTGTGTGTTTGTCTCTGTCTGTCTGTCTGTCTGTCTGTCTGTCTGTCTGTCTCTCTCTCTCTCTCTCTCTCTCTCTCTCTCTCTCTCTCTCGTTGGTCACGAGACGCGAAGCGGACAGGGCGTACATTTTCTGTGAGCTACAGTAAAACTCGTAATTCATACAAAAATGCCAGTTACTGGACTTCCAGCGGCTGTGGAGAGGACCTTAGGCGCCCTGCTGACTGACAATGCAGTCTCCAGCTGGAAAGTGGCAGGAGAAGGGGACAGCGTGGTTTTTGTCTTGCGACTTAAACCAGTGGACACAGCAGTGTCAACCAACATGGCGGATCCAACAGTGAATCGCAGCACACAAGTACAATACTATAGGAAAAAATCCTACTCCCAAACCCGCAGGGATTTGGAACGCGCTCGAAAGCATAAAGAGAAGCAGGCAAGTGTTGTGTGTGAAAGTGACTGTGTCTTCAGTGCCTCGAGTCCACCTGACAAAAGTGTAGAACAGCAGAATGCAGCATGCGCAGATACGCATAGAGTAGACCTACCAACAGCACACACACAGGACATCAACACAAAAACATCAGTTAAGTTGCCTTCATCAGTTGATTTAGAACCTCCGTGTATGTCTGATTGTAGTGACTGTGCTGATATGTGTGTTTTGCAGCCTGAGGTGAACGATGATAATATTGTTGGTGCATTCGACAAAGGAAATGTCAAACAGTATGTGGCTACTCTAACTGATAGATCAGTACAGAAAAGGCTGAGAGACAGACAAAGAAATACACACTTTAGAAAATCTGTCCTACATCATTCAGATGGTGAAGATATTGTGACGTGTGAATCAGATGACATTGTGATCCAGCTCGCATGCCAACCAGACACTGAGCCAGTATGTGTGTACTGGTTTGTCAAACAGCAAGAGAAAAACATGTTAAAAGAGGAACGTGTCAAACTCGCCAGTTTGCGGAATGGGAAGCGAATCCAGAACACACTACACACGGAGACCCTTTCGTGTGCTTCAAGGGACTTGGCGACACTTAGAGAACTATTACATCGCTGTCTTGGCTAGCGTAGGCGGAGGGCCTGTGACAATGACTGGACGAAAGAAAGGCTCGGAATGCCGTAACATATCCGGACTGTAAAGAGTGTCTCGATGTACATTACAAATCAATGCTGTGGTTTCCATGGCATGGAATGGTGTTGTGTGTCAGCTTAAAGTAATTATCGTTATCGTTATTCGGCAACCCCCTTCATGTATGGGCCAGTGGCCTTTTTTCATGAATAAACCTTTCGAGTTCGAGTTTCGAGTTCTCTCTCTCTCTCTCTCTCTCTCTCTCTCTCTCTCTCTCCTCTCTCTCTCTCTCTCTCTCTCTCTCTCTCTCTCTCTCTCTCTCTCTCTCTCTCTCTCATTCTTGTTCTCTGAATGAGTGCATTTTTATTACCTCAGTATTGTCTTTCTGTCCTTATTTCTTGTCTGTTGCTTGCTACTGAGTATGGTCTTTTGTTCTTGGTATTAGGTATGGCTGTTGTTCAGTTAAAGGAGTTTTTTTTATCTTGATCTAATCCCTGATAAGGGCGGGAACTGGATTTATAAAAGCACACGAATGCTTATTCATTATTCATTACTGGAAACAAAAGAATTTGCCTTGCCTTGCTTGCCTTACCTTACCTTGCCTTGCCTTGCCTTGCCTTGTCTTGCATTGCATTGCCTTGCATTGCCTTGCCTTGCCTCTCTCTCTCTGATTTCCAATATTACTGTGCATGTGCGCTGTTGCCTCCCCATGTGTCTAAGTAATCTTCTCCTAGCGTTTAATGGCTGGTTTTTATGATTTTGTACTAAATGCTTATTGCGTATTTTGTCGTTAACCCATGTTTGTGTGCAAATAATTATATCTATAATATAGGTACACTCTACCAAAATGCAAAGGACACGAGCATGCCAATGTGTTGCGAAATAGTGTGGAATTATTGATTATTCATCTATTTGATTATTGTTTGTTTGTTTCCCTTATTTTCCATTAGGCTCTGATGCTAACAAGCCGCTGGCTTTTCCAGGTACCATCAATAAAATATTTGA
>CM060325.1:55427962-55432962 GCA_030674155.1 Stramonita haemastoma | reverse complement strand
TCATCTGTTCCCACCGGCACATGCACAATGGCCTAACCTTACGAAAAGCGGAACAGGATTTAACGTGTGCGCAAAGATGTTCTGCGTGCATTTCGCACACGGGGACCTCGATTTATAGTCTCATCCAAAGAACTTTTAGGGAGAGTGAAGTCGGCACTGATGTTAACTCCAGGAGAAAAAAAACCCTCGACCGGGGAATCGAACCCAGGTCATCAGATTGAGAGTGCAATGTTCTGACCACTAGGCTATCCCGTTCCACTGATCACTGTATCTGTTAAGGATACCAACGTACGTGCACGCATACTGTTTACCTGTATGTGTAAGTGGCTCAATCCAAACTAGTAGGGACGGGTAGCCTAGTGGTCAGAACATTGCACTGGCAATTTGACGACCCGGGTTCGATTCCGGTCGAGGAGATTTTTCTCCTGGAGTTAACATCAGTGCTGACTCCACTCTCCCCAAAAGTCCTTCGGATGATACTCTAAACCGAGGCCCCGTATGCAAACGCACGCAGAACACCTTGCGCACACGTTAAATTCTGTTCCGCTTTTCGTAAGAGTAGGCCATCGTGTACCGGTGGGAACAGATGACATTTACAAAACTGCATACACGCAGGGACTGGATGAAAAAAAAGCACAAGAGTGCTTATTCCATTATCCTCGATATAAAAGAATAAAGTGCTGTACATTTTTTTTCTAAAGCAGACAACACGCTAACTAACCCCCTCAGGGGTAACAGCTAGAAAATGAGGTTCATAAATTATGAGGACTGACATTTCTGCAATATTGTCCCTTAGTTTTTGTGTCAATGTTTTCTCTGTCTAGAACGAATGGCACGTGTCAATTTTGGCATGAACAGAACAAAACCCTGGCAGGGTGACAAGACAAAACAAGACAACGACTGGTGAAAATTGCTGATGGTATCCGGTCTTGGTGTGAATGTAAACAAGCTAGCTGTAGAGTGGAAATGGTCAGGACTGTCTCGTTTCCTTAGGGCCCTGTTTCTGTGGTTATTGTTTTCTCCACTTTGGGTGTTGTTGTTGTGTTGTATTGTGTTGCATTGGGAGTCTGATCACAGTCACTTTGCATGTTGTTGTTGTGTTGTATTGGGTTGTGTTGGGTTGTATTGGGTTGTATAGGGTTGTATTCTGTTATATTTTATTTTCAGTCTCAGCAGATTTCTCTCTCTGAGCGCATGGAATTCGGGGCTGGTCACCTTCTGGAGAAAGAGAGCGTAACCACCACGGGAGCAATGCTGCCTATAATATTATAGATAGATCGATAGATAGATAGATAGATACATAGATAGATAGATAGATAGAGAGAGAGAGAGAGAGAGAGAGATAGATAGATAGATAGATAGATAGATAGATAGATAGATAGATAGATAGATAGATAGATAGATAGATAGATAGATAGATAGATAGATAGATAGATAAAAATGTCGCTGTCTGTATAAACGTGTAGCTCCTTCCATTTCTTGAGTGGCTTCTCTCGACAAAATTTTGTCATGGATAAATCTCTTGCTGCTGTAAGTTCTTTTACGTGCGCTGAATGCATGCTCCATTTGGGATCTCGGTTTATTGTCTCGTTTGAAAGATAAGCCTCCAGATAATTATTCATTCTGTATTGGATGAGGGAACACTTTAGCCTCTTCCGATTTACCCACCATTTTAATTTATTTACCCCTTATTCTGTGTAATATCCCTCTAAGCTGTCCACTAACCCTTTCCTTCACATAGAAAACAAAAAACAAAAGAATTACAAAACAAAAACACAAACAAAGTAACAAAAATGAAAAACCCATGACGCATAAGAAATACCTTATAAAAAAAAAATATCAAGATAAACGGAGGAAGGAACATAGCATTATGGATATTGGACTGAATTATAAAAAAAATATACAAAGCTTGCAACTCTATGTGTGTGTGTGTGTGTGTGTGTGTGTGTGTGTGTGTGTGTGTGTGTGTGTGTGTGTGTGTGTGTGTGTGTGTGTGTGTGTGTGTGTGTGTGTGTTATACAACCACACACACACATACACACACACACACCACCCACCCACCCACCTACACCCCCCACACACCACACACACACACACGCGCGTGCGCGCGCGCGCGCGCGCGCGCCGCGTGCTTAAATGAAACAGTAATCTGTATTTACAAGCAGACATGCTTACCCCAGCCACCCCCGCCCCAAGAGTAACAGAAGAAATGAGGGTTATAAATAAATGAGACTTGACATTTCTGCAATATTCTTCCCTGTGTTCTAAACGGCAATGGTTTCTGTACAGATCTGAGATTGTTGGCCGTTTGTAGCACACACTATACATATAGAAAACTGTTTGTAGCACACACTATACATATAGAAAACTGTTTGTAGCACACACTATACATATAGAAAACTGTTTGTAGCACACACTATACATATAGAAAACTGTTTGTAGCACACACTATACATATAGAAAACTGTTTGTAGCACACACTATACATATAGAAAACTGTTTGTAGCACACACTATACATTTAGAAAACTGTTTGTAGCACACACTATACATTTAGAAAACTGTTTGTAGCACATACTATACATTTAGAAAACTGTTTGTAGCACACACTATACATATAGAAAACTGTTTGTAGCACACACTATACATATAGAAAACTGTTTGTAGCACACACTATACATATAGAAAACTGTTTGTAGCACACACTATACATTTAGAAAACTGTTTGTAGCACACACTATACATTTAGAAAACTGTTTGTAGCACACACTATACATTTAGAAAACTGTTTGTAGCACACACTATACATTTAGAAAACTGTTTAGAGCACACACTATACATTTAGAAAACTGTTTAGAGCACACACTATACATTTAGAAAACTGTTTGTAGCACACACTATACATATAGAAAACTGTTTGTAGCACACACTATACATATAGAAAACTGTTTGTAGCACACACTATACATTTAGAAAACTGTTTGTAGCACACACTATACATTTAGAAAACTGTTTGTAGCACACACTATACATTTAGAAAACTGTTTGTAGCACACACTATACATTTAGAAAACTGTTTGTAGCACACACTATACATTTAGAAAACTGTTTGTAGCACACACTATACATATAGAAAACTGTTTGTAGCACACACTATACATATAGAAAACTTTGTAGCACACACTATACATATAGAAAACTGTTTGTAGCACACACTATACATAGGGTGAACTGCTTTTAAAGGAATGAAAGAGAGAATGTATGGCCTACCATTGGTTTGGCCATTTTGCTATCAAACAGCTATGCTGTAGATAGGAATCTTCACCTGTATTTTGTTTTTTTGTTCTTGTTTTTCTTTTTCCTTTCATTCTTTCTTCAGCAGAGCCTGTACTTCTTTGTTGATTAGTTTTATTTCAGTCCTTATATTTATTGCTGCTGCTGCTGCAGATGCTGCTGCAGTTGTTGTTATCGTCTTTATCGATGCTCTTGTTATTGCTGTTTTGGTTAAAGTTGCATTTTCTTCCCCACCTGTCTCTTTGTCCATTAGGTTTGCTCAAGTCTATGTATGTAGTTATTGCTGCTGCTTCTGCTGCTGCTGCTGTAATTGTTATTATCGGTGCTGTTGCTGTTGTTGTTGATGTTGTTGTTGTTGCCGTTGTTGTTGTTGTTGTTGTTCTGATTGTGGTTGCATTTCTTCTTCCCCGTTGCTCACTCACTAACATTTGCTTGTTCAATGTATTATCTGAAGATAAAAGTTTGACTTTGACTGACTTTGACTTTGACATTCTCTCACTCATCACATCTGAAAGTCACTGTAAGAATGTCAGTATTACTTCGGAACACATGGTGAGTTTTGGAAGGAAATTGATACAGACAATTATGCTAGATTTGATTTGATTTATTCTTTTATATCAAAGATAATGGAATAAGCACTCTTGTGCTTTTTTTCATCCAGTCCCCGTGTGTATGCAGTTTTGTAAATGTCATCTGTTCCCACCGGCACACGATGGCTTACTCTTACAAAAAGCCGAACAGGATTTAACGTGTGCGCAAGGTGTTCTGCGTGCGTTTGCACACGGGGCCTCGGTTTAAAGTCTCACCCGAAGCCCTTTTGGGGAGAGTGGAGTCAGCACTGATGTTAACTCCAGGAGAAAATTTTCCTCGACCGGACTCGAACCCGGGTCGTCAAATTGCGAGCGCAATGTTCTGACCACTAGGCTATCCGTTCCCCTATAAGTTTGTTATGAGTGAAGACAAACGCTGCAAAACATCTCAAAGCATAACATTTTATCAGAGGCTTAGGCACTGTGCTTACGTCAAAAACTGACAAAGGTTTTGGCCTGAGCCAATATGAATATATATTCAAACAGGCCTTTAAATGCATGTGAAATTAAATTTTGAAAATGGTCTTTTGTATTAACGTTATCGATTCGAGAACTTTTTCATTAATTTCTTTCCTTCTTTCTTTTATATATATATATCTGTTTGGTGTTTTCTGTTCAAACTCACAGATGCATTATTTGCGTGAACATGCATACACGAGCACATGCGCGCTCGCACGCGCGCACCTACACACACACATACACACGCGCACACACACACACACACACACACACACACACACACACACACACACACACACACACACACACACAATCCTTTTTAGATTAGACAATAAAAGTTATACAGACTGTGAAAGAAGCTATCAATTTGTGACAGCCAGCAATAACAACAGAAAGCACTGTCTGTTCTAAGCCTTGATGGTTTCCAGTGTGATGGCAAAGTTACCCGCTAAAGCAGCATGGCCCCTGTGCATCCATGATTCATGTGGATGCTGATGCAGATTTGTCGTTAGGGATGAGCGCTAGTCCATCGTCACTTGTCCCTTTATTGATCTGGGACCTCTCTTATGTTCTGTCTTTTCTGCCTATCGGCTTTTCCTTTTTATAATTATTATTATTATTATTATTATTATTATTATTATTATTATTATTATTATTA
>CM060325.1:55420462-55425462 GCA_030674155.1 Stramonita haemastoma | reverse complement strand
GAGATGTCAGAAACCTCAGCTTCTCTAGCGGCCAGCATATTGAGGGTGGCGCCCGTCTCCTCTCCCTCGCTGCTTTACCTTCCCTGACCCTAAAGAGGGCAGGCACCCACTTACAGCTAGGTGAATTAGGAGGGGGGGGGGGGGGGACTGTACTGAAGCCAAGGCGGGCAAACGGTCACCCATCCAATCGGTAACCACACTCAATGCTGCTTAACTTTAGCTTGAGGAAAGTGAGTGTTTTGACCCCTGAAACAAACTCCATAAAAAATATGTTTCCTGAAGCTTCATCGAACATTATCGTTTGCAAACTTGAACAGTTTTTGCAGCTTCAAATTTTTGGTGACTTTTCTTTCCTGCGGCTCTCACGCTGATCATCGCTATGTCACCACCCCAGCCATACCCAGGCCTGTCAAGCCGCTGTCTCCTCAGGGCCAGAAGTCGTCAGGGAGCTGACCAACGCCAGGCCACCAGCCTGAGTAGGCCCTGCACTGCTGCTATGTGACGTCAGTGGTACGTAGTCAGTGGTGCCTGTTTTCAGCCAACATTTGCTGCACACCACATACTAAGCTCCCCACTGACGACAATAAGAGCTAAACTGCGAAACCCAGACTGAGTGAGACACCTGCCCGGGGTGTGAACGCTACAACGCCCTTCAACACTCTTCTCCTATCAACTTTGATTTGTTTTCGCATGATATAGCGCTATATAAATTCCATGTATTGTTATTATTATTATCAACCTCAGATCCCTAAAGCTTTCACCCAGGCACGGAGGTGATTTGGGAAAACCAAACCTGAGGCTACCATGAGATCAGAGCAAGAGGGGCTATCAATGACAGGTCTTTTTGACATTCGCTAATGGCTAATGTTGACGAGAACAATACAATGATGATGCTGTATGTATGCAATGACTGTAGGACTCAGGGCACTGGTATCCTTTGATTTGGAAGGACGTCAAGCTGAAGATGACTACCTCTTGACAGGGCTGTACAATGCGCTTCCTGTCATGGTGTAGGTTGACATACATTAATCGGGTCCGAGAAATACAGATAATTATATGCAATATTGGTCAAGCAATCTGAGCAACACTTTTTATAACACACCGATAAAGTCTGTAATGTTCAATTGTACGGCCCTCCGCTTTCCCAATGTGCCCATAGCAAACCCACTTGACGATGGCTGAAGTAACCTGCCTCCCACCCCCGCCCCCCCAAAAAAAAAAACAGTAAAAAGAATCACTTGTTATGTAAAATTCCTAACCTAGCAGTCAGGATTGCAACACACTACAAACTATGGTATCATTACCGTGGGTAGATTCGTGAATATCTGTAAATGTCAAAAAGTTTGAAAGGATCAATGCAGTGATCAAAACAATTAGCTTGCAATAAGCACTATATGTTACGCTATAGCAAACTGTTTTTCATAGTTCCAAAGACTAAGGTTAGTAAGATTTCATATCATTTATCCTATTCAAGCTTGGAAAAAAAGATTTTCATAGAGGTCGAGTTTAAAACACAATAAATAAACTAGATAAACAAACTCAGGACAAAACTACAGAATAAAAAAGAAAACAAGGAAGCAAAGAAGGAAGTGAGAGAGAGAAAAAAAGAGAGAACCAAAGGAAAGAACGAAAGAAGAAATGGAAGGAAGAAGGCCATAAACATTGTCTTCCAATTACTCTCCTTTCACTGAAGGTACATAAACTAGTCCTTCCTACCGCATGAGTGCGTTTCCAATCCCGTGTAACGTTACGTTCAGATAATACGTAAACTGCCAGCCACGTCCTGACCTTTCCTTCTCATATTATAGTATTTCTCTACAGCTGATCGAATCTCCAGCCTATTTCACCGAATTTTCTTCGCCATTGAACACAACGTTTATCTTTCATCGATCCCTGCCTGCAGAATGTTTGACTTCCACCAAGCTACACCACTATCTCTGTGTTTTCCTTTGCTTCTCTTCCTATTTCACTCTGTCCATCTCGATTCTGGGCCTGTGAGAATCAATACTTCTCTCTTGTAGGTCTACATCGTCTGCTAAAAGCATCAATACCAAGACGGACCCGCTGGGTATTCAGTTAGTGCTGTGTGGAGGGGCCGTAACTCCTATCACTTTAAGCTTCCTTTCAATCGGTTTTTTTTTTTTTTTTGGTTACGGTGGATACTTAGTGACGTCAGATGAAGACCCCTCCCTCTCCTTCTCCCCAATGACGTCAGAAACTTGCTGCGCATTGTAAACGTCATGGAGGTCGTAGTAGGTGTAAAGTATGGCTAGATATTGTGAGTTGGATCTTTTTGGTGATGTATTCTGTCTACTTCACATGCCGCACAAAGAAATCTGCTGTGACTAAAATGCTACTCATTGCAAAATATTATGGTTACACTATATTACAGTCTAATACACTGCTACATGCTACAATGCGAAAGAACGCAATTAAATACAAATACAATGCAATTCAATACAATACAATGCAACGCAGTTTAATACAATGCAAAGCAATGCAATGAAATATAATACAATACAATCCAAAATGGTATACAATGTAATGCAGCATAGCTCAATACAATGCAATGCAATACTACATGATAGGCGAACAAAATAGGACACAACACGATACGTTGTAATACAGTAGAAGGCAGTCAAAAGTAATGTGATCAATAGGGGCACAATACGCTATAGCTCATATTTGTGTGGGTTTTTAAAAATTTCTTTTAATCAACCAATCACCTACGATTTTCCGCACACAAAGTAAATTGGGTAAAAAATAAAGTTAGTAAATTTCATCAATTGTAATACCAGGAGAATGACAAAAAAAATCACAAGACAAAATAATAGCAGCACCACAGGTATATGACTAGTTTCATTAAGATAAACGTAGTAATACCATCACGTACAGTGTCCACTATTTCTGATGAAACGCATTTCCGTTGGAATCAGTTCAGACAGTCTCCAGCCGGTAGCGGTAAAATGATTATATTCACAGAATGACAAGACTCGTCTGGAGATCCATTTTGGTAACTTTGTTACATTGATAGATGTATAGCTATTTCAGATAAGTTACTATGTTGAATACACTCTCCCTCCGCCCGCCCCCCCCCCCCCCCCCCCCCCCCCCCCGCGTAGGAATGCTAGGGCCTGTCCGCATGAATAGCATCCCCCCATCTTCTGGAAATCCTGTGCTAGGAATTCCCTTTTTTCTATCATCACCCTCTTTGTTTCTGCCTTGCTCCTTATTTTGCCTGTCACCTCCTTTATGTCTGTTTTCTGCCTTCTTGGTCCATTATCCTGCTTCTTTTTTTTTACCAGAAAGACTGAAAAAATAGCAATTCTCTCCCACACCGAAATTGGATGTGCTGGGCCTGAGTTGTCAGGCGTTTAGCGGCAGCGCACTGCATTTTTTTGCTCATATGGTTTATACAGATTTTATTCACGAAAAATGTCATCAACAAATACAAACATACCTTGACAAGTCAACAAGTAAACTTATGACAGTCCTGTCATATTTTTTGCTCATAGAACAGACAACAACAGTTGCTGTCTGAACGTTAGACAAAGAAGAAAAGGAAGGAAGGTGGCAGGATGGTTAAGACGTTCACCTGCCAACAAGTAAACCGTGAGGTTCTGGGTTCGATTCCCAGCTTCGCCCTTTCTTCCCAGTTTGACGGAAAAATCGAACTGAATGTCAAAGTCATTCGGATGAGACTATAAGCCGAGGCCCCGTGTGCAGAACATCTTGTGCAGACGTTAAAACCCCGTTCCACCTTTCGGAGGAGCAGGCCATCGTGTGCCGGTAGGAGCGGATGACAAAATTATATATATATATTATATATATATATATATATATATATAATATATAATATATATATATATATATATATATATATATATATATATATACATATATATATATAACCAGAATGCATACAGGTGTCGTGTTTAGACACCATCCCTGAGGAAAAATCGGGGAGTTGGAGTCCCAGAGCGGCTCGGGGCTGTAGGTATATGGCAACGTTCTGGTGGCTCCTGTGACGGTACTGGAACCATTCGTATCGGTCATTGCCTTTCCAATGGATCATTCCAGTGGCGTGGAGAGGGGGGGTCTGCTACATGGGTAACAGTTTGCCCTCCATACTTACTTACCCAGGCTTTGCGCTCTAAAGACTAGAGTGCAACTGCATAGTCTTCCGAGATTGAAGGGTGCCTTCTACTACTACTACTACTACTACTACTACTACTACTACTACTACTACTACTACTACTACTACTACTACTACTACTAACTACTACTACTACTACAGAACAGACAACAACAGTCGCTGTATGGACGTTTGACATAGAAGAAGCCCTTGCTCTCTAACGCTGACCATATTTTTCAGACACAGCTTCATTGTAACAGCCGCTTCCCTGGGTCTCTAGTCATTGCAGTGGGTCTGTCTGCTTTGGTAGTGGCATAAAACTTGACGTCGATGCAAATCAGTTACGTCATAGTATGACAGCTTGATGTCAATACAAATCAGTTACGTCATAGTGTGACGGCTTGACGTCATTACAAGTCAGTTACGTGATGGCATGACAGCCTGACGTCAACGCAAATCAGTTACGTTAGCGTTTGCTCTCATTGATGTTAGTCTTTTAGTGTTTAAGAACTACTTGGAACACACACACACACACATACACACACACGCACACACGCACACACGCACGACACGTACGCACACACACACACACACACACACACACACACACACACACACACACACACACACACACAGAATTAAACAGCCTTTGTGACTGGAAAAATCCAGATATATATTTAGTGAGTACGTGAAATATACATAAAAACATAACACGTACACAGATCTTGAAACTATGTTCGTTATCATCTTTCTCCTCCTCCTCCTCCTCCTCCTGCTCCTCCTCCTCCTCTTCCTTCTTCGCTGTCATCTCGTTCCTGTCCTGTTTTCAGGATCACATTGATTGATAGTTTAGTCACTAGAATGG
>CM060325.1:55414744-55420362 GCA_030674155.1 Stramonita haemastoma | reverse complement strand
TTTACGACCAGTGCAAAACACAGCTATGTGCTCTCCATCACCGCCTTGCACTCACACGAACACACTGCAGCATTTTCGCGCAGGCACGCACGCATGCATTCATACCTATGTGACCGGGTGAAAATTAGATTGCTTCCCATGCGATCAAAAACTGCCAATCGCAGATATGATATGAGATAGAGAGAGAGAGAGAGGAGAGAGAGAAGAGAGAGAAGAGGGGAGAGAGAGAGAAGAGAGAGAGAGAGAGAAGAGAGAGAGAGGAGAGAGGAGAGGAGAGAGAGGGGGGGGCAGATTTATGAATTGATGTATCTATTCGTCCTATCTTTCTCTCTTAAACTATCTTTCAGTCACTGTTTCTTTGAAACTAATTTTTGCAGCTTTGGCTGTCGTCTAGAGATTGGAGGAGAAATAGTTTTCATTGGAATCTAGGTCAGACAAAGAAATAAACACGGAGAATAGTGATAAAGAATAAAAAACAAAATGAAAAGTATCAAGAATCCTAAAACAACAAATAAACAACAAACACAAACTGACAGAAAAGAAACAAGCACAGAAATAGAAAGTCACAGACTGAAAGAGTACAGAAGCAACAAAATATTGAAAGAAGACAATCACAGAAACACAACTAAAAAGACACATTTTTGCCAACAAACAAAAACAAAAGCTCATCACAAACAACATAATCATTCCCCCCCCCCCAGCAAACTTTCTTTATTTTTCGTTTTGTTCATTAGTAAAACTATTATAGTATTAAACATCTGGATCAATGAGAGATAATGATATTGCACAGGAAACCATCAAGATTAGGATCAATTTGTCAAATAATGGGAAGTGATTTTTTTTTATTTTTAAAATTGAATTTCCAGACATGTCAGATTGTTCAATATCAGCAGAGAATTTACGACCAGTGCAAAACACAGCTATGTGCTCTCAATCACCGCCTTGCACTCACACGAACACACTACAGTATTTTCGCACATGCACGCACGCATGCACACATGCATACATTCACTTGCACACGTGCACCAACTAGAATGCATGTAAGCATGTGCACACCCACAAACGCATGCAGGGGGCGAAGTGGGGAGGGGGGGTGGGGGTGGGGAGTGGAGGCGAGGGCTGACAGGAGGTGTGGTAGAGTAAAAGATTACAGATTGGAGCAAAGAGGGTGAGAGAGAGGGTTAGCACAGAATTAAAATAAAACGCAAAGAAATCATCAAGAATCCTAATACAGCAAATAAACAACAAAGACAAATTGACAGAAAGTGGAAACAAGCACAGAAATAGAAAGACACAGATTGAAACAGTAAATAAACACCAAAAACACGAATTAAAAGACGACAAATACAGACACTCAAAGACAAAGAGTTTGCCAACAAACACAGAAAACAAAAGTTCACAACTACATCAACAACAAAACTGCTTTCTCTTCTCTTTTCTTTTGTTCATTAGTGAAACTATTCAACATCTGCATCAATATGAGATAATGAAATCACACAGAAAAAAACCGTTAAGATGATGCTCAATTTGTCAAATAATGCGACGCAAATTTCAGGAAAAGATTTGATAGAGACGTCAGATTGTTTAATTGAAGAGAATTTACGACTGGTGCAAAACACAGCTATGCGCACTGGGTCACCGCCATGCACTAACCAACACACTTCAGCATTCGCCCACACGCGCTCACTCGTAAATGTATGCATTCACGTGAGCATGCACACGAACAAGAATGCACGTAAGGACGTGCACACACATAAACGCACGCCAGTGCGCGCACACTGATATAGACAGAGACACAGGCAGACACACACACACACAGTGTGTGTGTGTGTGTGTGTGTGTGTGTGTGTGTGTGTGTGTGTGTGTGTGTGTGTGTGTGTGTGTGTGTGTGTGTGTTAGACTATGTGTGTGTGTGTGTGTTAGACTATGTGTGTGTGTGTGTATGTGTGTGTCTGCCTGTCTATCTGTCTGTCTATATCAGTGTGCGCGCATGGGCATGCGTTTATGTGTGTGCACGTCCTCACGTGCATTCTTGTTCGTGTGCATGCTCACGTGAATGCATGCATGTACGAGTGAGTGCGAGCTGTTCTATGTGTGTGTGTGTCTGTGTGTGTGTGTGTGTGTGTGTGTGTGTGTGTGTGTGTGTGTGTGTGTGTGTGTGTGTGTGTGTGTGTGTGTGTGTGTCTGTCTGTCTGTCTGTCTGTCTGCCTCTCTCTGTTAGATCTACGGTAATTAATTATTATAGTAGGCCAAGTACACAAAACACTATGTTCATCGCACGCACACAGAAACCCAATGACCTTTCCATGTCCGCTATATGGTCATTAGCACAATATCTGCAGGGAGGAATGCCCTGATTTAGATAACTGATGCTTTGTTGTTGTTTTGTTGCCGATTTCTTTGTTTCTTTTTTTTCTGTTGTTTTCGTTGTTTACTAATGCCGTTTTTTGTTTTAGCAGTTTTTTTTTTATGTCGCTAATGAGGATGGTCTTCGTTACTATTGTTGTTGTTTATGATGTTCTCTCTTCCCAGTTTTGCGTTAAGTATGCGAAATCTGAACACCATCAATGACTGACTTAGCTTCTAGATTACAATTTAGATTCTTAAAAACAAGTCTTAAAATGGGTAAATCTTCTCTGAGTAAAACAATTTTAGGGGAACCGGGACAGATTCCTATGAAAATTACAGCAAAAGTAAGAATGGTATGTGTTAACTTGTTTAAGCTGGTTGATTTAAGAAGTGAGTCTAAGTTCAAATATTGTTTATATTTATATTTATTTTATTTTTTATACCACTTTATGTCACAGCAGATTTGCCTGCGTGAAATTCGGGCTGCTCTCCTCTGGGAGAGCGCGTCGCCACAAGTGCAGCGCCCTACCCATTTTTTAAATACATTTTTTTATGAGCTGCTACATGATATTTACATTACAAATTATTAGCGATACACATCATCTAGTGGGTTATAAAAATAGCTGCTGTCTGAGCTATCACTGTAGAAGATACAGATAAAGACAAGATCTTCCTTGATAATCCTGTTTAAAAGTGGTTTTTATTTTAAAGTTCGTCTGTCGATCCTTCTCTGTAACTCCTCATTAACTTTTACTCCTTTTCCAATTTTAAATCACAGACTTCCCATTCAAATCGGCATAGTAAGAAATATTCAAAGAGCTGAGAAAATCTGTGATCAGTGTTGTTGTTGTTGTTGTTGTTGTTGTTGTTGTTGCTGCTGCTGTTGTTGTTGCCGCTGCTGTTGTTCATCTTCTTCCTGTTGTTGTTATTGTTATTGTTATTGTTGTTGTTGTTGTTGTTGTTGTTGTTGTTGTTCTTCTTCTTCTTCTTCTTCTTCTTCTTCTTCTTCTTCTTCTTCCTCTTCTTCCTCCTCCTCTTCCTCCTCTTCTGCGTAAGTACCTATCGGAATAATTTGTCATTGCTCAATGTTGATCTTCTTTACATTGTTGTTGTTGTCGTTGCTGTTGTCACTGTTGCTGACTGATACACTTGCTACAGATGATGTTGTTCCCTTTGACGGCAAGCAACATCTTTGTGTTATTGGCAGAAATGTGAAAAAGAAACGGTCGTACAAATAAATAAAAATCCTACTTTCACAACGAAAATGTTAGGAGCAATAATTCTTGCTTTTTTCCTTAAGAGAGTCAGCGAGTGTATTTCTGTTAGGGGGAAAACTACAAGCAGTAAAAGACATCTGTGTCTCTTTGTCTCGCTCGTTTTGGTGTTTATGTCTTTTTTTCTGTTTCCCTCCCCCCTCCTCTCTCTTTCTGTCGCTCCGTCTTTGTAACTATGTCTTAATCTCTCTCTATATTTCTCTCTGCGAGAATCAGCGAGCGATGGTGTGTGTGTGTGTTGTGTGTGTGTGTGGTGTGTTGTGTGTGTGTGTGTGTGTGTGTGTGTGTGTGTGTGAAGGACTGTGAGTAGTGTGAGGTGTGCTGAGAAGAGAGAAGAGGTAGAGAGACAGAAGAGTGACAGAGAGAGAGAGACGAGAGACGAGAGTACAGAGAAGAGAGAGACAGAGAGACAGAGAGAGAAGAGAGAGAGGAGAGAGAGAGACAGAGAGGACAGAGAGAGAGAGAGACAGAGAGACAGAGAGACAGAGAGGAGAGAGACAGAGAGAGAGAGACGAGAGAGAGGAAGACGAGAGAGAGAGAGAGAGAGAGAGAGAGAGACAGAGAGAGAGAGACAGAGAGAGACAGAGAGAAGAGAGAGAGGACAGAGAGAGAGAAGACGAGAGAGAGAGAGAGAGAGAGAGAGACGAGAGAGAGAGAGAGAGAGAGAGAGAGAGAGAGAAGACGAGAGAGAGAGAGCAGAGAGAGAGAGAGAGAGAGAGACAGAGGAAGAGAGAGAGGAGAGAGAGAGAGAAGAGAGAGAGAGAGAGAGAGAAGAGAGAGAGAGAGAGAGAGAGAGAGAGAGAGAGAGAGAGAGAGAGGAGAGAGAGAGAGAGAGAAGAGAGAGAGAGAGGAGAGAGAGAGAGAGAGAGGAGAGAGGAGAGATTCGGAGCGCTCGCTTTCCCCAAGTCAAGTTAAGCAGCGTCGAGCGAGAGATGGTTACCAGTTGGATGGATGACCGTTTGCGTGCCTTGGCTTCAGTACAGTCCCCCCCCCCCCCCCCCAGTTCACCCAGCTGTAAGTGGGTACCTGCTCTCTTTAGGGTCAGGTAAGGTAAAAGCAGCGAGGGAGAGGAGATGGGCGGCGCCCTCAATATGCTGGCCCCTAGAGAAGCTAAGGTCTCTGACGCCTCGCTCCCCTACCACCGCCTGGGTTATAGGACACCTTTACCTTTTACCTACCTACCGGCACACAATGGCACTATCTTCTAAAAGATGTACTATTCCAACACACAATGGCCCTACTCTTCTAAAAGGTGTACTATTCCAACACACGATGGCAGTACTCTCCTAAAAGGTGTACTATTCCAACACACAATGACACTACTCTTCTAAAAGATGTACTATTCCAACACACGATGGCAGTACTCTAAAAGGTGTACTATTCCAACACACAATGGCAGTACTCTTCTAAAAGGGTGTACTATTCCAACACACAATGGCACTACTCTTCTAAAAGATGTACTATTCCAACACACAATGGCACTACTCTTCTAAAAGATGTACTATTCCAACACACAATGGCACTACTCTTCTAAAAGGTGTACTATTCCAACACACGACGGCACTACTCTTCTAAAAAAGATGTACTATTCCAACACACAATGGCACTTCTCTTCTAAAAGTGTGTACTATTCCAACACACAATGGCACTACTCTCTAAAAAGATGTTCTATTCCAACACACGATGGCAGTACTCTAAAAGGTGTACTATTCCAACACACAATGGCACTACTCTTCTAAAAGATGTACTATTCCAACACACAATGGCACTACTCTTCTAAAAGGTGTACTATTCCAATACACAATGGCACTACTCTTCTAAAAGGTGTACTATTCCAACACACAATGGCACTACTCTTCTAAAAGGTGTACTATTCCAACACACAATGGCACTACTCTTCTAAAAGATGTACTATTCCAACATACAATGGCACTACTCCTCTAAAAGGTGTACTATTCGAAAGATCTGTAAATGCCCCAGTAATCTAAAAGACGC
>CM060325.1:55402244-55409744 GCA_030674155.1 Stramonita haemastoma | reverse complement strand
TAGGTGAAGGAGGGCGAAGGTGAATCCACCTTAGGGATACAGCTGCTTCCCTCTCTCAAAGACTTTCAGTATGCTCAGGTGCCATTTCTATTAGTATACGACTGTTACCTCTGTAGGTTTTTCTCTTTTTTTTCCTCCCCACCTCTAACTCAGAAAAAGACAAAGAAAAGGACAAGGAAGATGTGAACATGGAGTAAGAGAAGCAAAAGAAGAAAGAGAAGGAAAAAAAATCGGAAAATGATACAGAAAATGATTGCGAAGAAGATGAATTATGGATATTGTGAAGAGGAAAATTGGAAAGAAGAAGAATTGCGAAGAAGAATTGCGAAGAAGAAGAGGTAGCGAAGTAGATATGCGAAGAAGAAAAATTGCAAAGAAGAAAATTGCAGAGAAGAATTGCAAAGAAGAGAAATTGCGAAGAGGAAGAATTGCAAAGAAGAATTGCGAAGAAGAGGAAGAACTGCGAAGAAGAAGAAGAAGAAGAGAAGAAGAAGAAGAAGAAGAAGAAGAAGAAGAAGAAGAAGAAGAAGAAGAAGAAGAACAACAACAACAACAACAACAACAACAAAAGTTATAACAATACCACGACCAATACAATAAGAATACAATCACCAACAACAGCACCAAGACGTATTTGTTTGCACACACACACACGCACACACACACACACACACACACACACACACACACACACACACACACACACACACACACACACACACACACACACACACACACACACACACACACACACACACACAACCCTCGAACCCATCAAAACAGAAAAGGAAAAAAAAAAACCTCAATAAAAACAAACTGGATGTAAAAAAAGCACAAGAGTGCTTATCCCATTATCCTCGATATGAAATAATAAATAAATAGATTAATAAATAAAAATAAACAATACAATAAATAAATAAAATAAATAAAATAAATAAACACACACACACACATATGTCTCCTCCCCCATTCCACAAATTGACACACATCTCCCCCTCCATTTCCCTTGAACCCTGCCTCTGACTCACCCCATCACCCCCACCAATCCACCCAATAAGCCAAAAAAACAAACAAGAACAACGCCCCCCCCCCCCCTTTTTTGTTTCTATATAAAAAAAAGAAAGCCTCAAATAAAAACAAAAATAAACCCTCAATACCCCTCCCTCCTAAAGAAAACTTTAATATAAATAAAAAAAAGAAAATCTATTTAAAAAAAAAACATGAAAAGAATGCTTTAATAATTTAAAAAATCAAAACAAAAAAGGAAGAAAAAAACCTCAATAAAAAAACACTCCAAAGCTTCAACCATTACCCTCTCGCCCCCCCAAAAACAACAAACAAAACAACCCAAACCCCGACAAACAAAAAAACCTCATCAATACACCATACACCCCCCCCCCCCCCATAAAAACAAAAAAAAAAACCCTAACAAAAAAATCCTCAACTAAAAAACCACCCTCAAGTAAAAAAACAACAACAACCCCAAAAAACAAACACCCCAAAACAACAAACAAACAAAACAACCCCGCTCACTAACCTTCACCCCGAGACGGACCTCCACAGGCACGGGCAGACGACACACCACGGAAAGCATGTACTCCAAGAACACCCCCAACCGGGTGAAGAAACACCCGTTATCCGTGCACCCTTCCATGTTATCGAAATCCACCCCGAAGCGTCTTAGAAAGGACACACTACGCGCCTCGAACGCGATCTGATGAGGCTTGTTGAACAAGGACATCTTGCCTTGTTCCTCTAACAAAATCACCCTGGACACTCTACCGCTCTGGGCGGCCATCATGAGAGCTGTCAAGCCTATGGGTCCGGCGCCCACGACCACTACGGTCATCCTGGCTTGGCGGCGTCGGAAGTTGTCCAGTAGGGTCTTGGTAGCCACGAAGCAGGTCACGATGACCGCGGAGATGACCAGCTGTTGCACAGCCAGGAGAGAGTCCTCCGGAGCCGTTTCGGGGTCATCCGAGCAGTTCATGATTGAGGGGGGGGGGGGGGGGGGTGAGTGTGAGGGGTTGGTGTTGAGGAGGAGGAGGAGGAGGAGGAGGAGGAATAGGGTGGTGGTGGGTTGGTGGGTGGTGGTGGTAGGTGGTGAGGGTGAGGGTTGTGGTAGGTTGGTGGTGGTGGAGTTTTGGAGTGTGTGTGTGCTTGGGTGTGGGTGTGGTGGTGTGTGGGGTGTGGTGGGGGTTGGGTGTTGGGGTGGGTGGGTAGGGAGGAGGGAGGGAAGGAGGGATTGGTTGGTTGTGAGTCTTGGCTGTGTGAGGGGAGGGTTTGTGGGAGATGAGTGTGGTGGTGGTGGTGGTGGTGGTAGTGGTAGTGGTAGTGGTAGTAGTATAGTAGTAGTAGTAGTAGTAGTAGTAGTAGTAGTAGTAGTAGTAGTAGTAGTAGTAGTAGTAGTGGTGGTGGTGGTGGTGGTGGTAGTAGTAGTAGTAGTAGTAGCAGCAGTAGTAGTAGTAAGTGGTGGTGGTGGTGGTGGTGGTTGGTGGTGGTGGTGGTGGTGTAGTAGTAGTAGTAGTAGTAGTAGTAGTAGTAGTAGTAGTAGTAGTAGTAGTAGTAGTAGTAGTAGTAAAGGCAGGGGGTGGTTAACAAGATTGTATTATTGAGGTAGAGGCGGAAGTAGTGAGTAGGGTCGGTATTGTTGTTGTTGCTATTGTTGTTTTTGCTGCTTGCTATTGGTTGTTTTTGCTACGGTGTTGTTGTTGTTATTTATGTTGAAGATGTTGATGCCCTTGTTCGTTGTTTTGTTTTCTGACAAGATGGGCCGTGGGGGTGGGGGGGGGGGGAGGGGTTAACTTGAAAAAAAAGTTTGGCCTTGTTGTCGATGATCAACGATTAGGGGTCAGTGGCCGACACTTGGATTATTTCGACCTGAAAAAAGAAATAAAACAATTCAAATAATTATTTCTGTGCATAGAGATTAAAAAACAACCAACCAACCAACCAACCAACCAACCAACCAACCAACCAACCAACCAACCAACCAACCAACCAACCAACCAACCATCTAGCCAGCCAGCCAACCAGCCAGCCAGCAAACCAACGATTGAAAGAAGGAAGGAACCAACCAACCAACTAACCAACACCAACCAACCAACCAACCAACCAACCAACCAACCAACCAACCAACCAACCAACCAACCAACCAACCAACCAACCAACCAACCAACCATATTTTCGACTAACGCTCAGACATCTGTTTTCGTTTCGGTCATATGAGAAAAAAGCATTGTGCTGCCGTTAAGCGCCTGACAAGTCAGGCCCAGCGCACTCGATTTCAGCGAGGGAGAGATTTGTTATCTTTTAAGTCTTTCTGGAAAAAAAGGCAGGAGAATGGACCTAAAAGGCAGAAAGTAGACAAGAAGGAGGTGACAGGAAGAAAAGCAGAAACAAAGAGAGGGATAGATAAAAGGGAATTGCTTGTACAGAATTTCCAGAAGGTGGGGATGTTATTTATACTGACAGGGCCCCGGCATCTCTCACGGGGGACTGTTCAAACAATCCTTATAAAAGGAAACATACAAAGAAAAAAAATGAATCTGAAATGCCAAGAAACAAAGGTGCAGGAATAGTTAAGTGAGCAAATAAAACCAACAAAGAAATAAAGAAGCAAACAAAAACATACAAACAAGGGAGAACCCCAAAGAAAATCACACAAAACAAGCAAACAAACTAAAAAAACACACCAAGAAACACATGAAACGAGCAAATAATTAAAATAAAAAAGCTAGCACGCAAGCAACACACACACACACACACACACACACAGACGCACAAACTCACATACACACATACACACACGCACGCACACACACAGACAGACATACATACAGACACACAGACACAGACAGATATACACACAGACAGACACACAGACAGATACACACATAAACAGACACAGACACACACAGACAGAAAGGCATACAGACACACTACAGACAGACAGACAGACAGACGTATAGACAGACAGACAGACAGACAGACAGACAGACAGACAGACACACACAGAGACACAAACACACACACACACACACACACACACGCACACATACACACGCACACATACACACGCACACACACACACCCCACAACACAGCACACCCTCCCCCCCACACCACACCCCACACCTCCCTCACACACACACACATTACTATCTCCACCTGTTACCACCCCACTCTTTTTCTCCACAAGGTCGCCTTGACCTAGCAAATATCTATTGACTTTTTGCTTTGGCCCTGAAAGTCAAGCAAGGAACCATTTAAAATAATTTACTCCACTGGGACAGCAACTTCAAGTCGATTTTCTTCTATCTAATAAACCTCTAGAAGGGTTTTGCGGTTGCCTCTTTGGTGCTAAAAGTAAGTGTACTTACTGTAGCCTGTATAATGCACGAATTGCAAAGAACCGCATGAAATTTGAAATAGAATAGAATCACTTTAAAGCATTATTTCTAGTCACATAAAAAATGGATAATCCATTAACACACAACTTGAAAAAAAATAAAAAGGAAAAGAAAAGAAAAAAGAGGTCCAATTCTTGAGAATTATATATATAAAAAAAAAACAGCATGCACATAGGTGTCGTGTTTAGACACCATCCCTGAGTGGAAAAAAATAATGGGTAGGCGCTGCACTTGTGGCGACGCGCTCTCCCCGGGGAGAGTAGCCCGAATTTCACGCAGAGAAATCTGCTGTGACATAAAGTGGTATAAAATAAAATAAAGAGAAGATCCCATTAACAAGCCTTACTTTCCCATTAACAAGCCTTACTTTCCCATTAACAAGCCTTACTTTCCCATTAACAAGCCTTACTTTCCCATTAACAAGCCTTACTTTCCCATTAACAAGCCTTACTTTCCCATTAACAAGCCTTACTTTAAGTGAGGAGGGGAAAAGAGCAACTGTAACATTTTCTGCTGTATGGTTTATAGGGCATGGTGTGTATGTGGTGCACTGTATCAAATGCTTGTATTTATGTATGTATGTTTGTATGTATGTATGTATGTATGTATGTATGTATGTATGTATGTATGTATGTATGTATGTATGTATGTATGTATGTATGTATGTATGTATGTATGTATGTATTGTATGTATGTATGTATGTATGTATGTATGTATGTATGTATGTATGTATGTATGTATGTATGTATGTATGTATGTATGTATGTATGTATGTATGTATGTATATATGTATGTATCTATGTATCTATGAATGAATGAATGAATGTAATACATATGTATGTATGTATGTATGTATGTATGTATGTATGTATGTATGTATGTATGTATGTATGTATGTATGTATGTATGTATGTATGTATTTATGTAATTGTATGTATGCATTTAGGTATGCATGTGTGTGTATGTATGTATGTATGTATGTTGTATGTA
Organism: Stramonita haemastoma; assembly: GCA_030674155.1. Taxonomy (NCBI): domain Eukaryota; kingdom Metazoa; phylum Mollusca; class Gastropoda; order Neogastropoda; family Muricidae; genus Stramonita; species Stramonita haemastoma. The sequence goes on along the minus strand of CM060325.1, from coordinate 55,404,342 downwards.
TGTATGTATGTATGTATGTATGTATGTATGTATGTATGTATGAATGAATGAATGAATGTATGAATGAATGAATGAATGAATGAATGAATGAATGAATGAAAGTATATTAGTAGGCATTATATGGATATTATATAAATAAGGGTATTTGAACGTTGTATATATTGTTATTTTCAATATTGGTGTGCATTCATGAACATACGATTGCAAATGGTTTACGCTTATTCTCAATATTGATGGTTGTCATGCATATATGCTTTTGTAACAACAACATGAATTTAAAAAAAAGTTTTTAAAAAGTCTTCTTACTGCCTTGTGGATTTTATTACTCTGTTGACAAGACTTACAATAATAATACTGCTCATGTGTTGTTGGGTGTTCCTCAACTTAACAATCTGGGGATCGCCTAGAAGATGTACTCTGTTTCTTTTCTTGCATCTGGGAATCACTGAGAGACAGTAACTGCACATCTGATGAGAAGTTTGCCTGTATGGCTTTTTTCAAGTAGCCTACCATTTAAAGGCAGGATACAATAATGGTATCGTCCGAAATGAAATCCAAGTTCGATCAGATTGAAGAAGATTTGGGAAAAGAGCAAATTTGATTAAAGTTAGATGCCTTTCACTCTCTCTTTTTATCAGGCCCTTTTGAGATTTGCTAAAATTTATATTGCCTTGGTATTTTAAACGGAATTTGTACTCTTCCTTTTTACTTAAAAACTTTTTGTGACCTGATTTTTCCATCATGATGAGTATTGGCTTTACGATCATTTAAAAAAAAAATTAAATGTCAGCAAATAAGCCATTGTCAGAAGGTTGGTTTGTCAAATGCTGGAGCTGCAGCTTGATGTCTATACCTTGCTATATTGATGTTTGCTTATAATGCATAGGGGACGGGATAGCTCAGTGGTTAGAGTACTCGCTTTCCCCAAGCTAAGGTTAAGCAGCATCGAGCGCGGTTACCAAGTGGATGGGTGACCAGTTGCGCGCCTTGGCTTCAGTACAGTCCCCCAGTTTACCCAGCTGTAAATGGGTACCTGCCCTCTTTAGGGACAAGAGAGAGAGAGAGAGAGAGAGGGGAGGAGAGAGAGAGAGAGAGAGAGAGAGAGAGAGAGAGAGACAGACAGACAGACAGACAGAGAGAAAGAGAGACAGAGACAGAGAGAAAGAGAGAGAGAAGATGGGCGTTGTCCTCAACATGCTGGCACCTAGAGAAACTGGGGTCTTTGATGCCTCGCCCCCCCCCCCCCCTACGAGCACATAGGTTATTGGACACCTGTACCATTTACCCATATTGAATGAATTATCTTGAAACCAAACGGTAGAACTCTACCCACACCATTTAAGGATAATCCTCTGGAAGTGAACGAACCTCATTCATCCTGAATCTTTTTCCCCCCTAGCGCAATAACTGAAACAGGAGACAGTTTCTAACCGTGCACTTTACAGGAAGATTCCAGAAAGCAACTCTTTCCGCACCGCTGATCTCATTTGTGGCAGCACCCCCCTCCCCACCCCACCCCCTCCAGGAAAATGTCCTTTTATCCCGTAGAAGTAGATGTCCGCGAAGACATTTGTGAAGAAGAAAATGGATTTAGCTCAGACGTAAAATCTCGCCTTTTTCTTTGCAGAGTCGTAGAATTTTATTACACGTTCTTCCTCTTGTCTGTTCTAATGGGATTCCTACATTTCCAATGTTCTCTTTTAAAGCATTGTGCCGTCTCTTTGTCTTTACATAATACTGACCATCTGTCTTTCAAAAAAACAGAATAATCCATAGAGAGAGAGAACTGAGAATGACTTACCTTATGTCTGAAAAATGGAAGCATGACTTTGTGAAATGTACGTCTTCTTGAGATGATTTTGCAATGTTGCTTTTAAGAAATGTGAGAGAGAGAGAGAGAGAGGAGAGAAGAGAGAGAGAGAGAGAGAGAGAGAGAGAGAGAGAGAGAGAGAGAGAGAAGAGAGAGGAGAGAGAGAAGAGAGAGAGAGAGAGGAGAGAGGAGAGAGAGGAGAGAGAGAGAGAGAAGAGAGAGAGAGAGAGAGAGAGAGAGAGAGAGAGAGAGGAGAGAGAGAGAGAGAGAGAGAGAGAGAGAGAGAGA
>CM060325.1:55394744-55397244 GCA_030674155.1 Stramonita haemastoma | reverse complement strand
AATGGATGACAAAATTGACAAAACCGCTTATACAAGGGGGCTGGATGTAAGAAAAAAACCCACTCGAGAGCTTATTCCATTTCCTCGAAATATGAAAGAATACATAGATAAAATAAAGATAAAATCCTCTCGGAAGTTAAAGCAGTCTGCACAGATTTTGTCCTTGCATTGAGTAAATAAAAAATGGCCAGCATGGTTTCAAAGAACAACCCCTTTCTGTTATTTTTTCGTTCCTAGGCTAAAGCTTCAACGTTTACCAATGGTGAGGTTTTTGCGTATGCGACTGCTCTCTCTCTCTCTATGTTATTTTTTGTTTAAATAATTATCAGTGTATCCAGTTAGGATGACGCGTTTTGTTGAATGTATTCTGTTTTCTTTTTTTTAAAATATTGGTTGAACTGCTGCTGGTGGTGATGCTGGTATGTAGGGGTAGGGAGGGGGTTTCTTAGCTTTATTCCCTGATCAGGGCAAGGGCCGGATGAAAAAAAGTATGCATGCTTACTTACTCTGTTACCCTTGAAAAATAAAGATTATTCATTCATTCATTCATTCATTCTCTCTCTCTCTCTCTCTCTCTCTCTCTCTCTCTCTCTCTCTCTCTCTCTCTCTCTCTCTCTCTCTCCCCCACACCCCACATCCCCCCCCCCCCCTTACACACACACCATCATTTATGTAGCCCGCATTCTGATTTCGTGGATGGTGTCTAAACATGACACCTGTGTGTATGTGGTTTTAAAAAAATGTCATCTATTCCCCTGGCGTGAAATGGTCTACTTTTCTCAAAAGTGGAACGTGTTTTAAACACGTGCGCAAGAAAATCTGCATACGTTTCGCACACACGGCCTCAGTGTATAGTCTCAGCCAAAGAACTTTGACATTCAATTCGATTTTCTGGTCACACTGGAAAGAAAGGAGAACCCAAAACCTCATAGTTTACTGGTTAGGCAGGTGAATATTTTAACCGTTCTTCTTGAACATGGTTTTTAAAGTTCGTAATGTGTGTAAAGTAAGTGTGATGTATTGCTGAGTGTGCAGAGGAAAGTCACGAAAGATAAAACTTAAAATGTCAAAAGAAAACTTAAGCCCTGATTTTACTGGAGAAGTTTTTGAGAAAGTGAGAAAGTTAACATTCAACTGTGACGTGTTGCAGTTTATAGAGAGAGAGAGAGAGAGAGAGAGAGAGAGAGAGAGAGAGAGAGAGAATTGTGTGATTGGATCAATTTGCAGTTTCGTGCGGTTTCAAACCTTGACCTTCTTTCTTTCTTCCTCTCTATCTTCTCTACTACTACTACTACTACTACTACTACTACTACTACTACTACTACTACTACTACTACTACTACATACTCAAATAACCCTGTTGTCCTATTTTCCCTTTGTTGTATGACACACTACTTCAATGCAGTAATGTAGTATAATCATAAAGGTTGCATTTTGCAAAGTCTTCGTGAAGTAATAAATTTTGTCCTCAGCCATGCCACTGAAAAAGCTTGATGCAATCCCTTTACAGGAGACGAAATTTGATTTGCGTAAGTCTGATTCACACAATAGCTGAAACACGTGAAACAATCTAAATGCAAAAGCTAAAACACGAGACACTATATAGATGCAATAGCTGAAACACGTGACACTGTAAAGATGCAATAGCTGAAACACGAGAAACTATATAAATGCAATAACTAAAACACGAGACACTATATAGATGCAAAAGCTAAAACACGAGGCACGATATAGATGCAAAAGCTAAAACACGAGGCACGATATAGATGCAATAGCTAAAACACGAGGCACGATATAGATGCAATAGCTAAAACACGAGACACGATATAGATGCAATAGCTAAATCACGAGACACTATATAGATGCAATAGCTAAATCACGACACACGATATAGATGCAATAGCTAAATCACGAGACACGATATAGATGCAATAGCTAAATCACGAGACACGATATAGGTGCAATAGCTAAATCACGAGACACGATATAGATGCAATAGCTAAATCACGAGACACGATATAGATGCAATAGCTAAATCACGAGACACGATATAGATGCAATAGCTAAATCACGAGACACGATATAGATGCAATAGCTAAATCACGAGACACGATATAGGTGCAATAGCTGAAGCACGAGAAACTGTCTAGATGTAATAGGTAAAACTTAATAAGTTATCTAGATATAATAACTGAAACAAGAAAAACCATTTACATTTAGTAACTGAAAAAGGATAGAACATCTATGCGCAATAGCTGCAACATGACAAACTATCTAAATGCAATAGCTGCAACATGACGAGCTATCTAAATGCAATAGCTGCAACATGACAAACTATCTAAATGCAATAGCTGCAACATGACAAACTATCTAAATGCAATGGATGCAACATGACAAACTATCTAAATGCAATAGCTGCAACATGACAAACTATCTAAATGCAATAGCTGCAACATGACAAACTATCTAAATGCAATAGCTGCAACATGACAAACTATCT
>CM060325.1:55372244-55389744 GCA_030674155.1 Stramonita haemastoma | reverse complement strand
AGAAGAAGAAGAATTGCGAAGAAGAAGCATTGCGAAGAAGAATTGCGAAGAATTGCGAAGAAGAATTCCAAAGCTGAAGAATTGCAAAGAAGAAGAAGAAGAAGAAGGAGAAGAAGAAGAATGCAAAGAAGAAATAAAAGACTGAGAAGGAGGAGGAGTTATAAATGAGTCGAGTGATAAATGCTCTTTAAATATGATTTAACCAAAAAAAAGGGAGAAGCAGATTTCTGGGAATTAAAATATTCTAGACATGTTGGAATTGAATTTTCTTGTGGATCGATAATGAATCTGGTCAGATTTATAATAGGGTCTTGCTCCTTACTATTCCTCCTCTTTCTTTGTTTGTTTCTTTCTTTCCTTCTTTTTTTCCTCCATTCTTTTATTTCTTTCTCTCTTTTTTTCCTTTTGATCTCTCACAGATTGTCTGGTATTTTTTTAAAATATTAAAACAATTATTTGGTTAATTTATATTCATTTTTTTGTTCCAGATTATTGTTTTGTTATATTGTCCACATTTGTTTATCTTTAACACTTGTGTTCCTGGTTTTTTTTTTCGATTTCTTTCCTTTATTTTATCATCGTGGTTTGTTTCTCTTAGATTTGCTTTATGTCTGTTTTTTTTAGTCGTAGTGAATTTTTTTTTTATCAGTCTTTTCTTTTTTTTTGTCACCTCTCTCTTCATAGTTATTTACCTTTTATATTTTATTATGTTTTTGATAATTTTCTCTCTGATGTTTTCTGTTTAAAAAAATGTGTCTCTCTTTAGGTTTTTAAATTAAAAAAAAAATCTCATGTTGGACTGTCTCCCTCATTCTGCTTTCTTGTGTGTGTGTGTGTGTGTGTGTGTGTGTGTGTGTGTGTGTGTGTGTGTGTGTGTGTGTGTGTGTGTGTGTGTGTGTGTGTGTGTGTGTGTGTGTGTTGTGTGTGTGTGTGTATGTTGTGTGTGTGTATGTATGTGTGCGTGCGCGCACGCGCGTGTATGTGTGTGTATGTATGTGTGTGTGTTTGTGTGTGTTTGTGTATGTGTGTGTCTGTGTGTGGATGTGTGTTTTTGTGTGTTGTGGTGTGTGTGTTGTGTATGTGTCTGTTTGCGTATTGTGTGTGTGTTTGTGTGTTGTGTGTTTGTGGTATGTGTGTGTTTGTGTGTTGTGTGTGTGTGCTTGTGTGTTTTGTGTGTTTGTTTGTTTGGTGTGTGTGTGTGTGTGTGTGTGTTGTGTGTGTGTGTTGTGTGTTTGTGTTGTGTGTGTGTGTGTGTGTGGGTGAATGCGCGTGTGTATGTGCGTGCGCGCGCGCGTGTATGTGTGCGTGTGTGTTAGTGAGCGAGTGCGTGGGTACGTGCGCGCATGCATGTGTGTATATGTGTGTGTGTGTGTGTGTGTGTGTGTGTGTGTGTGTGTTTGTGTGTACAATGTAATTATATCTCTGTCTATCTGTCTGTCTGTCTGCATATCGCTTTCTCCTTTTCCTCTTCCTTCCTTTCTTCCTCTCTGCTATCATGTACTCTTGTTTCTCCTCCTTAAATCACAGATCAAAGGCCGTTTACTCTTTGAACCTTCTTTCTTGCGTGCTCAGCTTTTCAAAGGCACCACCTTCCTTTACCCCCCCCCAAAAAAAAAAAAAAAATTAAGAATCAAAGATAATTTCTTAGACAAATTTTTGTGACTAGTAAGCATTATGCGATTTATGTATGTATGTTGTTGCTTTGTGAGTAATGTAACATACTATTTTGGTGTAATGGGGATCTTGCAGTCATGGCGGATCGATGGTTTGAATCTGGTATGAAAGGAAATGCTTCCATTTTTTTTTTCTCGTTCCTCAGTTAAAGCTCAAAGGTCCACGAATGGTGAGGTTTTGTATAATATGACCGGTTTTGCCTGTCATAAAGATATATTTGTTTGTTTATTTGTATTTTGTACCACTTTATGTCACAGCAGATTTCTCTGCATGAAATTCGGGCTGCTCTCCCCCGGGGAGAGCGCGTTGCCACAAATGCAGCGCCTACCCATTATTTTTTCCCCTCAGGGATGGTGTCTAAACACGACACCTGTGCGGATGCTAGTTTTTAAAAAAAATAATTTTGTCATCCGCTCCTACCGGCACACGATGGCCTGCTCTTCCGAAAGGCAGAACGGGGTTTTAACGTGTGTGCAAGATGTTCTGCGTGCGTTCGCACACGGGGCCTCGGTATATAGTCTCATCGGAATGACATTTTTCTATTTAAGATTTTTAGCACTTGACTGGGGATTGGGGTGAGGGGTTTTGGAATGAACAATGCACTGATTCCAGTAGGTGACCTGAAGTAAAAACAAAAGTAAAAAGAAAAATCTATGAGTGAGTGGTGAGTGGTTTTGGAATGAATAATGCACTGATTCCAGTAGGTAACATGGAGTAAAAATAAAACAAAAAAACAACAAAAAACTAAAGTAAAAAAAAAAGATCTATGAGTGAGTCGTGAGTGGTTTTGGAATGAATAATGCCCTGATTCCAGTAGGTGACATGAAGTAAAAAAAAACAAAAGTAAAAATAAAAATCTATGAGTGAGTGGTGAGTGGTTTTGAAATGAATAATGCACTGATTCCAGTAGGTGACATGAAGTAATAAAAAACAAAAGTAAAAAGAAAAATCTATGAGTGAGTGGTAAGTGTTTTGGAATGAATAATGCACTGATTCCAGTAGGTGACATGAAGTAAAAAAAAAAAAGTAAAAAGAAAAATATATGAGTGAGTGGTTAGTGGTTTTGGAATGAATAATGCACTGATTCCAGTAGATAACATGAAATAAAAGAACAAAACAAAAGTAAAAAAAAAGATCTATGAGTGAGTGGTGAGTGTTTTGGAATGAATAATGCACTGATTCCAGTAGCTAACATGAAATAAAAGAACAAAACAAAAGTAAAAAAAAAGATCTATGAGTGAGTGGTAAGTGTTTTGGAATGAATAATGCACTGATTCCAGTAGGTGACATGAAGTAAAAAACAAAAGTAAAAAAAAAAAAATATGAGTGAGTGGCAAGTGTTTTGGAATGAATAATGCACTGATTCCAGTAGGTGACATGAAGTAAAAAAAAAAGTAAAAAGAAAAATCTATGAGTGAGTGGTGAGTGGTTTTGGAATGAATAATGCACTGATTCCAGTAGATAACATGAAGTAAAAAAAAAAAAAGTAAAAAGAAAAATCTATGAGTGAGTGGTGAGTGGTTTTGGAATGAATAATGCACTGATTCCAGTAGATAACATGAAATAAAAGAACAAAACAAAAGTAAAAAAAAAGATCTATGAGTGAGTGGTGAGTGTTTTGGAATGAATAATGCACTGATTCCAGTAGCTAACATGAAATAAAAGAACAAAACAAAAGTAAAAAAAAAGATCTATGAGTGAGTGGTGAGTGTTTTGGAATGAATAATGCACTGATTCCAGTAGCTAACATGAAATAAAAGAACAAAACAAAAGTAAAAAAAAAGATCTATGAGTGAGTGGTGAGTGTTTTGGAATGAATAATGCACTGATTCCAGTAGCTAACATGAAATAAAAGAACAAAACAAAAGTAAAAAAAAAGATCTATGAGTGAGTGGTGAGTGTTTTGGAATGAATAATGCACTGATTCCAGTAGCTAACATGAAATAAAAGAACAAAACAAAAGTAAAAAAAAAGATCTATGAGTGAGTGGTGAGTGTTTTGGAATGAATAATGCACTGATTCCAGTAGCTAACATGAAATAAAAGAACAAAACAAAAGTAAAAAAAAAGATCTATGAGTGAGTGGTGAGTGTTTTGGAATGAATAATGCACTGATTCCAGTAGCTAACATGAAATAAAAGAACAAAACAAAAGTAAAAAAAAAGATCTATGAGTGAGTGGTGAGTGTTTTGGAATGAATAATGCACTGATTCCAGTAGCTAACATGAAATAAAAGAACAAAACAAAAGTAAAAAAAAAGATCTATGAGTGAGTGGTGAGTGTTTTGGAATGAATAATGCACTGATTCCAGTAGCTAACATGAAATAAAAGAACAAAACAAAAGTAAAAAAAAAGATCTATGAGTGAGTGGTGAGTGTTTTGGAATGAATAATGCACTGATTCCAGTAGCTAACATGAAATAAAAGAACAAAACAAAAGTAAAAAAAAAGATCTATGAGTGAGTGGTGAGTGTTTTGGAATGAATAATGCACTGATTCCAGTAGCTAACATGAAATAAAAGAACAAAACAAAAGTAAAAAAAAAGATCTATGAGTGAGTGGTGAGTGTTTTGGAATGAATAATGCACTGATTCCAGTAGCTAACATGAAATAAAAGAACAAAACAAAAGTAAAAAAAAGATCTATGAGTGAGTGGTGAGTGTTTTGGAATGAATAATGCACTGATTCCAGTAGCTAACATGAAATAAAAGAACAAAACAAAAGTAAAAAAAAAGATCTATGAGTGAGTGGTGAGTGTTTTGGAATGAATAATGCACTGATTCCAGTAGCTAACATGAAATAAAAGAACAAAACAAAAGTAAAAAAAAAGATCTATGAGTGAGTGGTGAGTGTTTTGGAATGAATAATGCACTGATTCCAGTAGCTAACATGAAATAAAAGAACAAAACAAAAGTAAAAAAAAAGATCTATGAGTGAGTGGTGAGTGTTTTGGAATGAATAATGCACTGATTCCAGTAGGTGACATGAAATAAAAGAACAAAACAAAAGTAAAAAAAAAGATCTATGAGTGAGTGGTGAGTGTTTTGGAATGAATAATGCACTGATTCCAGTAGCTAACATGAAATAAAAGAACAAAACAAAAGTAAAAAAAAAGATCTATGAGTGAGTGGTGAGTGTTTTGGAATGAATAATGCACTGATTCCAGTAGCTAACATGAAATAAAAGAACAAAACAAAAGTAAAAAAAAAGATCTATGAGTGAGTGGTGAGTGTTTTGGAATGAATAATGCACTGATTCCAGTAGCTAACATGAAATAAAAGAACAAAACAAAAGTAAAAAAAAAGATCTATGAGTGAGTGGTGAGTGTTTTGGAATGAATAATGCACTGATTCCAGTAGCTAACATGAAATAAAAGAACAAAACAAAAGTAAAAAAAAAGATCTATGAGTGAGTGGTGAGTGTTTTGGAATGAATAATGCACTGATTCCAGTAGGTGACATGAAATAAAAGAACAAAACAAAAGTAAAAAAAAAGATCTATGAGTGAGTGGTGAGTGGTTTTGGAATGAATAATGCACTGATTCCAGTAGCTAACATGAAATAAAAGAACAAAACAAAAGTAAAAAAAAAGATCTATGAGTGAGTGGTGAGTGTTTTGGAATGAATAATGCACTGATTCCAGTAGGTGACATGAAATAAAAGAACAAAACAAAAGTAAAAAAAAAGATCTATGAGTGAGTGGTGAGTGTTTTGGAATGAATAATGCACTGATTCCAGTAGCTAACATGAAATAAAAGAACAAAACAAAAGTAAAAAAAAAGATCTATGAGTGAGTGGTGAGTGTTTTGGAATGAATAATGCACTGATTCCAGTAGCTAACATGAAATAAAAGAACAAAACAAAAGTAAAAAAAAAGATCTATGAGTGAGTGGTGAGTGTTTTGGAATGGATAATGCATTGATTCTAGTAGCTAACATGAAGTAAAAGAACAAAACAAAAGTAAAAAAAAAGATCTATGAGTGAGTGGTGAGTGGTTTTGGAATGGATAATGCATTGATTCTAGTAGGTGACCTGAAGTAAAAAAAACAACAACAACATAACAAAAGTAAAAACAAATGATCTATGAGTGAGTCGTGAGTGGTTTTGGAATGAATAATGCACTGATTCAAGTAGCTAACATGAAGTAAAAAAAAAAAAAAAAAAAGTAAAAACAAATGATCTATGAGTGAGTGGTGAGTGGTTTGGAATGGATAATGCACTGATTCAAGTAGGTAACATGGAGTAAAAAAAATAAAAAAATAAAAAAGTTCTCTGCAAAATTTCTGTATGGCAAATTCAACCACAGAAGGATAGAATACAAACACAAACAAAAAAATCTTGAAAAAATGGACAAGAAACTAGAAAAAGAGTTGTTCCTGACCCATTCTGAGTGTAGTCTAACTCTGCGATTACCCCCAAGACGTGATGAGCAAGCAGCGAGCGAGGAATTGCACTCTCTAAGCTTTCTCCCTGTCTGTGGTTATGATAACAAGAGTCTTGAGGCAGACAGGAATTCTACTTAGCAGTGGAGGGCAGCTCTGGAATCGGCGTTATCTTGTTATTTCCATTTTCACTTCAAAGAGTTTTGAGAAAGCAGCCATGCATAATTCATCATCATCCCTGTATGAACAGTAGTGCGGATTTTGGTTTTTCTCTGTGTCTTTCTGTCCGTCTGTCTCTCTCTGTCTCTCTCTCTGTGTCTCTCTTTCTTTCTCTCTCTGTATTTCTCTTTCTCTTTGTCTCTCTCTCTCTGTGTCTCTCTCTCTTTCTCCCTCTCTGTTTCTCTGTCTCTGTCTCTCTCTGTCTTTCCCTCTGTCTCTCTTTCTCTCTCTCTCATTCTCTCTCTCTCTCATTCTCTCTTTCTCTCTCTTTCTCTCTGTGTCTATCTATCTGTCTCTCTCTGTTTCTCTCTGTCTTTCTCTGTCTTTCTCTGTCTCTGTCTGTCTGTCTGTCTGTCTGTCTGTCTGTCTGTCTCTCTCTCCCTCTCTCTCTCCTGTTTGGAGAAAAGATAAATAAGAAAGTAAAGTTGAGCGGATCTGTTCACTCCATTACCATCTTGTGGAAACTAATGTTTATATTGTAGTGGATTTCTTGCGGATAACTTCTGCGTTGAGAGTCATATTTTTTCCCTTGAAGCTAACATTGTTACGTACCCAACTATCTAGAAAATATTTTAACTGCATCTTGCAAATACGTTAAGTAATATAAACTGCATCTTGCAAACACGTTAAGTAATATAAACTGCATCTTGCAAACATATTAAGTAACCCCCTTCTGCCTTTCATCAAGCAACAGGCCCGGTACACTTGAGATGTGGATAAAACTAAAGTACCCAGCATGCACCCAGCCACTTGGAGAAGCATGGTTTATGCCAACTTCATCTTACTTACGACACACTCAATAAGCAGAGATATTTATGTAAGCTACAAGCCGTACATAAGAACAATAAGTATAAAAACATTTATCACAGAAACTAGGCTAACTACTATTCAGTCTTTAAAGTCTTTCTATTCAGTCTTTAAATTCCGACACATGCACACACACACACACACACACACACACACACACACACACACACACACACACACACACACACACACACACACACACACACACAACACACACACACACAACACACACACACACATACATACACACACACTGCTTGACAATTCAAGGCATAGTCACAATGACTTCTCAAGGAGTTAACTGACAAATCACGTCTTCTTCAGTAGTGATACGACTTCATAACGACCAAAAATCATATAGCAGTACCTTATTCTATAGTAAACGATTCATACAAAAACAAACACGAATTTTTCCATGGGTGTTGTAATAGAATGAACGTATTCGCTCTGCTTTTTCAATTGTCTTATATATCTTCAGAAAAAAAGAAAACCAGTCCCACTTTCTTAAAAATGCACAATACAGACATACATGCATGCATTTTCAAGACGCTTTGAAGTGGGATGCGAATAACAGAAAAGATGCACAGATTACAGAGCTGATATGGGCCCTCTAAGTAGAATCCCTGTACGTCTGGAACTCCCATCATCATGGCTTTAGACACTAAGGGAGCCAGAGAGTACGATTCCTGACTGCTCAGAGAAGATGCCATAATCGCAGACTCCAAACAGAAGATTAGATGAGGATCTTGGTAGTTTCTAATACAACTTTATACTTCCCTCAGACTTTGTAAAGTTTTTGATATAAATCACTTGACAGGATGAAGAGAATAAGTGAAAAGATAAATGAATGCCTGACTGAATTTCATGTCATTAAAGATGTGTGTTTTACGTCGTATAGTGTAGTGGAGAGATATTTTTTTCATATGTAAGCAGACAATGAAGGTTGTGTCTTTTATCTTGAATGATTTTTGATATGCAAAAAAAATCAATGAATAAATAAACAAATGGAAGAACAACATTTCTTAATCATGCTAGGATAACAGATTTATATCCTACAGTTCCCGACAGGTAGGTGTGTTTGGGATATTAGTAAATAAGGAAACGTATGTGGATAGATACATCCTACACTGCCACCACCATCACAATCATTATAACCACAGCCACCCACCACAAAAATGCCTGTCAGAATTGTAATCGCCATCCATGGAATGATTAAAGTGTTTTTGACTTTGACTTTGACTTGACTTGACTAGGTGGATCGGTGGTCTAGAAGTAACGCATATGCTTAGAAAGAGAAAAGTTTAGGTTCAGTTCCACGTTTGTGCCTAAACTTTTCCCCAGGCTACCTCCTCCTATAGTAGTGAGGCTGTTATGTATTTCTATATCTTCGACTGCTGCTGCTGCTGCTGCTGCTGCCGCTGCTGCTGTTGCTGCTGCTGCTACTGCTGCTGCTGCTGCTGCTACTACTTTTACTTCTACTACTGCTGCTGCTGCTGCTGCTGCTGCTGCTGCTGCTGCTGCTGCTGCTACTACTACTACTACTACTACTACTACTACTACTACTACTACTACTACTACTACTATACCTTTCCTATTGATAATTATACTACGTCTATCACTACCACTGCTATACTTTTATTACGAATGCTATTGCTACTGCTGCTTTTACTGCTGCTGCTGCTGCAGCTACCAAGAGTTCTGCTGCAAGAAAGTGTTAACTCATTCATTCTCCCCACCCCTCCTCCCGTATTCCCCCTCCCTCCTCCCTCCCTCCCTCCCTCTCTCCTCTCTCTCTCCTCTCTCTCTCTCTCTCTCTCTCTCTCTCTCTCTCTCCTCTCTCTCATCTCTCTCTCTCTCTCTCTCTCTCTCTCTCTCCTCTCTCTCTCTCTCCAGTTCTATGTAAATGTACCTTGGCGAAAGTTTTAATGGACTCAAGAACCAGAAAGTTATGAAGCCTTTGGTAAATATGATTAACATCAGCACATTTTCCCCTTTGTGATTTTTCAACTTTTCATGACTAAAGTTACTCAATGTATATTTTGTCTGTTTGTCTGTCTGTGCTTCTATCTGCTTGTCTGTCCATTGCTAGCTAGTCTTTAGGAAAAAAAAAGTTGAGGGAAATTTTTACAGTGTTTACAGAGGAAAAATAGACCAAGACTTGGCCGAATGTGGTTATCGTTCTTTGTCCAAATAAAGTCATGAATGTGAACGAAGTCTGTCTGAATCTGATTGTGAGTTTGCGTCAGAGTCTCTGTCTGCATCTCCCTCTCCCCCTCCCTCCCTCTCCTCTCTTCCCCCCTCCCCTAGATCTTCTCTTGCCGTCTTCTTCTTGTTCCTCTTCTTCTTCTTGTTCTTTTTCTTATTGTTGTTGTTGTTGTTTTTTGTTGTTGTTGTTTTGTTGTGTTGTTCCTCTTTCTTCTTCTTCTTCTTCTTCTTATTGTTTGTTTGTTTGTTTGTTTGTTTGTTTGTTTTCTTCTTCTTCTTTTTTTTTTTTTTCTTCTTCTTCTTCTCTTCTTTCTTCTTCTTCTTCTCTTCGTTCTCGTCTTCTTTCTTCTCTCCTCCTCCTCCTCCTCTCCTTCTTCTCTTCTTCTTCTTCTTCTTCTCTTCTTCTTCTTCTTCTTCTCTTCCTCCTACCTCCTCCTCCTCCTTCTCTCTCCTCCTCGTCTCCTTCTCTCCTCCTCTTTTCCTTCTTCTTCTTCATTGAACCCAGACAGAATATTGTTGTCTGTCATATGAGCGAAAATGCTTGTGCTCAGTAAGGCTCCGTCAGTCACGTATCCGACTTCGGCATGGAAAAATTTTAAGTCTTCTTCTTCGAAATATGGAGCGACTAGCCAAGAGCAGTAAATATTGTTAAGTCAGGGATGTCATTAGGAGACGAAAATTCAGCCTTCGGACACATTACAAAGGACTTATCCCAGTTCAAGTTACAGAACCCTGTCATATGTGTCATCCGATCATTCGGCCATGAGGAAGAAAGAAGGTTTAAGTCTATTCATGAGAGGGAAGTAGGAAACAGAATAGACCAAGAAGGCAGACATAGAAAGAGGAGTTTAACGGAAGAAAATCAGCATTCACAATTCAAAGACTTTTATCATCTCACATATAAGAAATTCATGTGGTCACAAGCAGGATTTTCCCAAGGAACAGGAAGAACACAGAGAGGATAGAAAAGAGGAATTCCTGATAGAGAATTTCCAAAGGTGGGATGCTATTCATATACTCTGACAGGCTCCGCTGCATCCCTACAGAGAGCTTGTTCCCTGAAGTCTCAGTTATGGTGACTGGTGATTCTTTCAGAACTGACTTTGTATTAATAGCCGTTAAAGTGTTTTCTGCTTTTCCCCTCTTCCTTCTCTCTCTCTCTCTCTGTCTCTCTTCTCTCTCTCTTCATAATTCGTGAAAACATGAATAGTGTCGAAACACCTCTTGATGTATGACCCAATGGCTTTTTGGTGAATAAAATTTAATTCTCTCAGAGTTCATTTAGTTCATCTGTCTGCTCCTGTCTGTCTGTCTGTCTGTCTGTCCCTCTCTTTATCTCCCCCCCTCTCTCTCTAACCCCTCTCTCCCCACCCATCTCTCTCTCCTCCACCACCATCCCCCATCCCCTTCCCTCCCCTCCTCTCCCTCCCCAGACTAGGTTATTCAAGAAAGTGGTACAAAGCCAGAGAGAGAGAGAAAGAAACGCGCCCTCAAGAGGTTTTGACAGATCATGATTCGAAGCTATTTTCAGCTCTGACGATGACAGGAGCATTGTGCGCGGGTGGACAGACATCCTATCCCACCCCATGGCTTGTTTGACCCCTGGGATTCTGACCAAAAGACTGGAGAGATACATAGGCAGATAGACAGACAGGCAGGCAGGCAGGAAGGCAGGCAGGTAGGTAGGTAGGTATGTAGGTGGGTAGGTAGGTAGGTAGGTGGGTAGGTAGGTAGGCAGGCAGGTAGGTAGGTAGGAGGGTAGGTAGGTGGGTGGGTATGTAGGTAGGTAGGTAGGTAGGTGGGTAGGTAGATAGACAGGCAGGTAGGTAGGTAGGTAGAATAGACAGGCAGGTAGGTAGGTAGGTAGGTAGGTAGGAGGGTAGGTAGGTAGGCAGGTAGATAGATAGGCAGGTAGGTAGGTAGGCAAGGGATCTTGCTAGGCGGCTCACTCTGGATCTGTTGTGATGATGGTAGTATGACGATCTCTGATAGCTCCTAGGGCAGACTAAGGTCCGTTCATTCAATGACTTAGAGCTTATTGCTTGCTCAAAAAAAAAAGGAATGATCAAGTATTTACCAAAGAAAAATGAGTGACTTAGAGAATCATAGCCATTTTCCTGTGAGAAAATAAACGAGCATAAGTCAGACCAGTCAGTGAATCTGTATCTATAGTATGCAACATGACATACGCTATAGCCGAGTGGTTAAAACCCTTTGACTTCAATCCTCTGGGTCCATGAACTCATGGGTTCGAATCTCGACAGCAGCGTCTGGTGGAGGTTTGTTTTTTCGACGATCTCCCGGTTTAGCTTTGAGTACAGTCATCCGAGTGCCTTTATTCCTTTCGTGTACATACGTAATCAGAGGATCAAATACACACGTTAAAGATCCCATAATGCAAAGTCAGCGCTCGGTGACTTACGGAAACATGAACATACCCAGACTGCGTCCTTGTAGCTGAAGATGGATGGGGTTTCACCAGGCTCGGGACTGAAGAGGGTAGATAACAATAACGATAACTAGAACGACACAAAAACGATACGATAACCATTACAATAACGATAACCAAACGAAAATGATAACGATAACGGTAACGATAGCAACGATAACAACAACGATAAAAATAACGACAACGATAAAATAACGATAACAATAACGATTACAATAGCGATAACAATAACAACAATAACGTTAACAATATCAATAGCCATAACGATAACAATAACGACAACGATAACAATAACGATAACGATAACGTTAACAATAAGGATAACAATAACGATAACAATTACCATAACAATAACGATAACGATAACAGCAACAGTAACGATAACAATAACGATACATTTAACAATAACGATAACGAAATTTCATTGTTTTAAGCTATTCAGCTCATACAGCTACGAAGCGTCGCAGCGCGACGAGACGCGGTTACATGACATGGAAACCACAGCATTGATCTGTCTAATGTACAGCCAAACGCGACACTGTTTACTGTCCATATATATATATTACGACATTCTGAGTCCTTCTGTGTGTGAAGTCCTTGTCACGTCCACTGTCACCTATGATAAAACGAAAATGAATGAATGAATGAATGAATGAATGAGTGAATGAATGAATGAATGAGTGAATGATGAATGAATGAATAATCTTTACTTTTCAAGGGTAACAGAGAGTATGAGAGAGAGAGAGAGAGAGAGAGAGAGAGAGAGAGAGAGAGAGAGAGAGAGAGAGAGAGAGAGAGAGAGAGAGAGAGAGGAGAGAGAGAGAGAGAGAGAGCAATATACATGTACCCAATTTACCCAGTTTAACAAACATCCAGCCATCCTACTGCGACAGTCTACCTGCCTGCCTCTTTCTTCATCTTGTGAAAGGCAAAGATGGTGGTGGTTGGTGGTGGTGGTGGTTGGTGGTGGTGGTGGTGGTGGTGGTGGTTAGTGTGTGTGTGTGTGTGCGCGTGCGCGCGCGTGCGTGCGTGCGTGCGTGCGTGCGTGCGTGCGTGTGTGTGTGTGTGTGTGCATGCGTGCGTGTGTGCGTATTTGGGTGGGATGCAGCTGACCCGTTGGAACCCATTAGCTGACAATAATTCTTTTAAAAAATCATTATAGGAAATGTTACTACTTTACCAATGAAGTGACATGCATACCTGCCATAGCTTTCTTCCAAAAGAGTATATATATATATATATATATATATATATATATATATATAATATATATATATATATATATATATATATATATATATATATATCAACATATATGTATCAACATATATATATATCAACATATAATATCAACATATATATATCAACACAGGAGATTAGAATGCACGGTAAAAGACCCCATAATTTACCTCAGCACTGAGTAAACTGTAGGCAGACTAAGTAACTTACCATATAGCCCTAGGCTTTCCCAGCCTGTCAAGTTATGTAAATAGTCAGACAATTATTGGGAGGGTGGAATTCCTAACATATGTGGTGAGATGACAGATGTGGTGATATTCTTCTCTTCTTCTTCTTCCTTCGTAGAACGCTTAGACAGCAACTATTGTAGTCTGTCAGATGAGGGGGCGGGATAGCTCAATGGTCAGAGCACTCGCTTCCTCCCCAGCCAAAGTTAAGCAGCATTGAGCGAGGTTACCAAGTGGATGGTGACCGTTTGCGCGCCTTGGTTTCTGTACAGTCCCCAGTTCTTCATCTTCACCTGTCCCGTAGTCCCGTGGAACGTGGGGCACAACTGAATATCTTCAACCAGCCTCCTCCACTGCCCCAGTTCACCCAGCTGTAATGGGTACCTGCCCCTTCAGGGTCAGGGAAGGTAAAAGCAGCGAGGGAGAGAAGATGAGTGCCGCCCTCAACATGCTGACCCCTAGAGAAGCTGAGGTCTCTGATGCCTCGCTGCCCTGCGACCACACAGGTTATGGGACACCTTTACCTCTTTTTACTATATGAGCAAAAATGCGTTGCGCTGCAGTTAAGCCCCTGACAAGTCAGGTCCAGTACATACATTTTAGCATCAGAGAGAACTGTGTCGTTTAAATCTTTGTGGAAGAAAGACACAAGAATGGATCAAGAAGGCAGAAAACAGGCAAGAAGGAGGTGGAATTTCTCTGTTTTAGAGATAAGAAGGTATTTTGAATTGAAATGAAATGAATTGACAGGAAGAAAAAGAGTATATCAGAAACAAAGAGAGGGTTAGAAAAGAGGGAATTTCCAGAAGTGTGGATGTGCTATCGATACTGACAGGCCCCCGGCATCCCCACGAGGGCAGTGTGATGATGATATGAAAAATGTAGTGTGATGATGATATGAAAAATGTAGTGTGATGATGATATGAAAAATGTAGTGTGATGATGATATGAACAATGTAGTGTGATGATGATATGAACAATGTAGTGTGATGATGATATGAACAATGTAGTGTGATGATGATATGAACAATGTAGTGTGATGATGATATGAACAATGTAGTGTGATGATGATATGAACAATGTAGTGTGATGATGATATGAACAATGTAGTGTGATGATGATATGAACAATGTAGTGAGATGATGATATGAAAAATGTAGTGTGATGATGATATGAAAAATGTAGTGTGATGTAGAAGGAGTATGTCACATTCTACAGCACCAAACTTTTAAAGCCAAATAAAAAGCCCAACCTAGAAACCAAACCAACCACTGAAATCCAAACAACCACGAGCAAATCAATAAAATAACCGATTCTCCCCCCCAAAGGCAAGAGAGAGCTTGCTTCGTTAATCTAAAATTGCCACTGACGATTCTATCAAGTCTCCCCTTACCATACCCTCCCTACCCTTCCCTCCCCTTCCCTCCCTTCCCCTACCCCACCCTCCCCTCTCCTCCCCTGCCCTACCTACCCACCCATCCATTCATCCCAGACATTCTCAGAGTCTGCCCTTCACTTCTCTTCTTTCTGGTCTCCTGCCCCCAACATCTTCTTTCTTCCCACCCCACCCCCACCCCCCTCTTCTCCTTCCCCTACCCTCCCCCCTCCCCCACCTCTCCCAGAGCAGAGCAGAGCAGGGTGGGAATCAATACATCCATAGCAGGAGAGATTGGAGGGCAGGACTCTGGCTGCGCTTGATGAGCTCTCCCACAGCCAGTGATTATTACACATGCTTGTATGTATGCACTCAAACATCCCTCCACCCCCACCTCCACCCCCCCACAGCTCAAAATGTCACCGTTCGATTTGTGTATAATTATTATGATTGGTGGAGAGTGGTTTTTGGAAATAGCATAAAAAATGTATGCTGGTATGTTTTGAGCAGTGCATTAAAGAAACCCCATGAAGTGGACATTATATTTCTTTGATTTTTATATTCTTTCAGCTATTTGAAAAATAAACCCACAAACTAGACATTACACGTCTTTGATTAAAAAAAAATTCAGCAAATTAAAAACCATGAACTAGGCATTACACGTCTTTGATCTTTTAATCTTTCAACACATTGAAAACCATGATCTAAACATTACACTTCTTTGATTTTTAATTTTTCAGACCCTTAAAATCCATGAACCAGACATTACACATCTTTGATATTTTAATCTTTCAGACCATTCAGATCCATGAACTAGACATCAAACTTCTTTGATCTTTTAACGTTTCAGACCATTAAAAACCATGAACTAGACACTAAAACGTCTTTGATTTGCTTTAATATGTCCAAACAAAAGGTTTTAAGTAGATTTGGTAACTAGAAGACCATGTCTTAACCAGAACAGGAAAGGGATGAGGGGTTTTTCATGAAATTTTCCATTTAGGAAGATGTTTAAAAGTTTCAACGGTAGTTGAAGACTAGATTCAAAATGAACTTAAAGGAAATTGATTTGACTAAAGAGAACCATGTTCTTTCTTTTTTTTAATCCTGTAGCCTTTTTAATATTTATAGAAAAAATGTAAAGTAGTAAGATGAAACAAAGCAGAGACATGTATTTAAAAGACTTGTATCAAAAAGCAACTATGCCAAAGTTGAATGCGCTGGGCCTGACTTGTCAGGCACTTAACGGCATCGCAAAGCATTTTCGCTCAGATGACAGACAATAGTTGCTGTCTGAGTGTTCGACGAAAAAGAAGAAAAAGAAGAAAAAAAGCAAACTCATGTGTATTCCATATAACTACCCGCCGTCTACACTGGCCCACGATGACAAAGCTTTTCTGTGGCCAAGTTTCTATGGCCAAGTTTCTGTGGCCAAGTTTCTATGGCCAAGTTTCTATGGCCAAGTTTCTATGGCCAAGTTTCTGTGGCCAAGTTTCTGTGGCCAAGTCCACTGCTATACAGACACAAAGGAAGGCTAACTCTGATGCCTACACCAGCTGGCCAAGCAGACAATCAAAGATATATCAACAGTCTGGTCAGAATCGACTTTCTTTATCCCCCACTGTGACCGTGGCCATCTTGGCTTACTGTACCAACATACCCGGGGGATCTTTGTCTCGATCACTGCATGGCAGGTTCTAGGAATCAATGAGGACTGTCAGAGAAACAGGAGACAGGAGATACTGGAATAGTATCTTCCTGACGGACTGCCAGAGTCAATAATTTCTACAATATCTGCCTGTGCAGAAAGAGCAAATCTTGAAGCTTGCTGAATTTCAAGAAGATGAAAGGTCTGATTTTTATTGGTTGAAATTAAGCACAAGCTGAGATACTTTGGTCAAGCAAACAGAAACACACAAACAAATCTGATGACGACAGTTCTCTATGTAAGGATGAGAGTAATAATAAAATAAAAATAATAATAATAAAATAATAATAATAATAATAATAATAATAATAATAATAATAATACATGGAGTTTATATAGCGCTATACCTTGCAAAAACAAATCAAAGCGCTTGAAGTAGAAGGCAAAGGGGCAGACAACCAGCATCCTACACTGCCAACATCCCTGAGGTCGGCAATCCGGGAGGATGGGGGCTACAGGAGATGGAAGAACTCAGCAGAGATAAAGATGGCGAACTCTGGAGGCATTAAGTGAAGCTGCTGCCATTAACAGCGGCGATGAAGCTAGGGAGAGGTACTAACTCTTACAAGGTAAGGCAACTATTGTAAAAGCTTTCAGGAAAAAAAACGATTTGCTAGGGTTTAATTCAATCAAAGAATAGAAAAACTAAGAACCGAAAAATTGTGTTTCAAACAATCCAGAAACAGTATGTATTTTAACAACTAAAGAAAACGTATTGGCAATATTTCTTGAAAAAAAAGCAAGTTCAAAACACAACTAAAACAGTTTACTCACACAAAGGAACAAAACGTAAAAAAAAAATCTCTATAAGACTACCACCTCTCCATCCTCCTTCCTTCCTCTTCCGTCCCCTCCCCTCTCCTCTCACATCTTCTCCCCACACTACCCACACCACCGTGCCCTCCCAGAGCAGAGGGAGGTGGGAATCGATACATCGATACAAAAAGATGTGGAAGTGGGGGAGGGAGGGAGGGAGGGAAAGGAAGGGGGGGGACCTGATGAGCTTTCCCCATTCAGTGGCTATTACAGCCGGCTGAGCACCTTAGTTCAAAGCAGGCTACAAGACGAGGGTCAATATTTGCATATGAAAGGTGGAACATGTAATTTGGAAGTAACAAAATGTATAATCAATTGGTTCAAACAACAATGCAGAGGATCATAGGGTAACTGAAAAGATGATCTGAGACCTTGTACTACCCAAAGTGAAAGGTTTTAAGC
>CM060325.1:55357244-55364744 GCA_030674155.1 Stramonita haemastoma | reverse complement strand
GTGTGTTGTGGTGCGTGCGTGCGTGCGTGCGCGTGTGTTGCAACCCGAAGCTCACAATGCAACGTTCTTTTTTATTATTGCTTTTTGTTTTTTACATATGAAAGGTTGGAAACTGTATTGGAAACAAAGAAATGTCGACTCGAATGTTTCAGACAGCGAGTCCGAAGCTCCTGGACAAGTCACAAGAGTGTATAATATTCTAAGCTACCCGTCTCCTCCCTCCCCACCCAACCCCTGGGGATGCTGGGGGGCCTGTCAGTATTTAATAGCATCCCCCCTACCTTCAGGAAATTGGGTGTAAGGAGATCCCTCTTGTTTATCCCTCTCTTTGTTTCTGCTTTGTTCCTTTTCTTCCTGTCACCTACGTCTTGTTTATTTTCTGCCTTCATGGTCCATTCTCCCATGGGTTTTTTCCAGAAAGACTTTTTAATAGTTTTTTTTTAGTTTTTTAATTTTTTCCAGAAAGACTTAAAATTGATAACAATTCTCTTCCATGTCAAAGTGGGATGCGCTGGGTCTGACTTGTCAGGCGCTTAACAGCAGCGTAATGTGTTTTAGCTCATACAACAGACAACAATAGATGCCGTAGGAGCATTCAGAGAAGAAATAGAATACTCTAAGTCAGTCAGACGGAAAGACTGTGTGTGGATCCTGGATAGTAGGAGACAATTTAAAAAAAGGAGTCATTTTCCCACCCAAGTGAGTGTTTCCCTCACGGTGGGATGTATGCACTGTCTTTTATGTTTTTAATTGTGTAATTTTAGATAAGATTAGCTAATTTTTCGAGAACTATTACAGTAATGAAAATTACAGATTGCGTTATTTCATTTGATTTTGTGGAGGAACTCTGATCTGTTTTCGATATTTTTGCTTTGCTAAAGGGGACGGGATAGCTCAGCAGTCAGAGCGCTCGCTTTCCCCCAGTCAAGTTAAGCATCGTTATGCGTGGTTACCAGTTGGATGGGTGACCGTTTGCGCGCCTTGGCTTCAGTACAGTTCCCCCAATTCACCCAGCTGTAAATGGGTACCTGCCCTCTTCAGGGTCAGGGAAGGTAAAGCAGCAAGGGAGAGGAGATGGGCCGCCGCCCTCAACATGCTGGCCCTAGAGAAGCTGAGGTCTTTGACGCCTCGTTCCCCTATGACCACACAGGTTATGGGACACCTATATCTTTACATAAAGTCATCGATTTTTCAAATATCTGCCTGTGCAATAAGGCCAGTTTTGAAGCATGTTGAAAATCAAGGTTCATGCTGCAATGTCTGTTACTTTTACTGGTTGCAAGCTTTAATGCACGGTGACTAATTAAGCTTTGAAATGAATCAGAACAAAAGATTGCATTGGAATTGAGAAATTAAAAAAAACAGCGTTTCAAATAATTTACATGCTATGGTTAAAACGAAACAATGAGAAAATAGATATCTTTCCCCAAAATTTTTTTTAAAAGAGGGAAAATTCAACTTAACAATTTTGACTCCAAGAACAATACGTATACGTGTGTGGTAGTTTAAAATCATAAACGTATCAATACATTTTGCAAAGGAAACATTCTGAAATACTAAGCAAAAATAAAAACAAAAAAAACTGCAGAAAAAATCTGCACAAAATCTACCGCAGCAGTACTTTAAACAACATTCAACCAAAGACTGCCCCCAACTCAGACCCTGTCCAATCCAATCCAATCCAATGATGTTGCTTAGAGTCCTGCCGAAGAACCTGTCCTGAGAACCACTGGAAACACACAGTCATGCAGAAAAAATCTGCACAAAATCTACCAAAGCAGTACTTTAATCAACATTTTACCAAACACTGCCCTCAAGCCAGACCTGTGTCTTGAGAACTACTGGAAACACAGGGTCAAGCAGAAAAAAAAATATGCACAAAATCTACATAAGCAGTACTTAAACAACAGTTTACCAAAGACTGCACCCCCCCCCCCCAAATCTGTCTCTGTCTCGAGAACTACTGGAAACACACAGACAGGTTCCAGCAGCACAGCAGACAGACAGAGGACGGTGAAGGAGTGATGATCAATACAGGGTATCCAACCCTTGCCCTGGGGCAGGGAACGTGCTTCCTTAAGCCAACACAGCAGCGTGACAGTCCATTTCACGGTGCCTCCTCAACCCTGTCTCAACCTTAGGCAAGTTGCAATCACTAAAAACAGATCAGATGTGGATGGAATAAGTAAGACCTGTGGTTTTTTTAAGTGTTCTCTTCCCCTCTCCGTTCTCTCTGTAGAGAGAGAGTGAGAGTGAGACAGAGAGGGGGAGAGGGAGAGAGAGAGAGAGAGAGAGAGAGGAGAGAGAGAGGAGAGAGGAGAGAGAGAGAGAGAGAGAGAGAGGAGAGAGAGAGAGAGAGGAGAGAGAGAGAGAGAAAGAGAAAGAGAGAGAGTGAGAGAGAGAATGATAGTGACAATGATAATGGTAATGAGAATAGCTTATTGCAATTAGTTACCCTTAAGTCCATACACAGAGGGCCAGGGAAGGTATCAAGTAAACATGAAAACAAAACGAAACAATAATTTATATGATAGAGGGGAAAAGAACATTATGAAAGAGAGAGAGAGAGAGAGAGAGAGGGAGAGGAGAGAGAGAGAGAGAGAGAGAGAGAAGAGAGAGGAGAGAGAGAGAGAGAGAGAGAGAGAGAGAGAGAGAGAGGAGAGAGAGTGAGAGAGAGAACAAATTGAACAAATTTTATTTTTCAGAGGGTAATAGATTAAGCGTTTACAAGCTTTTTTACATCCAGCCCTCGAAAGAAAAGAAAAGAAAACAAAATAAATAAACTACAGTCCAATAGCAACAATAAAAGGAAAATATACATAATGACATAGAAATGCATGGAAAGCAATACACACACATGCGCGCGCGCGCGCACACACGCACACACACACGCACACACACACACATAAACACACACACATAAACACACACACACAAACAGGCACACGCATACACACACATCAAAAGGAAAAAACCTAGAAAGAAAAGAAAAATGAGATAGAGAGCAAGAGCGAGAACGAGAGCGAGAGAGAGAGAGAGAGAGAGAGAGAGAGAGAGAGAGGAGAGAGAGGAGAGAGAGAGTGAGAGAGAGAGAGAGAGAGATTAAATATATGTAGAAATGGTGAAAAAGAAATAATTGGGAATGCAACAGAAACTAACTGTACCCTCCGAGCAGACAGTTTATGAAATTGAGATTTCTTGTGGTTTGATCAAAACATTTGTGGTGAAAGCAATGTGACATTTTCATGAGTCATCAGAAAATCATACAACAGAATCTTAAATCTTGAAAATTTTGTTTTCATCTTTCAGAAACAGTAGGGAGTCTATTCCAAAACCAGCTCCCAGAGTATGTTAGACTTGATTTAAATAGAGTAATGGCTGGTAAAGGAAGGTTTATTTTATGTGAATGCCTGAGAATGAATGAGAGAGAGAGAGAGAGAGAGAGAGAGAGGAGAGAGAGAGAGAGAGAGAGACAGACAGACAGACAGACAGACAGACAAACAAACAGACAGACAGACAGACAGACAGACAGACAGACAGACAGACAGACAGACTGGCAGAGGGGCGGGGAGATGATCTGAAGTTACAAACAGCTGAATCTGTTTTCAAATGATACAATCCATAACATTCACATTTCTAAGTGTTGTGCTGACGAATTCGATGCTTAATTGTCACGTGGAAGGTTTCAGCATTGTATCACTGTTAAAAATACTACAGTATGATACGAGTCAAGCAAAATGTAGATTAAAAAAAAGGAATTGAAAGAATTTACATAAATTGTGGGAAAGGGAGCCTATATTCTAAAAGAAAAAAAAAAGCAACGACAAAGTTGATGCAAATTTTGGTACTCAGAAACCCATTTTGAAAACACAGCAGAATGGACGTGCTGTGTCAGATTATTTTACAGTAAGTCAGTATCTTCTATACGCAATGAAACTACGTTTGAGACAGTTTAAAAAAAAACACACATTGTTTTCTCTCATCAATTTTCGTTTCTTGTTCTTGTTCTTCTTGTTCTTGTTTTTTTGTTCTTGTTCTTCTTGTTCTTGTTCTTCTTCCTCGCAATTGTTCTTTTTCCTCATAGTTTTCTTCTTGTTCTTGCTCTCCTCGTCTTGTTTCTCTTCCCTTTTCTACTTAGTTATCTTCTTTTTCATTTTCTTCGTTTTCTTCTTCGTTATCTTCCTGTCTTTGTTATTGTTGTTGTTATTGTTGTTGTTGTTGTTGTTATTGTTGATGTTGTTGTTGTTGTTGTTGTTCTTCTTGTTCTTGTTCTTGTTCTTGTTCTTCTTCTTTCTTCTTCTTCTTCTTCTTCTTCTTCTTCTTCTTCTTCTTCTTCTTCTTCTTCTTCTTCTTCTTCTTCCTTCTTCTTCCTTCTTCTTCTTCTTGTTCTTCTTCTTCTTCTTCTTCTTCTTCTTCTTCTTCTTCTTCTTCTTCTTCTCTCTCTCCTCCTCCTCCTCCTCCTGTTTCTCCTCCTCCTCCCCCTCCTCCTGTTTCCCCCCCCCAAGTCGTATTTTTTCGGTTAAAAAAAAAACAAACTACCACACCACGGCATTGCATCATGCAGTCAGTCAGTCAGTCAGTCAGTCAGTCAGTCAGGTCAGTCAGTCAGTCAGTCAGTCAGTCAGTCAGTCAGTCAGTCAGTCAGTCAGTCAGTCTCAGTCAGTCAAGCATTGGCTGAGTAGATTAACTGGCCACATGAGAGAAGGGCACAGCAGTGACACCTTTTTTATTTTGAAAGAAAGAGACAGACAGGCAGGCATTGAGGAATGCAGCAAGAGTGTGCAGCATACATACATACAGGCAGGCAGAGGAATAGAAGGGGAAACTCTATTGCAAACCCACTGAAGCAAGACAGCCAGGCTTATGAAGTCCAACAGCCCAGACAGCCCATGGAGGACAGATCGATAAAAAAAATAGGGCTGGAATAGATCGCTCCTCTTTTGGGGGGGAAAGCGACCTGCTTTGAGTCTGCATATGCTGACCTGGTTATTGGGGTGGCACTGTCTGCCTGTTGGGGTGTGGGGTGGGTGTTCTGTGTCTCAGCTGCAAGGAGAGGTATGTAATTCACATCGTTGTGGATCGGTGGTCTAGAGGTAACGTGCTTGTTTAGAAAGCGAAAAGTCCGGGTCGGAGTGTGTGCGGTGGTTCGAACCTCATTTAGGCCCCTAAACTTTTCCCCCATCCATGAGTGGTGGTTCTGGGTGTTAGTCTTTCGGATGAGATGATAAACTGAGGTTTCCTGTGTTACACATTATTATTTAGCGTACGTAAAAGAACCCACGGCAACAAGAGGGTTGTCCCTGGCAACATTTTTGTAGAAAAAAAGTCACTCTGACATGATAGGGAAACAAATACAGTTGCAGACAGCAAAGAGAATAAAAAAAAAAAAAAAGGGTGGCGATGCACTTGTGGCAACGCGCTCTCCCCGGGGAGAGCAGCCCGAATTTTACACAGAGAAATCTGCTGTGACATACAGAGGTATAGAAATAAAAATATGAAATAGAATAAAGTGTCCACAAGTCTGGAAGGAGGGGCTAAATACTTCATGCAGAAGTTTGGCTCACGTCATGTTCATTTTTCTGCTGAAGATCAAAAAAAAGTCAGATCTGGTGTACACAGCTGACAGGATGATCGACTGAACAAATTGAATTTTTTCCCAATACACTTATATAATTTGTTATAACGTGCATTATTCTTTTTCTAAACATCCCCCTCTCTCTGTTAACAAAAAAGATAACACAAAACTCTCCCTGATCTATGTTTATTATAAACAAAGCAACTATATGTTTATTATTCAAACAATAAAAACAAATCAGAGCAAGCCATTGGATATATGAAACAATTTACCAGACACATAAACAGACAGACAAATAGACAGACATGCTAAGATAATAAAGAAAAAGATACACATAAACACGCATGTGTGGGCACAAACAAAGATAGAACGCATTTGTGAGTGACAAGAAAGCAGAACATATTTTCTTGAACCAAATCTAGTTAGTGATTTGTCTGTTTTTATTGTTATAAGAGTAAAGTTTTAAAATGTTAAAAAATTTCATTAAGTATATTTTCTTCTATAAAATAATCCCCGATTTTTTTTTACAATGTTATTCTAAAACCACACACCAGAAAAGCTGAAACTGATTTCAAGAAACGATTGATTTTTTATGAACAACTTTCTTTATTTTATTTTATTTTATCTATTCATTTATTTATTCTTTTATATTCAGGATAATGGAATAAACACTCATGTGTGTGTGTGTGTGTGTGTGTGTGTGTGTGTGTGTGTGTGTGTGTGTGTGTGTGTGTGGTGTGTGGTGTGTGTGTGATGCTGCGTGGTGCGTGTGTGCATGCGTGCGTGTGTGTGTGGGTGTGCGTGCACGAATATGTGTGTGTGTGTGCATGCATGTGTACATTAGCGTGTGTCGGTAAGTATGCACGCATATGTGTATGTGTGCCTTGCTATTTCTTCCCATTTTGACGAAAAAAAAATCAAACTGAATATCAAAGCCCTTTAGCTGAGACTATAAACCGAGGCCTTTTCCTTAGCAAAATTCTGTAGAAAAAAGTCATTCTGATAAGGAAACAAATACATTTTAAAGTGGTTGTAAAATGTAAAATGCAAAATAGAGCAGAAGGTTTGTTAACTTGATGTGGCACTTCAGAGTCGGAGCTCTTTTACTATAAATAATTATCATGTGCATTTATAAACTAGGGGGGACGGGAAAGCCTAGTGGTCAGAACATTGCACTCGCAATTTGACGACCCGAGTTCAATTCCCGTTTGATGGGACTTTTCCCCTGGAGTTAACATCAGTGCTGACTCCACTCTCCCCACAAGTTCTTCGGATAAGACTATAAACCGAGGCCCTGTGTGCGATCGCACGCAGAACATCTTGCGCACACGTTAAATCCTGTTCCGCTTTTCTTAAGAGTAGGCCATCGTGTGCCGGTGAGAACAGATGACACGATTTACAAAAAAAACTGCATACACATGGGGACTGGATGTAAAAAAAAGCACATGAGTGCTTATTCCGTTATCTTCGATATAAAAGAATAATAGATAAAAAGAATAATGATAGATCTAAGGATGAAACAACTCAAATCAACTGTCATCATCGACACTGATGTCTGTCGGTAGAAGCTCCGCGCAGTGTCAAGTTCGCCATCATTATTTCCGATCAAATAAAAAACATACCAAAAAAAAAAAAAAGTAATCCCTGTATGAGGAATGAACATAAGTTGATTGGAATCCTATTCTGAGCGCGCGTATGAGAGATGAAGAGAATGAATGAATGAATAATCTTTATTTTTCAAGGGTAACAGAGTAAGCATTACATACTTTTTTTTTTTTTTGAGAGAGAGAGAGAGAGAGAGAGAGGGAGAGAGAGAGGGAGAGAGAGAGGCAGACAGAGAGACAGACAGACAGAGAGAGAGAGACAGAGACAGAGACAGAGGACAGAGAGACAGAGAGACAGACAGAGACAGACAGACAGACAGA
>CM060325.1:55339744-55342244 GCA_030674155.1 Stramonita haemastoma | reverse complement strand
CTTTGATCCCGAGCTGTCTCCCTCTGTAGAAAGGATAAGGAAGAGAAAAAAAAGCGCAACAGTTTTGCAAGGAAAGGAGAGGGAGAAATGGTAGTGGGGGTGGGCTGGGAGGCAGGAATGGGGGATAGGGGGGGGGGGGTGGGGAGTGAGAGAGGGAGAAAAAGACAGAAAGAAAGAAAGAAAGGCATTTTAAGGATGGCTTGCTTACTAATTCTTTTCCTGTCTGCTGTCAGGGGATTTGCTGAAAGAAGGAAAATAAGAGCTGGGTTTTTTCCCCCTTGTCCTGATGCAAGTTTTAGTTAGGATTTCACGGTTTAGTTCTTTTTTCCTCTGTTGTGTGTGTGTCTCTCTGTCTGTCCTGTCTGTCTGTTTGTCTGTCTGTTTATCTATCTGTCTGTCTGTCTCTGTCTCTGTCAGTCTTCCTCTCTATCTCTCTATCTACCTATCTATCTGTCTGTCTGTCTTTCTGTCTTTCTTTCTGTCTGTCTTTCTTTCTTTCTCTTCAGTGTCTGTCTGTCTGTCTTCCCCACCCCGTCTCTTTCCGTGTGTCTCTGTCTGTCTGTCTGCCTTTCTGTCTGTCTGTTTGTCTGTCTGTCTGTCTGCCTGCCTGCCTGCCTGTCTGCCTGCCTGCCTGCTGCTTGTCTGTCTGTCTCTCTCTCTGGCTCTGTCTCTATCTGTCTGTCTGTCTGTCTGTCTGTCTGTCTGTCTGTCTGTCTGTCTGTCTGTCTGTCTCTCTTCTGTCTGTCTCTCTCTCTCTCTCTCTCTCTCCTCTCTCTCTCTCTCTCTCTCTCTCTCTCTCTCTCTCTCTCTCTCTCTCTCTCTCCCTCTACCCCCCCTCTCTCTCTCCCTCTCTCTCTCTCTCTCTTTGTCTCCAGCCCGCTCCTTTCTTTGTCTGCTTCTGTGTCTATACAAAAATCAATCAGATGTGACGACACGTTTGGGCGGACAAATGGTAGTGAAAGATGCTTCTGTGTTGAACAATGCAACAGGTTTGTTTAGATCTTTTGTTACCGCGGGCAGAATCACAAAGGTAGGAACAAATAGATATCTCCCTGTAGCCTGTATAAACATACATATTGGCCAAAAAAAAATTACGCGCCTCTGGATTGAAGGATGTTTACCATAACGCTTCTTGCACAAGATGAAGGGAGTAGTTTCGCAAAGTAAAATACACCAGCTTTGTCTTTTTAAAAACAACAACAACAACAACAACAGAATATTTTTGTTTGTCCATTTATACTGTGAAGATAGATAGATGGATATATAGATAGATAGAGAGAGAGACAGAGACAGACAGAGAGACAGACAGACAGACAGAGAGTGAGACAGAGAGTGAGAGACAGAGAGAGAGACACAAGAGAGAGAGAGAGAGAGAGAGAGAGAGAGAGAGAGAGAGAGAGAGAGAGAGAGAGAGAGAGAGAGAGAGAGAGAGAGAGAGAGAGAGAGAGAGAGAGAGAGAGAGCAGCTTTGTTCGTGGATAATGTACAAAGGTTGCTTTGCTCTTTGTTCGAGGTATTGATCTTGTTTTTTTTGCTAACAGTGTAAGAGGGTATGTGTAAAGGTTATGGACACAAAGAAACATTTGTTTTGACAATGAAACATCAACAATATCGTCTTTTAAATGTATAAAAACTTATATTGCGAGACTTCTTGTGGAGATGCTGGGAGTCTTTCAAATGAATAGCCTCCCCATCATTCTGAAAACGTTACGCTACAAATTCCCTCTTTTCTATCCTCCTTGTTTGTGCTTTGTTCTCTTACTTCCTGTTAACACTTCCTTATGTATTTTCTGCCTTCTTGGTCCATTCTCCTGCCCCCCCCAGAAGGACTTAAAAACACAACAATTCTCTCCCTTGCCCAGATCGGAAGCTCTGGGCCTGCTTTGTCAGGCGTTTAATGGCAAGGGCAATGTATTTTCGCTCATAATTATGACAAACGAACAACAATAGTTGCTGACCGAGCGTTCAACGTAAAAGAAGAATACAGTCACCATCATCATCATCATCATCATCATCATCATCATCATCATCATCATCATCATCATCATCATCATCATCATCATCATCATCATCATCATCATCCTTTACACCCAGTGGTGTGGAGGGTAGCAACAAAGTCTTTCCACCCCTGCCTAAGAATACAGTGGGCCCAGACATTAAGTGTAGTATGAACGATCAAATTGCTACCTAAACTTTTCGATCTAGATCTGTCAGTTGCATCTTCATCTATCCCCTCTGTTCTGTTTACTCCTTTCATGAGTAGTCCTTGGAGAAAGCCTTATACGATATATTCTTCTTCTTCTTCTTGTTCTTGTTCTTGTTCTTCTTCTTTTTCTTCTTCTTCTCTTCTCTTCTTCTTCTTTCTTCTTCTTTCTTCTTCTTCTTCTTCCTTCTTCTTCTTCTTCTTCTTCTTCTTCTTCTCTCTTCGCATTCTTCGCATTCTTCTTCTTCTTCGCATTCTTCTTCGCTTCATAATTATCATTCGACCATTCTTCTTACGC
>CM060325.1:55329744-55334744 GCA_030674155.1 Stramonita haemastoma | reverse complement strand
AGTGCAGTACAGTACAGTACAGTACAGTACAGTACAGTACAGTGCAGTACAGTACAGTGCAGTGCAGTGCAGTGCAGTGCAGTGCAGTGCAGTACAGCACAGCACAGTACAGTGCAGTGCAGTGCAGTACAGTACAGTGCAGTGCAGTGCAGTGCAGTACAGTACAGCACAGTACAGTACAGTGCAGTGCAGTACAGTACAGTGCAGTGCAGTGCAGTGCAGTACAGTACAGTGCAGTACAATTCACGACACATACACTACACTACACTACACTACACTACACTACACTACACTACACTACACTACACTACACTACACTACACTACACTACACTACACCCCACCCCACCCCACCCCACCCCACTACACTACACCACACCACACCACACCACACCACAACACCACACACACCACATCACACCCCACACCACCCCACACCCACCCCATCACACCCCACACCACCACACCACACTACACCACACCGCACCACACTACACCACACCACACCACACCACACCACACTACACCACACCACACCACACCATACCACCCCCCACCCCACCCCACCCCACGCCAACACACTACCACAACACCACACACACCACCCCACACCACAAAAGCAAGGAATCATTCTAGTCACATTGTACACTCTGCGCCACCAGGTGTCACCCTTAAACCTGTCAAAGCCAATTCACAGCTGACGTCAGTGACGCCTGTAGCCACCAAAAAAGCCTGACGCCAGTGACGTTTGCATTGAAGCACACACAGCTGATCTAGGAGCCTTGAGACGAAGATTAGACCTGAACAGACAGGATTAGATCACACCCCCTGACTGAGACAGGAAAAGTATGATTATATAGTTATACAGACAGACAGGCCTTTTCTGAAGTCCACTGGGGTCTGCTGAACCCTGCACCTGTGACATGCGTTTTGTGACTGTATTTTGTACCACTTTATGTCACAGCAGATTTCTCTGCGTGAAATTCGGGCTGCTCTCCCCGGGAGAGCGCGTCGCCATATGTGCATCGCCTACCCATTTTCCCACTTTTTCCTGCATGACTGTGTGTCATGGGTTTGTGTGACATGGGTTTGTAACTGTGTGACATGGGTTTGTGTGACATGGGTTTGTGACTGTGTGACACGCGCTTGTGTGACATGGATTTGTGACTGTGTGTCATGGGTTTGTGTGTCATGGGTTTGTGTGAGTGTGACATGGGTTTGTGCGACATGCGTTTGTGACTGTGTGTCATGGGTTTGTGCGACATGGGTTTGTAACTGTGTGACATAGGTTTGTGTGACATGGGTTTGTGACTGTGTCATGGGTTTTTGTGTCATGGGTTTGTGTATCATGGGTTTGTGTGACATGCGTTATGTAACATGGGTTTGTGACTGTGTGTCATGGGTTTGTGCGACATGGGTTTGTGTGGCATGGGTTTGTGTGACATAGGTTTGTGTCTCATAGGTTTGTGACTGTCATGGGTTTGTGTGACATGGGTTTGTGACTGTGTGACATAGGTTTGTGTGACACAGATTTGTGACCGTGTGACATAGGTTTGTGTGACATGGGTTTGTGTGACATGGGTTTGTGTGACATGGGTTTGTGTGACACAGATTTGTGACCATGTGACATAGGTTTGTGTGACATGGGTTTGTGTGACATGGGTTTGTGTGACATGGGTTTGTGTGACACAGATTTGTTACCGTGTGACATAGGTTTGTGTGACATGGGTTTGTGTGACATGGGTTTGTGTGACATGGGTTTGTGTGACATGGGTTTGTGTGACACAGATTTGTGACCGTATGACATATGCTTGCGTGCCATGGGTTTGTGACTGTGTGACATGGGTTTGTGACTGTCACAACTGTTGTATTTTACAGACTGTCTACAAGCTAACCAGGGTGTGACTCAGTGTTTCTCTCCATACAGAACAAGTGAAATCTTCACTGAAATACATAATACTGCTGCATAAGTTGTCCACTATGAATCTTATGAATGAGAGAGAGAGAGAGAGAGAGAGAGAGAGAGAGAGAGAGAGAGAGAGAGAGAGAGAGAGAGAGAGAGAGAGAGAGGAGAGAGAGAGAGAGAGAGAGAGAAGGGAGAGAGAGAGAGAGAGGGGAGGGGGTAGGGGAGAGAGAGAGAGAGAGAGGGGGGGTGGGAGAGAGAGAGAGAGGGGGAGAGAGAGAGAGAGAGAGAGAGAGAGAGAGAGAGAGAGAGAGGAGAGAGAGAGAGAGAGAGAGAGAGAGAGAGAGAGAGAGAGGGGAGAGAGAGACTTACTGACAGATAGACTCATAGACAAGCAACTGTAGTCAGAGAGACAAACAAAAAAGGCCATCCAGCCAGACAGAGAAACATATAGACAGCCAGCCAGCAAGCCAGCCAGCCAGCCAGATAGACAGGCACACAGCCAGCCAGATAGACAGGCAGCCAGCCAGATAGACAGGCACACAGCCAGACAGAGACAGACAGCCAGCCAGACAGCCAGCCAGCCAGCCATCCAGATAGACAGGCAAACAGCCAGATAGCCAGACAGCCAGCCAGCCAGACAGAGAGACAGCCAGCCAGGCAGACAGAGAGACAGCCAGACAGCCAGCAAGACAGAGAGACAGCCAGACAGCCAGCCAGACAAACAAAAAGCCAGCCGTCCAGATAGGTACACGGACAGTTAGCCGACCAGACAACGAGCCAGATACCCAGCCAGCCAGACAGCCATCCAGACAGCCAGCCAGCCAGCCAGACAGACAGAGCGACAGGCAGTAGAGATATAGGATTTCTCTCACCTTTAGGAGCCTTGTCAGTGGAAAGAGATCTATGAAGGCGATGTCCTGTCGGCAGTAAAACGAAACCTCCTGTATCTGGCCAGTCAAGGCTGGGCTGAGGTCTATCTCTCTGTCTGTCTCTTTGTCTCCTCAGATTTCGCCCCTGATGATATGTTCCTTCCTTCCTTCCTTCCTTCCTTCCTTCCTTCCACTTTGTGCCTTCAGTTCTGAAAGAAAGGCACAGCTCGTGTTAGGTTTTGGTGTATTCATATATATGTATATTTCTATTTTATCATTGTCATTTGTTTTTATACCACTTTAGGTCACAGCAGATTTCTCTGCGGGAAATTCGGGCCGCTCTCTCTCCTTGGGGAGAGGGCGTCGCCACAAGTGCAGCGCCTACCCATTATTTTATTTTTCTATTTCCTGTCTGCAATTTGTTTCCCTATCAGAGTGGCTTTTCTTCTACAGAATTTTGCTAGGGATAACCCCTTGTTGCCGTGGGTTCTTTTACGTGCGCTAAATAATGATGTGTAACATACGGGACCTCGGTTTATCGTCTCATCCGAAAGACTAGCACCTAGACCACCACTCATGGTCTAATGGATGGGGGAAAAGTTTTAGGCCCAAACGGGATTCGAACCATATCCCACCACCCACACCACACACCACACCACACCACACCACACCACACCACACACCACCACACCACACCACACCACACCGCACCACACACCACACACCACACACACAACCAACATCACCCAACCACACCAACACACACACCACACCACACCACACACATACCACACCACCCACACCACACACACACACCACACCAACCACAAACACCACAGAACACCACACCACACCACGAACACCACACCACACACACTAAACCACACCACACACACACACCACACAACACCACACCACACACACCACCACACAAACAACAACACTTCGCAGCTTGTTTTGTTGATTCTTTTATTCCCCCCTCCTTTCACCCCCAACCTTCCTTTCCTTCGTGTGTGTGTGTGTGTGTGTGTGTGTGTGTGTGTGTGTGTGTGTGTGTGTGTGTGTGTGTGTGTGTGTGTGTGTGTGTGTGTGTGTGTGTGTGTGTGTGTGTGTGTGTGTGTGTTTGATTTGATTTGATTTGATTTGATTTGATTTGATTTGATTTATTCTTTTATATCGAGGATAAGGGAATAAGCACTGTGTGTGTGTGTGTGTGTGTGTGCGTGTGCGTGTGCGTGTGTGTGTATGAACGTGCGCGCGCGCGCGCGTGTGTGTGCGCACGTGTGTGTTAACAAAGAATCTTAGCTAACTCTTCTTCGAGGTGATCCAAGTGATTGAAGACAGACAGACAGAGGTGAGTAATAAAAACGGCCTAAAAAGCCCGACCTTAAGGGCAATGGCTCACAGATGGAATAGACAGCCTAAGGACGATTGCTGTGTCGTTAAGTGCTTGTTGTCATTAAGTGGACAGCCTCAACAGAGATAAAAAAAACAAACAACCAAACCTTCTCGGCCCTAAGGTAAAGGTAAAGGTGTCCTATAACCTGTGTGGTCATAGGGGAGCGAGGTATCAGAGACCTCGGCTTCTCTAGGGGCCAGCATATTGAGGGCGGCGCCCATCTCCTCTCTCTCACTGCTTTACCTTCCCTGACCTTAAAGAGGGTAGGTATCCATTTACAGCTGGGTGGACTGGGGGGACTGTACTGTAGCCAAGCCGAACGGTCCCCTGCTACCTGGAATTCTTTGAAACTGGCCTCTTCTTTTTTCTTTTGCAGGTGTATTGCCAAGCGCACATACTTCAAATTGCAAGACAAATGATTCCAAAACTTGATTTCTCTCTCTGTGAGCGTCAAAACCAGTAAAATCAATAGACAACCCCCTTCCCTTCCCTCCTCCTCCGCCGGGTAAGCTTAAGGAGTACTTGTTTAATGTCCAGTCTCGACTGAATTTTCATTTAGTTATATTATCTTTTTTATTGCCATTATTTTCGATCATATTTTCATGATGTAAAACGACGTGGAAAGTATTCAATTACATTTTTACAGTTACTTTTAGACCAGGCTTTGCGAAGTTGAACGTCTTCATCAAATTAAGGACAAGGGAAACCCTTAGCGACACCACAGACGACACAGGTTTATACACAAGTTAGACAGAAAACAGACACATCCAAGTCTGCTTCACTTAGTCAACTAGCATGAGTTTACCATTTGTACTGACGAGTTCTTT
>CM060325.1:55317244-55324744 GCA_030674155.1 Stramonita haemastoma | reverse complement strand
GCCCCTAAAAAGATGAAAAATCTGGAAGGAGGAGGAGGAGGAAGGGACGAGGAGAAGGAGAAAGGAGGAGGAGGAGGAGAGGTGGAGGAGGAGGAGGAGTGGAGGAGGAAGAGGAGGAGGAAGAGGTAATGGTGGTGGTGGTGTGGTGGTGGCTGATATTTGACAAAGCGGTTAAAAGGGGTGGGAAAGAGTGACTGCCCTTGAGTGTGGTGAGTGTGGTGAGGGTGAGGGTGAGTAGGGGCGAGGCTGTGGGACAGAAGAGGTTTAAAGATGGTTTATAATGTACTCCCTTTTCAGCTATCAAAAGGTTGATAAGGGTAGAAAACTGAGGTTTCCCCCCCCATCTTAACGAGTTTTTTTTTTCTTTTTAGAACACACACACACACACACACACACACACACACACACCACACACACACACACACACACACACACACACACACACACGGACACGCACACGTACACACACAAACACACACACGCACACGCAAAAACACACACACACACACACCCGCTCGAGCGCACGCACGCACGCATACACGCACGCACACACACATTCTCTCTCTCATAGATTTGTTTGCTCCCCCCCACTCTCTCTCTCTCTCTTGTTTTGTTTTGTTTTGTTTTACTTCTTCTGTCTTTTTATTTTGTTCAGATCGTTTCCGAAATTGTTTCCTTTTTCTTCTGTTCTCACTTTCTCTTTTTTTTTTTTTTTTAATTTCATCTTCCTTTCTCTCATTTTTCTCCTCTGTTTATTGATCTCGTTCCCTCGCTCTTTTTTCTCTCTGTTTTTTTAAAAAACATATTTCTTTTTACT
This sequence comes from Stramonita haemastoma, assembly GCA_030674155.1. Classification (NCBI taxonomy): domain Eukaryota; kingdom Metazoa; phylum Mollusca; class Gastropoda; order Neogastropoda; family Muricidae; genus Stramonita; species Stramonita haemastoma. Next base: position 55,323,927 of record CM060325.1, on the reverse strand, counting down.
CTCTTTTTCTTCATTCTGCTGTTTGTTTTTCTTTCTCCCCTCTCACCTTCTTCTCTCTTAAAAAAGGTAAAGGTAAAGGTGTCCGATAACCTATAGGGTCGTAGGGGAGCGAGGCGTCAGAGACCTCAGCTTCTCTAGGGGCCAGCATGTTGAGGGCGGCGCCCATCTCCTCTCCCTCGCTGCTTTACCTTCCCTGACCCTAAAGAGGGCAGGTACCCATTTAAGGCTGGGTGAACTGGGGGACTGTACTGAAGCAAAGGCGCGCAAACGGTCACCCATCCAATTGGTAACCACGCTCAGTGCTGCTTAACCTAAGCTTGGGGAAAGCGAGTGCTCTGAGTGCATTCACTCTCTCTCTCTCTCTCTCTCTTCTCTCCTCTCTCTCTCTCTCTCTCTCTCTCTCTCTCTCTCTCTCTCTCCCTCTCTCTCTCTCTCTCTCTCTCTCTCTCTCTCTCTTCTCTCTCTCTCTCTTCTGTCTGTCTGTCTGTCTGCTCGTCGTGTCTGCTTCTTCTTCTCGTCTTCTTTCATTTCTTCCTTCTGCTTCTCGTCTACATACTTGCGTCTCTCATCCAATCTCTCATTCTAAATCTCCAGTAATATAATAAGTCCTATCCAAAGGACTTGGATGAGCATAAATTCAAACTATATAGGCAGGAAAGTCCTCTGAAACAGAACAGTTAGCCAGATTCAAACCCACAACCTCAGATAACTTCAGACAACGGATCAGACATTTTAACCACTGAGCTACTTATGTCCCTCTGTGTTGGAAGGGACAGACGACAGTATAAAAATTTGTATGGGGGAAGGAGGAAGAGGACAAAGGGGAGAGCAGAGAGGAGGAAGAAGTGGGGTGGGGGGGGGGGGTGGGGGGGGGGTGTAGCAAAGAAAAGCATAAAACAGGGGCTTACTTCCCCTGCTTTTCCTGTCTGTCGACAGAGGATTTAGTAAAGGGACGAAACCGTTTTTTTCCTCCTCCAAATCCAATTTTCAGCTTTTATGATTATTTTTCTCTTTCTCTCTTCCACCCACTTCTCTCTCTCTTTCTTTCTGTTTTTTTCCTAGTTCTCTTTTGCCTGTCTGTCTTGGTTTTTTTGTTTTGTTATGTTATTCTCCATGTTCTTTTTTGTGTTGTGTCGGCGTGTCTTGTATAAGTTTTCCATTTGTTTTGTCCGTTTTGTGTTTTGCTTTTTTTGTTTAAGTTTGTTCTCTATGTCTGTCTGTTATTCTCTTTGTCTGAATGTCTGTCTGTCTGTCTGTCCCTGTCTGTCTGTCTGTGTCTGTCTGTCTCTGTCTGTCTGTCTCTGTCTGTCTCTGTCTCTCTGTCTCTCTGTCTCTGTCTTTCTCTGTCTTTCTCTGTCTTTCTCTGTCCTGTCTGTCTGTCTGTCTGTCTGTCTGTCTGTCTGTCTGTCTGTCTGTCTCTGTCTCTCTCTCTCTCTCTCTCTCTCTCTCTCTCTCTCTCTCTCTCTCTCTCTCTCTCTCCTCTCTCTCTCTCTCTCTCTCTCTCCTCTCTTCTTTCTCTGCCTTCTCCTTCTAAGTCCTTTCTTTTTATTTTCTCTTTACTATTAGTTCTCTGTTTTTCGGCTTGCTTTTACTTTTTACTCGTTGATGTCTTTTCTCTTTTTCAGATTGTCCATTAACTTTTCTTTTATTCATGATTCTTTCCCAGGTTAAGAGATTTTGATCACTTAGTTCATTGTTTTTTTTTTTTTTTGCTTATTCATCGATTCTTTTGTACTCATATAAATCATGTTGTTTCTCTTTTACTTTTCTTTTTTTTCGTTCCTTAATTTTCGGAATTGTTTTTTGCCCCCTATTTTTGTTTCCCTCTCTCTCTATCTCTGTCTCTCTCTGTCTCTGTGTCTCTGTCTCTCTGTCTCTGTGAGTCTCTGTATCTCTCTGTCTGTTTGTCTCTGTCTGTCTTTCTGTGTGTCTGTCTCTGTCTGTGTGTCTGTGTGTCTGTGTGTCTGTGTCTGTCTGTCTGTCTGTCTGTCTGTCTGTCTGTCTGTCTGTCTGTCTGTCTGTCTGTCTGTCTGTCTCTCTCTCTCTCTCTCTCCTCTCTCTCTCTCTCTCTCTCTCTCTCTCTCTCTCTCTCTCTCTCTCTCTCTCCCCCTCTCCCTCCCTCCCGTAAGTAGCATTTTCATTCTCGTTCCCCTATTCAATCCTTTCTATTTATCTCTTTAATGCCTGTGTCTGTCTGTGTGAACAGATACACTTTGAAACCTTTCATCAGTATTTTACACAGAATTTTATCCTTTGATGAAATAGCCAAACGGGCAGTAAAATAAAAATAACATGGAATAAATTAAAAAGCCCCAAACAAATAAAAATTAAAAAATAGAGAAATAAATAGATAAATGAATAAACAAAAAATAAACGAATAGATAAAAGGAATAAACAAGTAAAAAGAAAAGAAGAATGGTGTCACTGACAGAGAACCGAAATGTTTTATCTCTCTTACTATTTATATACGTACACTTGCCACCCCCCCCCCCTCTCTCTCTCTCTCTCTCTCTCTCTCTCTCTCTCTCTCCTCTCTCTCTCTCTCTCTCTCTCTCTCTCTCTCTCTCTCTCTCTCTCTCTCTCTCTCTCTCTGCGCGACGAAACAAACTTATTGCAAGAAGAAGAAGAATTGTGAAGAAGACAGAGAAGTGCGAAGAATTATTGCGAAGAAGAAGAAGAATTGTGAAGAAGAAGAATTGCGAAGAAGAATTGCGAAGAAGAATTGCGAAGAAGATTGCGAAGAAGAATTGCGAAGAAGAATTAAGAAGAAGAATTAAGAAGAAGAAGAAGAAGAGAAGAAGAAGAAGAAGAAGAAGAAGAAGAAGAAGAAGAAGAAGAACAACAACAACAACAACAACAACAACAACAAGAACAAGAACAAGAAGAACAAAACCAAGAACAAGAACAAGAACACAAAAGAAGAACAAAGAAGAAGAAGAAGAACAACAAGAACAACAACAAGAAGAAACTAATCCAATCTAATGCAATCATGTTGTTTATAGCCCCACCGACCACATAGACCACATCGCAGCTGTCACCTGTAAAATTTTAAACCTCAGAATAAAACTGTGCAACTTTATACAGATTAAAACGGGTATAAAACCAACTCTACTGTCTCTCCCTGTATCGACGCCTCCGTCAACTATAACGGTCAAGACTGGCGGCACCGCGTCGTGGGAAGAAAGAATTGCGAAGAAAAATTGTGAAGACGGATTGCGAAGAAGAAGAAGAAGAATTGCGAAGACGAATTGCAAAAAATAAGAATTGCAAAGAAGACGAATTGCAAAGAAGAATTGCGAAGACGAATTGTTAAAAAAGAAGTAGACGAAGAATTGCGAAGAATTACAAAAAATTGCGAAGAATTACGAAGAAAAATAATTGCGAAGTAGAAGAATAGTTGCGAAAAATAATTGCGAAGAGAACTGCAGGAACTGCAAAGAAGAAGAAGAAGAAGAAGAAGAATTGCAAAGAAGAGTAAGAAGTGCGAAGAAGTGCGAATTGCTAAGAACTGCGAAGAACTGCAAAGAAGAAGAAGAAGAAGAAGAAGAAGAAGAAGAAGAAGAAGAAGAAGAAGAAGAAGAAGAAGAAGAAGAAGAAGAAGAAGAAGAAGAAGAAGAATGCCGAAGAAGAATTGCGAAGAAGAAGAATTGCGAAGAAGAAGAATTGCGAAGAAGAAGAATTGCGAAGAAGAATTGCGAAGAAGAATTGCGAAAGAAGAAGAAGAAGAAGAAGAAGAAGAAGAAGAAGAAGAAGAAGAAGAAGAAGAAGAAGAAGAAGAAACCCTGTGCGGGGCCCCGAACACCAGGAGAAAGAGGAGCCAAGACAAAAGGTATCCAACATGGCTGACCTACCACACTCTTCCGGCCTGTTGACAGAGGATTCGGATAGAAGGAAAACAGTTTTTCTCCTAATGCTATTCCAGCCTTTTTCCTCCCAGATTTTCTGAGTGTTTTAACACCTTTCTTTTTAGTCTTTGTTTGTTTCTTTGCTTTCTCAAGTTTGTTGCATCGTATATCTTGCATTCTTCTCCTTGTTGGAGGTGGGTTTTTTGCTGTTTGGTCTTGTCTACCTCCAAACCCTTGTCTGTGTTTCTCCTCTCTCTCTCTCTCTCTCTCTCTCTCTCTCTCTCTCTCTCTCTCTCTCTCTCTCTCTCTCTCTCTCCTCCTTATCTCTCTCTCTCTCTCTCTCTCTCTCTCTCTCATCTCTCTCTATCTCTCTCTCTCTCTCTCCTTATTCTCTCTCTCTCTCTCCTTATCTCTCTCTCTCTCTCTCTCTCTTCCTTCTCTCTCTCTCTCTCTCCTTATCTCTCTCTCTCTCTCCTTATCTCTCTCTCTCTCTCTCTCTCTCTCTCTCTCTCTCCTCTCTCCTCTCTCTCTCTCTCCCCTCTCTCTCTCTCTCTCTCTCTCTCCCCCTCTCTCCGTCTCTCTCCATCTCCCCCTTCTCTCTCTCTCTCTCCCTCCTCCGCCCCCTCTCTCTCTCTAGCAGCGGTTCGAATCCACGCCCTAAGACGACATGAGATCACAAACCCACAAAGCTCTAACCACTGAGCTGTTCTGCTCCTGGAAAGAAAAGAGAAGAAAAAAAAGCATCAAACATTACAAGGAGAGGAGGAGTAAGAAGAAGAGAGCAGGGGGGGTAAAGAAAGAGAGAGAGAGAGAAGAGAGAGAGAGAGAGAGAGAGAGAGAGAGAGAGAGAGAGAGAGAGAGAGAGAGAGAGAGAGAGAGAGAGAGAGAGAGAGAAGAGAGAGAGAGAGAGAGAGAGACACAGAGAGAGAGAGAGAGAGAGAGAGAGAGAGACAGAGAAGAGAGAGAGAGAGAGAGAGAGAGAGAGAGAGAGAGAGAGAGAGAGAGAAGAGAAGAAGAAGAAGAGGGAATTAAAAAGGGCTTACCCTGATCTTTCTGTTTGGCGTTTGGGGATTAGGTGCCACAAGCAAAACAGACCCTTTTTCTCCCAAAGCAGTTTCTAGCTTTAAAAAAACAACAACAATTTTTGTCTTTCTTTTCTTTTGTGTTCTCATCCGTTTATATCTTTGCACTTTTTTTTTTTATTGTGTCTGTGTGACTTGCATTCATTTTCTGCTGTTTTTTTTCTCTCGTTTATTTGTTTTTTTTTTCTTCTTCTGTGTTTTGTTTTCGTTTGTATTACTCTCCCTTCCTTTCTGTCTCTATCAAAACAGTCTTATAAATCTAGCAACGTGGATTTGTGTAAGTGTGGACCTTTTTGGGGTCTGGGTTCGTGAGAGGCTAGGCGTTCCTGTGTTGAACTGTCGCGACAAGGCTGTTGGTTACTTTTTGTGATGGCTGGAAAAATAAAAAGGCTCGGGTGTATTTGTTTACCACTTTTAAGTCACGGCATTTTTTCTCTCTGCGTGAAATTCGGACCGCTCTTTCCGGGGAGAGCACATCGCCACAAAAAGAGTGCCAGCCATTATTTTGTTTTTCTTTTTCTGTTTACATGCGTATTTGTTCCCCTTCGGAGAGTGATTTTTTCTAAAGAATTTTGCCAGGGGGTCATGGGTTATTTTACGTGCTCTAAATGTGTGTTGCACTCGGAACCTCAGTTCATCGTCTTATCCAAAAGACTAGCACCCAGACCACCACCACTCACGGTCTTAGTGGATGGGGGGGGAAAGTTTCGAGCACAAAGGGGGTTCGCATCATCACACACTTGGAACTGGGACTTTGGCTTTCAAGGCAGGTGCGTTACCTCTAAGCCCACTGATCCCAACTGTGGTCTGCGCCAATAATCCCCACTTTCAAACTGTCAAAGCCAATTTGCGCGGCTGACGTCAGTGACGCGTGCTGCTGACAGAAATCCCATCATCAGTGACGTTTGGATTGGAAGCCTCTTAAGGGATTGATTTAAGCTGATGGTGCAGTAGGATTATCTCAAAATGCTAAGTCGGCGACAGGAGGGAAGTATGAGATCTTTGTCGATGATCGTTTGCTTCACAATAAGAACAACAACAACAATAACAATGACATTAACTGGTCTTTTTAACCAGCGTTTTCTTCTTCTTTGTCGTCCAACACTCAGACAGCCATTATCATTGTCTGTCATATGACCGGAAAATGCGTCACGCTGCCGTTAAGCGCCTGACAAGTTAGACCCAGCGCATCTGACTTAGGCATGGGAGAGAACTGTGATTTATTACGTCTTAGTAGAATACTAATAAAAAAGGCAAGAGAGTAGACATAAAAGGCAGAAAGTAGACAAGAAGAAAAGAAAAGAACCAAGACCAAAACAAAGAGAGGGATAGAAAAGAGGGAATTTCGAGCAGAGAATTTCCAGAAGGTTGGGATGCTGTTTATACTGACAGGCCCTCCGCGATCCCTATGGGGGACTGTAGAGCTTGGATTGTATGCGGGGTACGTTCATGTTACATTTTCCAATAACTTTTGGTAGCATAAATTACTGCACAATATAATTCATTATATAGAATTTTTCCTCTCTATACACAAAGATGTGAGTGCGTCAACACACAGAACTTTATAGCTCATTGTCATTAAAAAAAAACACACACCAAAAAACCCAAATAATCTAGAGGTCGGAACGCGACTATCTTAACGGTAGGGGAAAAAAGGTCGTATACAAAAAAAATCTCACCATTGGTGAACCTCAGAGTTGTAGCTGAGGAACAGAAGAGATAAATATAAAACAACCTTGATTATTATGCAGAAGAA
>CM060325.1:55287024-55292024 GCA_030674155.1 Stramonita haemastoma | reverse complement strand
TTTCTTACAATAAAGAAGCTAATACATATGCAATAAATCAAGAGACATATGCGAAAAACTTCTTAACCTAAATAAGCTAACAAACGTACCAAATATAAAAACTTCGTTCACGAGATAAGCAAACGGACAAATATAAAAACTTCGTCCATTAAACAAGCTAAAGGGCATACAAATAAAAAAAACCCCAAACTTCGTACACTAAATATTCTAAGCTAATGGACGATAAAACACAATCTCAGTTTGAAACACCAAATTAGCCAACCAACAAACAAACATATAAACACTTCATACACCAAACAAGCCAAAGACCAAACAAACATATAAACACTTCATACACCAAACAAGCCAAAGACCAAACAAACAATATAAACACTTCATACACCAAACAAGCCAAAGACCAAACAAACATGTAAACACTTCATACACCAAACAAGCCAAAGACCAAACAAACATGTAAACACTTCATACACCAAACAAGCCAAAGACCAAACAAACATGTAAACACTTCATACACCAAACAAGCCAAAGACCAAACAAACATGTAAACACTTCATACACCAAACAAGCCAAAGACCAAACAAACATGTAAACACTTCATACACCAAACAAGCCAAAGACCAAACAAACATGTAAACACTTCATACACCAAACAAGCCAAAGACCAAACAAACATGTAAACACTTCATACACCAAACAAGCCAAAGACCAAACAAACATGTAAACACTTCATACACCAAACAAGCCAAAGACCAAACAAACATGTAAACACTTCATACACCAAACAAGCCAAAGACCAAACAAACATGTAAACACTTCATACACCAAACAAGCCAAAGACCAAACAAACATGTAAACACTTCATACACCAAACAAGCCAAAGACCAAACAAACATGTAAACACTTCATACACCAAATAAGCCAACGGATAAACCAACATATAAACCCTTCGTGCACCAAATAAACCAACAGACAAACGAACATATAAAAACTTTGTAACCAAATAAACTAACAAACATATAAACCCTTCGTACAACAAATAAACTAACCGACCAACAAACATATATATATATTATATATATATATATATATATATATATATATATATATATATATATATATATATATATAATATATATATATATATATATACTTCGTACACCAACTAAACTAACAGACCAACAAACATATAGTCTAAAGACTGTACACCAAAGAAACTAACAGACCAACAAACATACAAAAACTTCATACACTTAATAAGCTATCAAACAAACGAACATAATCTATAACAAATTCAAACACCCAGACAGCTAACAGTCAAACAAAAATATCTTTAAAAACAACTTCCAACACCAAATTAAAAAAAAAAAAAAAAAAATAATACATGGGATTTATATAGCGCTGAATCTTGTAGACTACACAAATCAAAGCGCTTATAACAGGGCAAATACACTAACACCGGCATGGCTTAACCACGGTGTGTTTTCAACCTGATGTGAACCCTCTCCACTCCCCCTGTATAATGTGTGCACTGGGCGGTCACGCAAACTGAGAATGGATACATCACTGGTGACGCTTCACATCTCTAGGGGGCTGCACGGATACGTCATTGAGAACCCTTGAAAGCCTGGGAGATAGGTAGAGGAGGGGGGGGGGGAGAGGTTGGGGGTTGGTGGATGGTGGTGGTGAGGGGGGTGGGGAGTGGGGGTGGGGGTGGGGGGCTTAGCGCATGGAAATCTTGATCAGGGGTATGTAACAGAATGCGGGTTGAAATCTCTTGTCTGAAGTAGTAGGTTTGATGAGGTTGATGATCTCCTTGGAGCTAACGTTGGTATTGTATTGTGTTGTGTTGTATTTGTATTGTGTTGTGTTATATTGTATTTTATTGTGTGTTGTGTTGTGTTGTACTTGTATTGTATTGTGCTGTATTAATTTGTATTGTATTGTGTTGTGTTGTGTTGTATTGTATTGTATTTGCATTGTATTGTATTGTATTGTATTGTATTGTATTGTATTGTATTTGTATTGCATTGCATTGCATTGCATTGTATTTGCATTGTATTGCATTGTATTGTATTGTATTGTATTGTATTTATTGCAGTGGATCAAGGGTCTAGAGGTAACACACCTGCCTAAAAGCAAAAAAAATCCGGATTGGAAGTGTGCGGTGGTTTGATCCCTGTTTGGGCCGGAAACTTTTCCCTCATCCGTTAGATCATGAGAGGTGGTCTGGGTGTTAGTCTTTCGGATGAGATGACCAACCGAGGTCCCATGTGCTACACAATTATTCAGCACACGAAAAAGAACCCACGGCCACAAGAGAGCTGCCTCTGGCAAAATTCTATAGAAAAAAGCCGCTCTGATAGGGAAACAGACACTGATGTAGACAAGAAAAGTTTTTAAAAAATGGGTGGCACTACTCTTGCGGCGACGTGCTCTCCCAGGGAAGAGTAGCCCGAATTTCACGCAGAGAAATCTGCAGTGACTTAAAGTGGTGGTATATACTATGGCACTGTAATGCATTGCATTGTGTTGTATTTTTTATTGTACCGTATTGAACTGTGAGGCAAATTGGGTAAGAAATGAGATGACTGAATTTTCAGGGAACAAAATGAAAGGGCAATCTTTCTTATCTGCTTTTGGAGGGAGTGGAGTCAGTACCAGCACCAACCCCAGGAGAAATAAAACCAAAATAACAATCTTTAGATGGACAGCTTAGCGGATTCTTGAATCAACCTTCTCAGTCACTGTTACGAGTACAATGCTTTTGTTTTTGTTCTTCTTCTTGTTCTTGTTGTATTTGTTGATGTTGTTGTTGTTGTTGTTGTTGTTGTTGTTGTTGTTGTTGTTGTTGTTCTTCTTCTTCTTCTTCTTCTTCTTCTTCTTCTTCTTCTTCTTCTTTTTCTTCTTCTTCTTCTTCTTCTTCTTCTTCTTCTTCTTCTTCTTCTTTGACGACGACGACGACGACGACGACGACGACGACGACGACGACGACGACGACGACGAGAGTGACGAGAGATCTTCACATAATACATGATACATGCTGAACAGCGAGAGAGAGAGAGAGAGAGAGAGAGAGAGAGAGAGAGAGAGAGAGAGAGAGAGAGAGAGAGAGAGAGACAGAGAGACAGAGAGACAGAGAGACAGAGACAGAGACAGAGACCGAGACCGAGACAGACAGACAGACAGACACAACACACACACACACACACACACACACACTCACACACACACACACACACCACACACACAGAGACCGAGACAGACAGACGGACAGACAGCTATAAATAAACAGATATACAGACAAAATAGACAGAAAGACAGGGAGACAAGATGTTTATTATTTTTCAAAGGGTGGCGCTACTCTTGAGGCGACGCGTTTTCCTGTAGCTGAGAAATCAATCTTGAATAAAATGTAGTATGGAATGCATACATCTATCCTTTTCTTCTATTTCCGCCTTTATTATAGATACATTCAATAAAATGAATAAATAGCTAGACAGATGAACACATGTTTGAATGGAGAAAGAAAGAAAGAAAGAAAGAAAGAAAGAAAGAAAGAGATAAAACTCGAGAATCTAAGTTTAATAAAGCACAAAATTAATTCATTAATAAATAAAAAACACCAACAAAGGCAAACAACAACAGCTAGTGTTGGTGGCCCACTTCGGTTGTTTTCCTGTTTATACACACAGCCGCAGGTCTCTTTCTTATCTACACAACAAGCGGCAGGGAGCCAGACTGATTGTTTCTTCATGGTCGGAGTACTTTACACACACCAACACCCTCGTCTTTATACCATTAGTCACGCGTTCTTGGGTGCAACCCAGATCTGATTAGACCTAGCCTAGTCTAACCCGCGCAGTACTACATCGACACACAAACTCTTGCCCTATCCCCGTTCTTAATGTAATGTTTGCTTGTTGAATTAACTTCTTTCTACGATAAAGGAGGTCATCCTATTGTGACCTCTTACAATTTCCAAAGTGCTGAAATTATAACCCTGATTTGACTTCTTTCTTTATTAACAGCTTCTGGAGAAGTTGTTAAAACACTGTACTGAATTTTGATTTTAGGCAGATAGGAAAGCGTAGTAAAGGTACATGGAAAGGTGTTCCATAACCTATGTGGTCGTAGGGGAGCAAGGCGTCAGAGACCTCAGCTTCTCCAGGGGCCAGCATATTGAGGGCGGCGCCCATCTCCTTTCCCTCGCTGCTTTACCTTCCCTGACCCTAAAGAGGGCAGGTACCCATTGACAGCTGGGTGAACTGGGGGAACTGTACTGAAGCCAAGGCGCGCAAACGGTCACCCATCCACTTGGTAACCACGCTCGATGCTGCTTAACCTTGGCTGGGGGAAAGCGAGTGTTCTGACCACTGAGCTATCCCATCCCCTGACTGGAAAGCATGTATACTTAAAAACAGGAAAATAACGATAAATAATGGCTCAGTGGTCAGAGCCCTCGCTTTCCCCCAGTCAAGTTAAGCAGCGCCGAGCGAGGTTACCAGTTGGATGTGTGACCGTTTGCGCACCTTGGCTACAGTACAGTTCCCCCAGCTGTAAATGGGTACCTGCCTTCTTTAGGGTCAAGGAAGGTAAAGCAGCGAGGGAGAGGAGATGGGCGCCGCCCTCAACATGCTGGCCCTTAGAGAAGCTGAGGTCTCTGACGCCTCGCTCCCCTACGACCACACATGTTGTGGGACACCTTTACCTTTATGACAGACATCAATGTTTGCTGTCTGAGCGTTCGACAAAGAAGAAACACTAGCAAAATCCTAGAAGACTGAAACTGGGAATCTTCCTCCGATGACAGTTCATCATGTTTATTGCTCAACAACAAATAATTATTATTTCAACATGACAGTATCAACAATGGTAGCTGTTTGACAACAACGACAAAGTAAACACTCCACGGGGGATACAGCTTTCTGTAGAAGCGGAAGAGCGAATGTGTTGTTTACTTTGCTTTGCAACTCGTATGAAATGAAATGTGTCCATTATTT